>JAJHZJ010000239.1:162848-662164 GCA_023548195.1 Bettongia penicillata ogilbyi | reverse complement strand
CAAGTTAACTAGAAATTAGCAGGCAGATGTACATGAAATTTTCAGGAATGTGGACAAGTTATGTAACAGCAGTAATAATAAGAATAATAACATCTTATATTTAAAGTTTTACACAGTACTAATGGAATATCATATCAGCCAATCCTAACAACCGTCTGAAGTCGTTGTAACATAGTCCTATGTTACAGACAAAAAAAAAAAGTCATGCTTACTAAACTTCAGTAGATCTGAATGGTATTAACAATGAAATTTAAATTATTTTAGGTCTCAATACATTAACAGATTACATTATAGCTTTCCTCTTTATTGTCTCACCAATACAACCTTCCTGAGAGTGAAAAGTGAACTTCATTTCCAAATTTAAGAAGCCTTTATGAGCCCAACTGAGCATGTACTCACTTCCACTTAGTCATTTTATCAGATGTTCTACATCAGCCAAGACTACTCACTACTAGGCCTGACTCAATGCAAATACTTTAAAGTATTTTTTCCTAGAAGAGTTTTCCTTGAAAATGCCAAATAAAAGAATTTCCCATTGTGGGAGCCAAGATGGTGGAGTGATTGGTAATTGTTATCTCCCTCCTTTTGTTGCCTTTTAAGAGCCCAGAGAATATCTCCCCTGGGAAAAAAAACCCTGGAACAGAAGGAACAGCAGAAGGGGTAAAGAGTCTCTTAGACAACAAGGGTAGGAAAATGACTAAGGAGGCTCCCTCTTAGTACAGGACCACAGTTGTCCCAGATAGCCCCAACTCAGCAAACTTGGAGAAGATCTTGAGCCTCGGAGGGCATGGGGGATTGGGTGAAGCACAGAACCACCAACAACAGGACGCCAGGTATACCTCAGCAACCAGGGGAATTGCTAAGACTCTAGCACAGACAGGATCGCCAACCACTGAGTTTGTCTATGCTGTAGCTCAGCAGAGGAGACCTCCTGTGGACAGATCACCCTTCCCTCACACTTAAGAAGCTAACTTCAGGGTAATACAAGGGAAACCCAGAAAGACTTCACCTTGCCTCTGATTTCCAAAACTAGTCAACTCAGCAACAGGTAAGCCACAGCATTTTAGCTTTTAGCTAAGAGAACCAGAAACCTCAACAGACAAAGCCTCAAGTTTTAGCAAAGGGCCTGTGGGACAGAGGCCCCTGTGCCCCAGATGCAAAGATCTATTTTAAAAGCCAGGAACAGAGTGATTATCTTGAACTAAAAACAAAGCAGAAAAGATCATAGAATATTTCTATGGGGACAAGGACCAAATCACAAATACAAAAGTGGTCAGCAGTGAGACTGAACTCACATCTGAAACTTCAGAAGGAAATATAAATGGGGTCCGAAGCACAAAGAGCACTGTGGGAAGAGCACAGGAAGGATTTTAAAAGCCACATTAGAGAAATAGAAGAAAAACTGACCAATGATTTTAAAAATATGAAAAAAAATCACAGCAGAATTTAAAAGGAAAATTGGACAAATGGAAAAAGAAGTACAAAACCTAACTGGAGAAAATAATTCCTTAAAAGGAACAATTGGACAGATGGGGAAAAAAAAAGAGATGCAAAAGTTTACTGAAGAAAACAATTTGATAAAAATTAGAATGGGGCATGTAGAAGCTAATGACTCTGTAAGACATCAAGAATTAGTCAAACAGAATCTAAATAATGAAAAGTTAGAAAAATGTAAAATATTTAATTGGAAAAACAACTGATCTGGAAAATAGATCCAGGAGATAAAAAAATGAGGATTATCCTTCTACCAGAAACTCATGTTGAAAAAAAAAGGAGTCTGGACAATATCATCCAAGAAGGCATCAAGGAAAATTGCCCAGAAGTTCTAGATTCAGAAGGCAAAATAGTGACAGAGGAACTCACCATTCTCTTCCTGAATGGGATCCCAAATTAAAAACACCAAGGAATATTGTTGCCAAATTTCAGAATGATTAAAGGAAGGAGAAAATACAGCAGGCAGCTAGAAAAAAAAATTCAAACTACAATTAGGATCACATAGGAACTTGCAGTTTCTACATTAAAAAATTGAAGGAATTTGAATACGATATTCCACAAAGCAAAAGAACTGGGACTACCACCAAGGATTAATTATCCAGCAAAGTTCAGTAAAATATTTCACACAAGGACATGAACTTTCAATGAAATAAGGGATTTCCTTATGAGAAGGCCAGAATTCAATTGAATATTTATCTTCAAATGAACATCTAAAGAGAGCCATAAAAAGGTCCACAGAGGGGAAAAAAAAACAAAAAAAAAAAAACATTGTTACTCAGTTTGGGGGAAACGGTTTACTTTCCTATAAGGGATGATGATACTTGTTAATCTGAAGAACTGTATATTTATTATGATATATAAAAGTGATATGCTAAGATAGGAGTGGTAAGAAGTAAATGATGTGATGATAAAAATGTGATTTAAGAGTTTTAAGAAATTGTAACAAGAGATGCAAAAAGAGGAGTTAGAAAAAGTTAATCACATCACAGGAAGAGGCACAAAAATACATTACAGTAGAGGGAAAGAGGTGAAGGAAATGAGCATTGTTTGAGAGTTACTCTCATTTGGTTTGGTTCAAGGAGGGAAAAAAAAAACTCAGTTCAGTATAGAAATACAATTAGCTCTATAGGTAGTAGGGGGGAAGAGGAGAAGAAAAGGAAGGGGAAGCTAAAAGGAGGGAAGAGGTAGTAAGGGAAAAGGGGATTAAAAAGAAGGGGAGCTGAGAGAAGGGAGGAAAGACTGAGGGAGACTGTGGTCAAAAATTAAAACTCTATTGTGGAGAGGGAGAAGGGAGAATTAAAAGCATAAATGGAGGGGGAAGGGGATGGAGGAAAGACACAGATAGTAATCATAATGGTGAATATGAATGGGATGACCTCTCCCATAAAAAGGACACAGATGTCAGGATGGATTAGAAACCATAATCCAAGAATATGTTGTTTATGAGAAACACATTTGAAACAGGATGATACAAATAGGATAAAAGTAAAAGGTTGGAGCAGAATATATTGTGCTTCAGCTGATATAATAAAAGCAGGGGTAGCAATCTTAATCTTAGACAAAGCAAAAGCAGAAATAGATCTAACCAAAAGAAATAGGGAAGGAGACTATATCTTGCAAAATGGCACCATAGACAATGAAGCAATTTCATTACCAAACATACACACTTCAAGTGATATAGTATCCAAATTCTTAGAGGACAAGTAAAGGGAGTTAGAGGAAGAAATAAACAGCAAAACTATACTAAAGGGAGACCTCAAACTCTCCCTCTCTGAACTTGATAAAGCTAACATCAAAATAAACAAGAAAGATTTAAGTAGGTGGATTAAACTCTGGATAGTTTAGATATCATAGACCTCAGGAGAAATTTAAAAGGAGATAGAAGGGAATATGCCTTTTTCTCAGCAGTACATGGCACACATACAGTAATTGACCATGTATTAGGCCACAACAACCTCACAATCCAGTGCAGAAATGCAGAGACAGTCAATACATGCTTCTCAGATCATACTGCAATAAAAATTTGATGTAATCAAATACCATGTAAATATAAACCAAAAGATAGTTGGAAACTGAACAATCTAATCCTAAAGAATGAGTGGATTAAACAACACATTACAGAAAGAATCAACAACTACATTCAAGAGAATGACAAAAAAGAGACAACCTACCCAAATCTTATGGGATTCTGTGAAAGCAGTTCTTAGGGGAAGTTTTAAATCATTAAATGTCTACCTTAAATAAAACAGAGAAAGAGGAAATCAATAAATTGGGTGTGCAGCTGAAAAAGTTAGAAATAGAACAAATTGAAAATCACCAAGTAAATACCAAATTATAAATACTGAAATCCAAAGGAGGGATTAATAAAATTGAAATTAAGAAAACTATTGAACTAATAAATAAAAGTAAGAGTTGGTTTTATGGGAAAAAAAACAAGAAAATTGATAAATTTTTGGCCAATACGATTAAAAAACCAAGTCTAATTACCAATATCAAAAATGAAAATGGGAAACTGATTTCGAAGGAAGAGGAAATAAAATAAAGGATTAGAAATTACTCTGCCCAACTGTATGGCCACAAATTTGACAATCTAAATGAGATGAATGATTTTTTTTTAAAAGATAAATTTTCCAGATTAAGAGAACAGGAATTTGAATACTTAAATAACCCCATGTCAGAAAATGAATTTGAATGAGCCATCAATGAACTCCCTAGGAAAAAATCTCCAGGGCTGGAAGGATTTACAAGTGAATTATATCAAGCATATCAAAAACAGTTAATTCTTCTACTATATAGATTATTTGTGAAAATTGGGGAAAAAGTAGTCCTCTCAAAATTTTTTTATGATATAAATATGTTTTTAATACCTAAACCAGGAAGACCCAAAACAGAGAAAGAAAATTACAGATCAATTTCTCTAATGAATATAGATGCCAAAATTTTAAATAAGATTTTAGCAAAAAGAATACAGTAACTTATCACAAGAATAATACATTATGATCAAATATGATTTATATCAAAAATTCAGGACTAGTTCAACATTAGGAAAACTATTAGCGTTATCAATCATATTAATAACAAAATTAACAGAAACCACATGATTATCTCAAGAGATGCAGAAAAAGCTTTTGAAAAAATGCAACACCCATTCCTAATGAAAACACTGGAGAACATACCATAAACATATATGTACTAGATGACTACTATGTGCAAGACAACATGCTTGAAATATTAAATAATTACAAAAGAGCTAGTTTAGTCAATTTATTAAGAAAGGCTGTCACCAGTTAACTAATAAACCTCTTTGAGAATGATACGAATGAATGAAAAAGAATTTATCACTAGTGAATTCTCACTGCACACAAAGAACTGTGGTGAGTGATTTGCACACAAATAGGAAATCAGTATCATCTCTGTTCTCAAGGAGCTCACATTCCAGTGGAGGATATCTCACAGACAAAACAGCCAAATTATTTCCTCATTTTTACCCTAGTAATTCTGGTTGTAAAATAAATTGTTATAGCCAATTACCATACCTAATATTAATACTTCATGAAACTATGAAATGTGAATATTTTATGTACTTTGATGCCACTTGGGAAAATTAAGAATGGTTTTATATTGAAAGCATGGAAAATGCTCACTTTTTAAATAAATGAGCAGCTGTCCTACAAGATCTTTATGAAGCAGGCTTCAGAGTCAAGAAGACCTATTTTTTTCAGGTCCTATTTCTGTCAAATAATTGGTTGTCTTACTCTGGGCAGTAATATTAGTGAATCTTACAGAGAAAGGAAGAAAAGGAAAAAGAGAGACAGAAAGAGAGAAAGAGAGAGGAGGAAGAAAGGAAAGAAGGAAGGAAGGAAGGAAGGAAGGAAGGAAGGAAGGAAGGAAGGAAGGAAGGAAGGAAGGAAGGAAGGAAGGAAGGAAGGAAGGAAGGAAGGAAGAACAGATTGAAGGTAATAGAGGGAAAAGTAAAAAAGGGCAAGAGAGAAAGAAAGAGAGAAAACAAAAGAGAGAGAGAACCATTTGTTTAATATATATTCATATGTCTTACTGGTGATACACAGTTCCCAAAGGTAATTCAAGAATATAAGATACAGAGCAGGTGCTGATTGCTTTAGTACAATGAACATTCTCAGAAAACCTTATCTATAAAAATAAAAACATGTCAGGTAAAAGTAACAGCAACAAGAACTATGACTGATATAATTACAGGAAAGATAATTTTATACACTTCTGTTAAAAGAAGGAAAAGTATAGATTTAAACTAATGGAAACTTGATTTTAAGATTTATTTTGTTTCATATCTGTGATTTTATCAGTAAAGGGAGCTTCCCTACAAAAAAAGCACATCTATTAGTAAGAATATCAATTAGTTTCTATTAATTAAATTTGAGCTGCTAAGGGAAAATTACACCTTGCAAAACCATCGAAATATCTGTCTTAGAGTTCATTTTTCCATTATGGTATTTTTTCCAAGTTTGGCAAATTTGTTTTTCAAAAGTTTATATAATTATTTAAAGATTCCAGTTTTGGGTTTATGTTTTCATTGTGTAGAAGATTACAATTAGTTCCTGGGTATTTTTCTTCCTTTATCAAAAGAAAATAATTTACTTCTGTTAAATATTACAATCAATGTAAGTTATGGCTTAACTGACAAAAATAATTAGTATATTTAAAAATTGAATGCATTATTTTCTGTTCCCATTAGGAAAAGAAGTTGCATTGGTATACCTGGAGCTCCCTTGAATGGAAGGGCTGTGTCAAACATCTACTGGTTCCATGAAACTGCACAGTTCACATGATACTGCCATATTCTAGATAACTGTCTAAGAGGATTAATTAGTAGAAAAGTTTGCATTCTATGTTAATAGCAGGCATCTCCCTCTTGCAACAAAATCACCACCAATCTAGTAGCTATCCCAAACACTTGGAGTTTCATACAAAGGAATAATTATAATAAATGCAAATAGCAACCAGACGATTTTTGGGAGAAAAAATGGTCCTAAATGAAATGAAAATCACCCTGTCATTTCAAATCACTAAACATTTGTTAAGCTCCTATTATGTGCAAAAAAGGAACTCTTACTAAGGGACAATTATTTCCCCTTTATTCATTGTAAATTCTCCCACATTTTACAAAATAGAATGATAGGAAAGCATTAATAGGAAACATGCCTATAAATTATTTTAATCACAAATGCAATAACTGCTCAATTTCAGCTAGCTACAGAGAAATAGAAGCATTACCCAAGGACAATTTTACTTTCTAGTAGTGAATTTTATAGCTCTTTTACTGAGATATGTGTTTTATACCTTTATCACTCAGAAAAGGATTTGTTCATTCCTTCTGAATGTTCCATTGGTTATCAAGTTCATTTTTTTCCTTCTTTCTATCATTTCTGTTTAAAATGTCTTCATGTTAGTTATTTCTTTTTATATAAAATTCAATATTAAGAAATGCAATGCAAATTCAATATTATGAATCTTCCCATCCCCAACGGTTTCAAGATGCAACTGGAAAATTTAGCTAAGGACAACCCCTTTATCATTTTTATATTATGTATATATAATACATACATATCTCTTTATATATATACATATAATATATATATTTCCTTCAGAACTCATTGCATTGATGTATTATCACTATGAATTGTGTATACTTGGGAAACCCATTTAGTAAGCAATTTTGATTTTTAAAAGATGTTCTAAGTTTACCAGGATTCTAAGCATAATTAAAGTTAATGAAGAAAACAATTAATTGCTCCACTTACAAGCAGTATTTAGGGGCTCACAAAACACAAACAAGTCAATATAAGAGACACTCAGTCTTGCAACAAGCACAAACAATTAATTTCATGAGCATATTTTTTGTTTACCAACTCTATAGTTCTGTTTTCTCAGCCTGAGACTGTAACAAAAAACACCATAGATACATTTGTGTTTAGGTTTCTTACCTTCCTTTTAGTCCTTTCAAAAGCTAGATGCTCTCAGCTATAAATTTTGCTGAGATATATGTGTGTGTGTGTGTTTAAGAAATTAAATTTAGACTTTAGTATTTTCTATTTTCCTGGTTGTTCTGTAATGAGAGAGAGAGAGAGAGAGAGAGAGAGAGAGAGAGAGAGAGAGAGAGAGAGAGAGAGAGAGAGAGAGAGAGAGAGAGAGAGAGGCAGACACTGAGACAGAGAATGAGAATTAGAGAGAAAAAGATGGAGAAAGAGGCAAAAGACACATGGAGAGAGAAAGAGAAGGAAAGAGAAAAGGGAGAAAAAAATCTTTCATCATGAATTCTGCAATACAGTTTATTTTCAGTACTTTGTTTCATTCCATGTCACTTTAGGTTTATCTCAGAAAATATGGAAAGTTAACTTCATTATCCAACTATGAATTAGAGATTTTCCTATACATTTCAAAGACTATTTTACTTTATTGGGGCTGTTCAACTTGCACAACATTATACTGTTGAACACATTTCAATTTTATTAAATAAAATCTATTTCTCTTACTTTTAATAACATTTCAATATGTTCTATGCTGGTCCTAACTGTACCTTTGTGTTTTGAGTTCAAAACTGGAATGAAATCAGAGATTTATATGTTGAGATGAATAAAAAGTCCAAGAGATAGAGTTTCTGGGCAATTGATGGCCAGTTTATTAATCAGGCTAGTAAATAATCAAGAAATGGTTTGTCATTGATCTCTCAAGGGAAAGAAAGACAATACCATGGAGATCATTGAATGATTCAATAACTTTGGGAAAGGGTTGGCCCCTCATAGGTGAAAATCAATTCTGATTGGTTAATGATTGATGAATGGGTGGAAATTTTTTGTAACAAGGAGGTGGGCCTAAAACCCTCAGCCCCTACTGCTGAAAACATTTAGCATTCTAGACAAAGGAATCCATCTTCCATCAAGAATACTTAGCTTGAACAATGTAGGTTTTGGAGGGAGTGATTTTAATGCTTTAGGGTCAGAATTCACCTAGGTTAGATTCTAGTGACACTTTAGGCAGAAGCAAACTCTCCAGGTTTGGTGAGGTCCCTCCCAAAATCCAGGAGAATATTCCTGTAGCATTAGGCCAATCTCATCATCAATCCTATACTTCAGAGATTGACAAGGACTCATCATCCATCAATAAGGAAACAGAGAGGAGAAAAAAATGACCTCCATTCTAATTTGATTATTAATGTAATAGAAAAATAATTCATTCTCTCAAGGCTATTGAACAGTTAACAGAATATTTACTTAGCCATAAGCAAATAATCAACTACGATAGGCATTCAGAACTTCTTGAATTGATTCAGCAAATCAAAGTTCCTATCGCAATTCATGAGCAAAGCATCTTTACTATTAATCACTTGATGAGAAAACCCATTGTCTACGTCATAAATCCCCTGAGGCAAACTAGTCACAAAGAATGTCAATACATTTTTGAGAAAAATTTAAACTAACCTCATGAGGTTAAACACTAGACTATTGCTTCTATAGGCTTGGGTTTAAGCAGGAGCAAAGTGAAACAAAATGGGAGACAGCAAATAGTAAATTCTAGGTACAGGATCATGTAACTGATAAGCTCAATAGTCAGACTAAAGGAGTAGACAAATGTGAGAAGATTTCAAGAGAGTACACTAGCAAGACAGAAGCCATTCTTTGGGAAAGAAAAAAAAAACTGTTACCCCATCTCCCAAGTATATTAAGAGTCATAATTTATGGCCAATATTCAAGTGGCAGGGTTATTTAGTGAGCAAATAATCCACCCAGTAGAATGTATTGATTTAGAGGTGTTAGGAAAGGTAAGAATAAGAGAACCAATGAAACAAAATATAAGTAAAGACAAATGTTAATCATGTTGATGTTTCGGGGTCCTTGGGATCCCAAAATACTTAGACACTGGATCTTGCTTAGAATGAATTAGACTCAAGCCTTCTTTCAACCAAGAAAAACAAATTTTCCTTCACATCTGACATATTGGCTGGACTCTTAAGAAATCTGAGCATTTATGACATTTGTGACACTTGTGTTGACTAGCAGACAAGATAGAATCTGAGCTAGATTGAATCAGAACGAGACTGAATCTCAGCATTTTCATGGAGGCAAGATGGATATTACATACAGAAATATTGTGGGAGGGATCTAGGGTTGTCCAAGTAGTCTGGGCTAACTATAGTGGGGTTATAAGGAGGTTGTTGATGAGAGAGGTCAGAAAATGAGGTGAGGAGAGATCAGATACCAAGAATTAAGAAAATGGGATTTTGATGGGATCAAGGGTGGAAAGTAGCAGGAAACAAATCTGAGCTAACAGACTATGAAGGGCTAGGCTAAGATAAGGGTAAAAGATCTGGGCATGATTAGCCAAATCAAATGGGAAGATTCAAGGAGAGTTCAAGGTGGAGTTTTCCATAATGCCTATGGATAAATGGGACTCAAATTATTTTGGAGTACTGGGTGAAGGTCTCAGCTTAGGCTTGCATGCTCTATGTCCAGAAGCACAATGCCTAGATGCCATAAATCCATGAATTCAAAACCCGTGATTCAAGATGGAATTTTCATAGAGGACCAAAGGAATAATAGAAAATAATATAGAAACTAGCTGGCACATATTGAAATATCCATCTTCCAGGAACCAGATAAAAGATGTATCAGATATTCACAAGACCAAACTACTACAAGAGACTATATAGATTGAGAAATAACTGGGCATATATTGCACTATAGAATACTTAATAATATCTTAGGTAATCTATCATTTTAGTCCAAAGAAGCAAGTGGCAACAAAGGCTTAAAGATGAATTCTAGGGAAATCAAATAGAATCACCAAGAAGGAATCATGACAAGTGAGGTAAAGAAAAGCTTTCTTGATTTCCCAATTTTATTTGCAAACCTTTGTCATGTTCCATAGGTATTCAGAATTTTTTACCATTCATTACTAAAGCTTTGAGTTTCAACTTCTCTCCCTTTCTACCTCCCCACCCATGCTCATTGTGGAAGCAAGCAATTCAACATGTCAAACATGTAGACGAGCAAGATACTTCCATAATATTTATGTTGCAGAAGGCTAACCACATTTCCCTCTTTCCTATTCTGCCCTCCATTTCTTCCAGTTTCTCTCTTAACCTCTCTTCCCACAATAGTGTTTGCTTCTGATTATCCCTTTCCTAATTCTCTATCCTTTCTATTATTTTTCTTCTTCCATACCCCTCTCCCCTCCTTGCCTTCCTGCTGGGTAAAATAGATTTCTCAGGGGGTGGAGCCAAAGTGGCAGAGTAGAAAGACTCATGTATGCTAACTCCGAACCCACAGCCCATATATTTCCTGCAAGAATAACTCCCCACAAATTCTGGATCATTGCAAGGCGCGCAGAAACATGGTAGAAAAGATTTCCATTTCAGAGAGCCCTGGAGAGCTGTCCCCAGGGTCCGTCGCACCGCAGAAAGGGGAGTCCACCCCTGTGCTGCCCTGGCCGGGCAGCCCCAGAGGAGCGGATCTGAGCAGGCTTCAGGGACGAAATCTCCGGCGGCCGCGAAGGTTCCTCCGCCCACAGACGCTACAGGTCAGTGAGAGAGATGTCTGGGCTGGCCGAGAGGGGAGTGGGGTGTCTCCGTGGCTCAGGCCCCCTCAGGAGGAAGAGGTGGAGGGAGCGGCAGGGGCATCGGCAGAGGCAGCAGAGGCCCAGGACTCCCAGAGCAGCAGGCAGAATTTCAGGTCTCTGCATAAACCCCCTGAGGGAACTGAGCCTGGGAGACAGTCCTGCCCCCACCTGAGCACCAGAACTTAAGCTCACATTGAATAGCAGCTGCACCTGCCACCAGAAAGCCTATTTGAATCTCAGACCCCAAACGCTAGCTGGGCAGATCTAGGCAGGGGTAGACAGGAATCTCAGAAGTCAAGCTGGGAAAATGCCCAGAAAAGAGAAGAAAAATAATACTATAGAGAGCTACTATGAAGGGGTGCAAATGTTCCCGCCTTTCAATTCTGATGATGAGGAAATCTTCTTCTTACCATCAGAGAAAGACGTGGAGGCTGGGGCCTCTGTATCCCAGGCATCCCAGGTGTTTGTCTGGTGGGCTCAGGCCTTGGAATAGCTCAAAATCGATTTTGAAAATCAAGTTAGACAGGTGGAGGAAAAACTGGGAAGAGAAATGAGAGAGATGCAAGAAAAGCATGAAAAACGGGTCAAAACCTTGCTAAAGGAGACCCAAACAAATGCTGAAGAAAATAACACCTTGAAAAATAGGCTCACTCAATTGGCAAAAGAGGTTCAAAAATCCAGTGAGGAGAAGAATGCTTTCAAAAGCCTTTTGAATGCTTTTGAGTTTCAAAAGATCACTGAAGAGAATAGTTCTCTCAAAAATTAGAATGGAACAGATGGAGTCTAATGACTTTCTGAGAAACCAAGAAATCACAAAACAAAACCAAAAGATTGAAAAAATGGAAGATAATGTGAAATATCTCATTGGAAAAACAACTGACCTGGAAAATAGATCCAGGAGAGACAATTTAAAAATTATGGGACTACCTGGAAGTCATGATCAAAAAAAGAGCCTAGACATCATCTTCCATGAAATTATCGAGGTAAACTGCCATGATATTCTACAACCAGATGGCAAAATCAGTATTGAAAGAATCCATCGATCACCCCCTGAAAGAGATCCAAAAAGAGAAACTCCTAGGAACATTGTGGCCAAATTCTGGAATTCCCAGGTCAAGGAGAAAATCTTGCAAGCAGCTAGAAAGAAACAATTCCAGTCATGTGGAAATAAAATCAGGATAACTCAAGATCTAGCAGCTTCTACATTAAGGGATCGAAGGGTGTGGAATAGGATATTCCAGAAGTCAAAGGAACTAGGACTGAAGCAAAGAATCACCTACCCAGCAAAACTGAGTATAATACTTCAGGAGAAAATATGGTCTTTCAATGAAACAGAGGACTTTCAAGCACAAGAATGAGAAGAAGCATGAAAAAGTAAACAGCCAAGAGAAGTCATGAGGGACTTACCAAAAGTGAACTGTTTAGATTCCTACATGGAAAGACAATATTTGTAACTCTTAAAACTTTTCAGTATCTGGGTAGTTGGTGGGACCACACACACACATACACACACATGTACATGCATGCACGCACACACACAAACACACATGCATGCACATAGACAGAGAGCACAGAGAGATTTGAATAGAATGGGACCATATCTTAAAAGAAATTAAGGTAAATGGTGAGAGGGAAATGTGGTGGGAGGAAAAGGGGTGAAATGGAATGGGGTAAATTATATCTCATTCAAGAGGCAAGCAGGAGACTTTTTAGTGGAAGGAAAAAGAGGAGAGCTGAGAAAAAAACAAGTTTACCCTCATCACATTCGACTAAAGGAAGGAATAAAATGCACACTCACTTTGGTATGAAAACCTATCTTACAATACAGGAAAGTGGGGGAGAAGGAGATAAGCAAGGGGGGAGATGATGGAAGAGAGGGCAATGGGAGGAGGGAGCAATTTGAAGTGAACACTCGGGAAGGACAGGATCAAAAGACAGAATAGAAACAATGGGGGGCAGGATAGGATAGGATGGAGGGAAATACAGTTAGTATTACACAACATGACTATTATCAAAGTCATTTGCAAAACTACACAGATAGGTCCTATATTGAATTGCCTGCCTTCCCAAAGGGAATGGGTGGGGAGGGAGGGATGGGGAGAATTTGGAACTCAAAGTTTTAGGAACAACTGTTTAGTATTGTTCTGGCTCCTAGGAAATAAGAAATACAGTTAATGGGGAATAGAAAGTTATCTGGCCCTACAGGACAAAAGAGAAGATGGAGACAAGAGAAGGGAGGGATGACAGAAGAGAGGGCAGATTGGTGATAGGGAAAATTAGAATGCTCGGTGTATTGGGGTGGGGGGAGGGGATAAAATTCGGAACCCAAAATTTTGTGAAAATGAGTGTAAAAATTTAAATAAATATTTTCTTTAAAAAAATAGATTTCTCTATCCAATTGAGTGTTATTCCCTCCTTAAGTCAAATTCCATGAGAGTAAGTCTCACTTATTCCTTTTCATCTCCCCCCCTTCCCCTCCATTGTGAGAAGCTCTTTTTTGCCTCTTTTATATGAGATGATTTGGTCCATTCTACCTCTCCCGTTTTCTTACTCCTAGTACATTCTACTCAACAGTAAATTTTATTTTTTAAGTAAAAAAAATATTTTAAGTAGGTATTTTCCCTTCATATTCAGCTCACCCTGTATCCTCTTTCTCTTTCTCTCTGTGTCTCTCTCTCTCTATATATATATGTGTATACATATATACAGAGATAGATAGATAAAGATATATCTATATATGTATCTATATCTATCTATATCTATATCTATATATGTATATATATATGTATATATGTATGTATGTATATATATATATATATATATATATATATTATACATAGCTTAGCTGGGTAGGTGATTCTTGGTTTTAATCCTATCTCTTTTGACCACTGGAATGTCATGTTCCCAGCCCTTTGAACCCTTACTTTAGAAACTGCTAAATTCTGTGTTATCCCGATTGTATTTCCTGAGTACTCAAATTGTTCATTTCTGACTTGTAATATTTTCTCCTTGACCTGGTAACTCTGGAATTTGTCTACTGTGCTCCTAGGACTTTTCACTTTGCGATCTCTTTCAAGAGATGACTGGTGAATTCTTTCCATTTCTAATTTACCCTCTGGTTTTAGAATACCAGGGCAGTTATCCTTGTCAATTTCATGAAAGCTGCTATCTAGGCTCTTTTTGTTTTGATTTTCAGATAGACCAATTTTTTTTTACTTATGTCTCCTGGATCTGTTATCCATGTCACTTGTTTTTTCAATGAGATATTTGACATTGTCTTCTATTTTTTAATTCTTTTGGTTTTATTTTATAATTTCTTGATTTCTCATTGTCATTAACTTCCATCTGCTCCATTCTAAATTTTAAAGAACAATTTTCTTCAATGAGCTTTTGGACCTCCTTTCCATTTTGCCAATCCTGATTTTTTAAGGCATTCTTTTTTTTATTGGCTTCTTGAACCTCTTTTGCCATTTGAGTTAGTTCATTTTTAAAGGCATTATTTTATTCAGCATTTTTGGGGTCTTTAACAAGCTGCTGACTCACTTTTCATGATTTTCTTGTATTGCTCTCATTGATGTTCCCAATGTTTCCTCTGCCTCTCTTACTTTTTTTTACTTCACAATTTCCTTCATGTTACTTGATGTTTTTTTGGAGGCTTTGGATTGAGGATCCTTAACCTTTCTTTATTCCTCCAGTTGTATTCTTTGATCTTTCATGGGTTGCATGCTTTGCTCTTCCTCATCTTAAAGGACTAAAAAAATACATTTTCACCAAAAAAAGAAACTTCTATAGTCCTATTTTCCCCTTTTGGCGCATTTTCCCAGTCAATTACTTCATGTTTCAGTCCTTTATCCAATGGAGGGTACACTACCCTAGGCTTTACAGGTTTTGTGCAACTGTTCTCTGAGATATCTGTACAGACCTGTAAGTTCTTAGTTCCTCCAAAGTGGCATAATCAAGGGAGAGGTGTTTCCTCCTCTTCTGGGCTCCACTGTAGTCTTTGATCAACCATTGGCACTTTTTCCTGCCCTTGATGTTCGAGTAGGATTTCCTCTCCACAACCTCCACCAGCTTTGCCATGCCAGCACTTCTCCTCACCCCAATACTTCCACTCAGGAGTGAGACCCAGACCAGCTGCTGGATTCCCCCAGGGTCTTTGGGCAGAGAGCTCCAGAAGTGACTGCTGGTACAGCAGTGACTGCCATTGCCCTGGGGCTGGGCTTGGGACTGAACCAGCTACCCTTTCACCCAGATGAAAGAGCTTTCTCATTGACCTTTGAAGCTGTCTTTGGCCTTTTTCTGTTGAGAAATCACCAGCAGCTGCTAGTGATTCAACTCCCTGAAGCTGGGCTGTATTCAGTTCTGAACCTAGTGTGACAGATCCTTCCTGTCATCCTTCCAGGCTGGAAATCTGTTTCACTCTGTCATTTTGTGGCTTCTGTTGCTCTAGATTTTGTTTAGAATAATTTTTACATGTATTTTAAGAGCTTTGGGAGGAGAGCTTGAGCAGATAGGTGATTCTACCCTTATAGGTAGATGTTTTGACTGCTGTTTTTTTCATACAAATGTGAGGCTCCTCCTTTAGTGGAAATTCCTTTCACTAACACACGTTAGCTTGTCAATAATTGGGATCTCAATGAGTTCCCTGGAGCATTGTAAGCTTAAATGATGTTCAAAATCATGCAATCGAAGAGCTACATGTATCAGAGGGCAGACTTGAACCCAGGTCTTCCTGATTCCAAGCTTGACCCAAAACAATTATGTCACAATGCCAAAATAATCATAGGTAATAGTACTCATAAGGTAGCTGCAAAGAGATATGAAATAGCAGATCAAAGAGTCAATTGTTCAGGGAAATACCATTACCTACTAACATAGAAGTCATAAATCTATGTCTATTCTGTCATAGAACAATTTAAATTTCTAGTGAGGAAAGAATGACAAGAAAATATTAGTAATTTATAATACAAAGATCAGAGATAAGTGGTCTTGATGATTTTCAGAATCACCATTTAATGTAAAACTTGATAAATTTCTTTTCATGCTATGTGAACTGTTACTTGGTATGCTGAATGGAAATTACTCTTTTTTCCCCTAATACTACTTTGAGAATTTACCAATTCATGCCCAACTTCCCCATCCAAAATATGTTTGGATATTCCCTTTGTAGAAGGACCACACTATACAGGTCTGCTTGTGCATGAAAGTCAATCAGGCTAAAAGTGTCAAATTTGATAGTTCAGCAATTACTTGCTGACAGTGCTCAAAATCTATTGTTAAAAACAGTTTAACTCAATACATCCGTATATGTCTTTATAAATACAAGGTATATATTTCATCTCTGTGGGGGACACAATGTCATTCTAAAATTATATGTGATTCCAAAATTATATGAATAACATTTATATTTCTATAAGATTATGACCTCGGGGAGGAAAGACAAACAGTTTTAGGTATCTTAGTTTGTCTCTTGGGTGTTTCACAGCATGGGATGTTTGCAGTAAGAGATATGAATCTTGTAAGTCTGAGAGTTTATCAAGCATCCATTTTTTTCATTCATGGTAATACTTAACCTTGCAGGATATGATATTTTCAGCTGGAGACGTGGTTCTTGTGATCTTCAATATATTATGCTCCAAGATCTGTGGTCCTTTAATGTCTCAGTTGCTAGGTCCAGGGTGAGTCTAATTGTGGCATTACCATATTTAAATTGTTTTAATCTTGATGCTTTTAGTAGTTTATTCTTGAGATGAGGGTTTCAGAATTTGACTATGATATTCCTCATAAAATCTCTTTTTTAAGTGGTGACCAATGGATTTTTTTTTATTTCTGCTTAACCCATTTCCCCAGGTTCAAGACAATTTTCCTTAAATATTTCTTGTATTAAAGTATCAAGATTCATTTTTTGATCAAAACTTTCAGTTAGTCCAATTATTTTTATGTTTTCTCTTCTTGATCTATTCTCCAAATCTGCTTTTTTTCATAATATGTTTCATTTTCTCTTCTGTTTTTCATTTTTCATATTTTTGCTAATTATTTCTTGATATCTCAAAATTTTACTGGCTTCACTTTGCCCAATTCTAGTTTTCAAGGTGTCTTTTTCTTACTTAAGATTCTTGATTTCCTGTTCTAATTATTTGACTTTCATAACCTTCTTTTCTTTCTTAGATTATTTTAATACTTTTTTTCTTTAGGTTTTCCTTCATCTCTGTCATTTGTTTCTTTGCTTCAATATCCTCCTCTGAAGATGAACCCTATTCATCTCTATGCCTACAATAGCTTTCTGTGGTTGGATTCTTTCTCCTTTGCCTGTGTACTTTTTGTAGTAATAGCTTAATTTTGGTAATCACCTAGTCCTGGGCTATGGGAAATGGTGCCCCTTGTCCTAGATCTTCAGTACTCCCCTCCAGGCTGGAACTAAAAGCCAAACCTCTAACTTTCTGTAAGTACTCACAGCCAGAAGCCTTCTGCCCCATTGCTTCTGCATTTACCATATGGATGCTGATCCTTCTCACCCCCATGGCTATTTGCAGCACAGCTGGATCTGTCATTCTTTATCAAGAAGTTACCTCAGTCTTCCTGAACAGAAATGCCCAACTCCCTTCACTAACCTGGAGTAAAAGTTCCAGTGGCTGGGGGAGGCAGTCTCTCAAACCAATTAACCCCAGGGCTTGCCACTTGTTAAAAAGAACCCTAGCCTGGAGTTGCTTGATCTTCTTAGGGATCAAACCTCATCGTGAGACTTGCGTTCTGACCTTGTCAAAGTGTTCCAGGAAGACTCAGTTGTGCTCTTATTCTTATTTATCTCCACCCACATTTTGTTCATTCTAAATTCTTCTGTGTGGGAAAATTGTGAGAGATGAGAATTTTCTGACATACTCTGCCATCTTCCCGGAATCCTCTCTGTAGGTCTTGTTTTCAAAGCTTTCCTGTAACAGGTAACACCTGTATGTAATTGGGAAAATTCCTTGACCTTTTTAAACCTCATTTTTCTCACCTAATAAAGAAGGAAACAAGACAACATGTTCTCTCTGGTCCCTTTTTTGCTCTACATGTACAACCCTATAATTTTAAGTATCTTAAATTTATGGGACTTATAAGTTGCATAATATAGGTGCTCAATAAATAATTGTAGACTGTATATGATAGTTTATAGATGATCTTAACAAAACTGTCATTATTAGTATATTATACCCTATTTTCTTCTGCAATTATCATATAAGATTCAGTATAGGAAATTGCATTAGCCAAAGAATTAGCCACTAAGTAATTAACTTACTATTAATGTGCCTCTCTGTACTTACCATGTATGGTGTTAACAAAGAAGATACAAGACCCTATCTGCTGAATAAATACTTTTGAATAAATGGAAATAGAACCATCTAAACCTTCTAAAGGACAGAATTTTGGAGAAATGTTTAATGGTCAGCTTAGACATCTTGAAGAAAAAAAAAATTGGGGAAACTAATCCCCTAGTTAACCTCAGTTGATTCCTTTCTCTGGATATAACAATTTGCTTACATTTCCTGAGAAACATTCCTTTTTTTCTCCTTTGTCTCCAGGTCCTGAGAACGTCTTTTGGCTGCCTTTTTCTTCTTGATTGTCTAGTTTCCTCTTGACATTTTCCTTTTTTTTTTTTTCTTGTAACCTCTTTTATTCTTTTGAATTCACATTTGTTAAGACCTTCAATAAACTCTTGATCACAAAAATGTGTCTTTTTATCATAACATCCTAGCTGTGGTCAATTTCATAATATCATAGCTGTTGAATTGCTATTTCCCACTGATATTCTGTGGTCTTATATTTTATGATTTAAAAAAAAAATCTATTGATATTTTTCACTTTATAACTTTCTCCCCTCTAACTGAGTCACTTCTTCTTCCATCTTTCATTCTCTGTGAGAACTAATAGCAACTCAGTTGCATGCCTTATTTTATTAAAATTGAAAATTCTTTTGCACCTTATGTGGTCTATTGTATTCATCATCAAATAATTTCACATACTCAGTACTCCTCCGTAAATTCAGGTTGCTCTTTGCCTCTTTTCCTGTTAGGCAATAATTTTGAGACTCTTTTTCCTCTCACAGGGAAATGTAGAAAGAGTGGTGATTTTGGAGTCAGAAAACATGAACCTGAATCCTACCTTTCCCTAGGATGACCTTTGGCAAAGCATGGTCTCTCAGAGTCTTTGTTTTTTTCTTTCTATGTTGATAGTGTTTGTCTAAAAGATCATCTCTAAGTACACTCCCATCCTTAATAGTATATCACTATCCTATATTGCTAATGTGCTCAATATTGTATTACTAATAAATACATTATATGTAATAAATATTTCAAACACTATGATATTCCAGCAATGCTTTCTTCATATCTGCCTTTATCATATTGTGATAGTTTGTTTTCTTTTTTTAACATCATCAATATCATCATAATCACGACTAAATAGATAAGAAAATCAGATTGAGAGAAATTATGATTTATACATGATTTATTTCCTCATATATGTCAGACCGAGGACTTAAACCCTTGTATTCTGAGTATAATTTCCATAATCTTTTCAGTGCTTCAGGCTTCTCTCCTCCAGAGTTGTCTATACTTTTTCTGCCTTGAGTAAATAAAATTCTTTGCTAAAATACAGTGTATTCCTTGCATTGTAGGAAAATGTTATCTTTATATTTCCCAAAGCTGAACACTTTCTTTTGCACCTAGTGGGTCTTAATAAATCCCTGGTGCATTCCTTCTATATAGATACTTTTCCTTCTCAGTTTTTCAGTGTCTTCCCCTCCTGTAGCTCTTTTTTTTTTTATTCCTCCTGGGTATAATTAGACCTTTTCCCAAAACAAAATTCAATCTGACTCCCTATTTCTTTATATCTTATTTTTTCTTTTTATAATATTTTTATAAAGCTATAAAAAATTACAAAAAAATCCATGATGTATGCAGAACTATAATCAGTGGTAAAAGTAATAAAACTAAAAAATAATGAAAAAATATTGCTTCCATAAATGGATTAATGTGTTTTATATGCATGAACTGTTATCTCTCCAGGGCTAGAGACTAAACCCTTTGATTTTACTGATATAGGGAATTCTTCCCTTTATCACGTAGGTCAGTACACTTACTGAAACTTTTTAATCTTAGAAAACTGCGTAGAACACTCAAAATTAAGGAATTTGCTTGTGTCAGTCAACCAATATGTGCCAGAGACAGGTCTTGGGTAGATAAATAGGTTCCTAATTTTGAGGTTTATTTTCCATTAAAATAAACTAATTCAATTACATGCATATTATTTGCAATATCTCCTTGTAGAGCTTAAATCTAGTTGAAGAGACAACACATAACATGTTAAAGGATGCAAACTTGCTACAAACTAACCTATCAATATATTCAAAATTCTATGTAATACCAAAGACCTTGAAGCTATGTTTGCTGAAGGAAACTTCTAAAGAAAAGAAATCTTTTATGTGTTCTCACCCTGTTGTCCTTATACACTACTGAAATTGTTCACATTGAATTCCCCCACAATCTCTTATATAGGTCTTCGAAATTCTCTATGCGGCAGTATGATAGAAAAAAGCATTCTGAGTGTGTTTGAATTCCCTCTCTGCCACTTATTTGTGTGACTTCTCTGCACCTCAGTTTCCTTATCTGTTATGTGATAAAGTTGGGATGTTTGAACTCTGAGTTCAACCTTCAAGCTTTAAATCTATATATTTCTTAAAATTTTTACACTCTTGGTTTCTACACATCAGATTATGGTGTCTCTGGTAGTATTTCTAAGAAAATTCTCCTTTTTTCAAAACTCTGCTTCATAGATAGATAGACACATAGATAGATAGATAGATAGATAGATAGATAGATAGATAGATAGATAGATAGATAGATAGATAGATAGATAGATAGATAGGCATTCTCTGGATAGTCCTTGGATAAATCTACTACCCCAGTAACTTTCTAGGTTTTTAAAATGATAATCTTTATTTTTCCTAAAGTTTGATGCCCATCCCTGTAATTTATTCACTAATTCATTCATTCAACCTATTACCTACCATATGTATTCATCAAAATATACAATTTTGGATGAGAAACCAATAACTTCATATTAATATTAATTCTCTATTATTATTATAATATGAGATGTATGGTAAATCTACATGGCATATATATATATATATATTCAGTTAATATAAAGAAAATATGTTCAGATTTTTTTCTTTCTTCCAATTATTGATATAAACTTGATTTTTTCAAATTTCATATTTATTTAATTTGGCTTTATATCATAATCAAATATGTTTAAATTGTATGATTTTTATACTTACAAAATTTCATCATAAAAGGTAAAATTCATGTTTCCTAGAATATCTTAATTGCAAAAAAAAGGGAGAGAAATTTGATTCATTTTTTTAGAAAATGATCATGATTTTAAAGGCTATAATTATCTATTTAGTAATAATTAAAATCTCTCTGACAATATTAATATCATAATTTCTAAATTATATATAGTTTCAAAATTCTACCCTGAATGGAATGGTTAGCATTTATGGAAGGTACTTCAAAAATATATATACTGAAATCAATTGAAGGTCTTTTCTCAGGTATATCAATATAATTGAAAGAATATTAACTAAGTTGATTCTTCTTTATATTTGTAGATCATTCAAACATCAAAAATCAAAGAAAAGCCACAGCCCTAATGTGAGTTCTGTAAAAAAATATTGCTTTCTCTTGTGTTTTGTCTTCATTTTTCAAGAATTTCACATTGACCTTTAAAAATGATTGCTATTGCCCTATGCTACAGTTATATTCTGCATTTGAATTATCATTTGAGTTTTTAAAAATTACTAATGTAATTTTGTTCTCAAAACAATTTTGTGAATCAAATTAAAAAAAAAAACTGTTGTAGGCAAATTCTTTTTGCTGATAGAACATAAGACTTGGAGTCTGAAGAAATACTTTGAATCTTGACTCATTCTTCAAAAATTCTAGTGGGAGTCAGTCATCCATTCTTCTAGATCACAATCCACTGACTTCTCATCTTCACTGAATATCAGATCAGTACCTTAATATCACTCTACCTCATATCTTATCTTTCTCGAACCCTTCTCTGTACTCACAGAACCAACATCTCAGTTCAATCTCTAATTAACTTATTATTTTTTTTTTTTTTACCATTCCAATGGCCACAAAATTGTTATTTCTTCCTCTGGTCTGTACTTCAAATCATCCATGCAAATTTCAAAATGAAATTTTCCTTAAACATAGATCTGAGCAAGGGCATTCCCCTACTCAATATACTGTAGTTATTTCCTTCTTCTCCAACTAAAATATGGATTCCTTTGTATACTTAAAGCCACCTACAAAGTGCTCCTAATCTATTCTCCTAGCATCCATAAGCCAATAATCAGCAGTGATATAGATAGATAGATATATACACATATACATATAGATAGATATCTATGATACCTATAAATATAGATATGCACATATACATGCATGCAAAAAGTTGTGTCCCCTTAATAGAATGCAAACTCTTTATAAAAGGCTATTGTTTTACAACACACCTTGGTCCCTCCAACTAACATAGTAATTGGAACAATGTAGGAGTTTAATAAGCACTTATAATTTCACTAACTTGAGAGATCTCATTTCCAAATTTGTTTTTTTTGTATGTGTTTTTCTAATTATTTCTCCTGAAAAGTTTTATATTTTGAAAGTTTTGAATTCTAGGTTACAGATTATAATTATTCTATATGGCAAAATGTATTATTAAAAACCATTAGTCCAAAATTTTAGCGGATCAGTGCTACAGATTTGGCATTATGATCATCGCCATAATATTATTATTATTTTATAAATGAGGAAATTGATTCTCAAAGAAATAAACTTGCTTGTTAAGTGTTAATTGAAATCGAAGTAACTCATATTTCTTCACTTCTATAACCATTTTCATTCAAATAAATACTCAATATCCATCTACCTATAAGCCTATTAAGAAGAATAACCTGATGTTCTATAGTTCTCTAACAAGTAATCACTTGTACCTGCTGAACTTAACTTACCCTCTGGTGATGTAATTTATAATTTCAGACTCCCACAACTGACAAAGATCTCTTCTCTTACCAGGCTTTAACTGCCACCCCCCAAAATATTACCCCTCATCTGGGACACAAAAAACAAAGAGAATTAGAATATACAGTAATAATGAAAATGAGAATATAGGAAGAACGTTTAAAAAAAATCAGGAGACCAGTAATACAAAGACTTCCATTCAGTGAGTGGTCAAAATTTCAAGAAACTCTCTTGCCTCTTATATCATATTATTATTTTGAAAAGCATACCCTTTTCATTTAACAAAGCTTCATGTGAGATTTGTTCAACATAAATATGATCTAATTGAGACAGTCTAATAAGATTCACAAATGCTTTTGTGCTATCAGTAAGTCTAAAAACCTGAAACCATCAGGTCTCTATTTTAACAATTTACAATGGGAAATAAAGAGAGTTGACTTTAGGCCAGTTACCACATAAAGTGCTTTCACAATAGCTACCAAAAATATTGAGACATCTGCTGATCCTCCGAAATCCTAAAAGTAGAAAATCAGGAAGTATAGTGCAGAATTTAATGTTATTTATTTTTCATAAATTTGTGAAGTAAATAAAGGACATATTCTTTTTCCTACCTCATCAAAAATACCCCACTATTCAAAGAAATAGCTTCTGACAGATGGAAAAATGTGAAATTTGTTTAGCTACTTTCTTGTTTTCAATCATGTAACTGAATATTTTTTCTAAGTCAATGTAAAATAAATATCTTTTAAACAGAATGTGCTATTTTTCCTTTAAAGTTTCACATAGATATGGTGAAAATATTTTATGATGTGTATGATATAATACAAAAATAGGACTAAATTCAACTCATGCTAATTGCAGAGCAGGCATACTATCAATGAAGACACAAAAAATGCCTTCATGTTTCTCTGTTATTTATAGGACCGCAAATCTAATGGTGACCTCCCCTAGGCCCTTCTCTTCCCAACATCATTTTACATGTCAGGAAACAGATGTCAAAGAAAGTTAAATTGTTTGTCCAAGAATATGGAGGCAATAAGCTTGAGAAGTAGAACTTGAACTCAGATCCTCTAACTCCATATTTCTTGACTCTGTTACACATTTGGCAGCTTTGGAAGTTACCTCAGTCCTGGAGTTTATACAACATCCTGAATAGCCTGATTTCCTACCTAAACCCAGGAGCAAGGGAAAAATCTATTATACTGACTAATGTTTCCGTTCTGAATAAGTTGGTGTTATTTGCTATATATTTGGAAACAGAAATTATCCATTTTTGACAAAGTGACATGCATACTTACCTATTTGAGCTAGTGTGAAATATGCTTTCCTTTTTGTTTTTTCTCATTTGATTTGCAAGTTGTTCTCAGCAGGAAAGTAGATCTGAATGGCACACAGGACTTTTTCACCTGCACTTCTGAAGAAGGATGATTCTTCCGTGCAACATGACACTTTCAGGTCACCTTTAATCACTCTCTGGCTTTGCATTAATTAAGGTGAATCAAAAATGTGTGACAGCCCTGGGCCGAATACATAGCAGAGATACACTCTTCAAATCAATCTGAAATGGACCCCACTGTGAATACTTCTCTATAAATTAAAGTAGGCAAGAGTTCTTCGAATAATTACCTGAACATGGATACAGCTAACAACCAAGGCATTTAGGAGGAGAAAAAAATATCTGATAATCCCCTAACCCTGTTCCTGTGTGTCAGAGAAACATGTTTCTCCTCAAACTGTCTTGATAGTTTGTTAATTTGAACAGTCAGTATGTTAGAAACCTGCTGTGAATCAGTACTCCTTCCTATTTTGACAGAGGTAGATGAGTCACCGTACCTTTCTAAAAGAACAAAGCTAGCACTAGCCAGAACTTGGGAAAAGTGCAATGCTTGGAAAGGTAAACATGAACTGAGGACTATAAAGAAATAGACAGTATATGCAATTCATAGTAATTTATTTGTCCTGTATGGAAGACTTCAATCCTTCCTCCTTATAGAGAAGTAACCATGAGGAAATGTGAGTTAAATGTATTGTGAGATAACCAGGATGCTCTTTTGCAACTGATCTCATACATATATGAACATGCACACACACACACACACACACACACATACACACACACACTGTTTTAATTAAGAAATAAGAGATACCAGGTGAACTCGTGGCTAGAATTCTGATTTTGGAGGGGACTTTACCTACCTATGAATTGTGTAACCCTGGATGTCATTCAGCTGGTTTTAGCTTCACTTCCCTCACCTGAAAAGTATTTGTAGCAATAACGCCTAGTAAGAAAGTGAACTAAGAGGGTGGAGTAAAAGCAGGGACTCCTCTGAGCTCTCCCACAAACTCCTTCAAATACCTCTATAAAGTGAATATAAACAAATTTTAGAGTGGTAGAATCCTCTGGGAGAAAGAGTATGGCAGATTTCTGGCCCAGGCCAGCCCGGAAGGTTGACAGGAATGATCTTTTCTATGGAGCTGTGTAAGCATGGAGTGCACTGGTTGCACCAGCGCAGACTCAGCCATAGTGGAGTGGGGAAGGCCCTGTGTGAACTGGATCGGAAGCAGCAGCACAGAATCTCAGACCTCTCAGAACAGGATAGGAGTCCGGTGGAACTGAGTAAGAGTGCAGTGCAGGGCCCCTGGTAGTGGCAGCTGTGACTTCTGAGGCTGTCAACAGGCTAAGTGTTTAAAAGTCATGTACTTGAATTTCTGGGAGACCAGATGGTGGAGTAATCTGTAAGTGCTCTCCCCATCCCCTTGTTGACCTTGAAAAACCCAGAGAATATTTCCCCAGCTAAAATCCAGGAACATTGGAATCAGCAGAAGGGGTACAGCAGTCTTTTAGCTCTGGAGGCTAGGGAGATCAAACTGAAGAGTCCCTATTGCTGTGACTAAAGGGCACCACAGCATCACAGCAAGCCCCTCACTGGTATACCAGTAGAAGATACTGAGGCTCAGGGGGGTGGAAGCAGTAAGTGCAGATACCAGGACCCCAGATGAGTCTTAGCACAGCCAGGAAGATTGGGCAGAAACCAGTGAAGATAGGGGTTCACCAGTCTTTGAGCTTGCCTGTGCTATATAGCTTAGAACTAGCAGAAGAGGAGACCTCCAGTGGCCAGATAAATCCTCCCCCAGACCTTACGCTAGGAGCTTCAGTGTAACCCCATGGAAACTCAAATAGACTTCATCTGGCCTCAACCTTGGCACACACTAGCCAATTTAGCACCATGTAATCTGCAGCATTATAAATTTCTAGCTAAAAGAATCAGAGTCCCCAACATATAAAGGCAGTAAATAGGTTTCAAGCAACCAGCACAAAAAACATAGGCAGACCACCCCTGTGTCCCAGAAGCTGAGATCTACTTTACAAAGCCAAGAAAAAGGCAATTACCATGAGCAAGAAGCAAATCAGAAAAGCGGAGACCATGGAATCTTACAACAAAGGAAGATCAAAATATGAATTCAGAATAGGACAACACTGACAATATATCCACATCTGAAATGTCAAAAGTGAATATGAACTGATCTCAAGCTCAAAAATCATTCTTTGAGATGCTCAAGAAAGACTTCAAAAGCCAAATTAGAGAGGTTGAAGAAAAATTCAACAATGATTTAAACAATACAATTGACAAAATGGAAAAAAAAAGAACTCATTGAAGACAACAGCTTCTTAAAAAGTAAAATTGGTCAAATGGACAAGCAAGTACAAAACCTAACTGGGAAAATTGGATAAATGGGAAAGGAGGTGCAAAAGCTAACTGAAGAAAAGTTTGTTAAAAATTAGAACTGGGCAAGTAGAAGCTAATGTTATCATGAGACATCAAGAATCAATCCAACAAAAATCTAAGGAATGAAAAAAAGGATAAAATGTAAAATGCCTCATTAAAAAAAAAAACTAACCTGGAAAATAGATCTAGAAGAGAAAAATCTAAGATTTGTTGGTCTACCAGAAAGACATGATGAAAAAAAAAAAGAGGTTATGCAATATTGTCCAAGAAATCATCAAGGAAAACTGCCCTAAGGTCCTAGATCCAGAGAATAAAATAGTCAACAAGAGAATACATCAATCACCTCTTGAAGGATATCTCAAATTGAAAACACTGAGGAATGCTATTGCCAAATTCCTGAACTATCAGGTCAGTGAAAAAATACTGTAAGCCAGAAAGAAACAAATCAAATATTGAGAAACAACAGTCAGGATCACAGAGGATGTTGCAGCTTCTACATTAAAAGATCAAAGGAATTGAAAGATGATATTATGTAAGGGACAGGAGCTTGAACTACAATCAATGGTCAATTGTTCAGCAAAATTATCTTTCAGGCAAGGATCATTCAATGAAATAAGAGATTTCCAGACCTTCTGGATGAAAAGGCCAGAGCTCAATAGAAATTTTCATCTTTAAATATAAGATGCAAGGCAAAGGGAGAAAAAAAGGGAAAAAATGCTATTTAATATGGGCAAACTGGTTCCATCCCTATATGGGAGGATGATACTTGTTAGTTTTGAGAAATATATGTTTATTATGACATTTTAAAAGGATATACATAGATAGATGGAGTATAAATTAACTTACATGATGATAAAAACAAATGCGATTAAAGCATGCAAAGGGATTGTAATGGGAGAAGAGGAAAGGAGGATGCAGAAAAGGGTAAATTATATCACATAGAGAGGCATAAAACATATTATTAGATAGGGAAAGAAGGGAGGGAGAAGAGCATTGCTTGAGCTTTACTCTCATCAGATCTGGGTGAAGGGGGGAACAATATACTCAGTTCAGTATATAAATCTAACTTACAATACCGACAGTAGGAGAAGAAAGTGAAAAGAAAGGGTGAGGGAACTAATGGAAGGGAGAGAAGATTGAGGGAGGCAGTTGTCAAAAATAAAACTTTTGAGGAGGTCGAGGGAAAAGGGAGAAATACAAGCAAAAATGGGGAGGGGAAGATAGGATAGAGATAAAAACTCATATAGCAATCATAACTGTGAATCCGAATAGGATGAACCCTCCTATAAAATGGTGGTGGATTTCAGAATGGATTAAAAACTATAATCCTACAATATGTTGTTTACAAAAAAACACATTTGAAAGAGGGGATACACACTAAAGGTAGAAGGTTGGAGCAGAATATGCTATGCTTCACGTGATATAAAAATGACAGGGGTAGTAATCCTGATCTCAGACAAAGCAAAAACACAAATAGATCTAATCACAAGATAAAAGAAAACTCTACCCTGTTAAAGGCACCATAGAAAATGAAGAATTATCATGACTAAACATATATACACCAAGTGATAAAGCATCCAAATTTTTAGAGAAGTTAAATGTGTTACAGAAAGAACTATACAGCAAAACTACATTAGTGGGATAACTCAACCTTCCCTTCTTTGAAACTGATAAATCTAACCTTAAAATAAATAAGAAAGAACTTAAGGATGTGAATAGACATCTGGAAAATGTAGATATGATAGATCTCTGTAGAAAATTGGGGATAGAAAGAAATATACCTTTATCTCAGCGGTAAATGGCACATACACAAAAAATGACCTTGTACTAGGGCATAAAAACCTTACAATACAGTTCAGAAAGGCAGAAAATATTGTATATTTTTAAGATCATGATGCATTTAAAATCATATGCAAAAAAAAACCCATGATAAGATAGAACAAAACTCATTCTTTATCAGGTAATCATAAGGTGAAAACAAAATTATAGATATAAACATTTTATGAAAACTCTAAAATGTTCTTTAAATTTATACTAAAATGTCAGGGATCCATGAATATTGTTGCTAATGAAAAATGAAAACTTTCTAGAATAGCGTAGAAGGAATAAGTGAAGGATATGATATCATGAAAGTAGATTTCTATTATTTTTGTCTGAAATTTTTGCATGTATATATATACATGTATATATATATCTGAAAATGAAAAATACAAAATTATTCAAGGTTTATCTACAAATTTATATTAAAAGAAGGAACATAGAAGTACTTCTAAATATTTTAATGGTTTTATCAGTTAACATGAAATGTTTGTAGCAACATTTGGACTTAAATTTGTATACACTTGAATGTATCCAATGTGGATACACTTGAATTTGGATACACAAAAGTATTTGGATATTCTCAATGGGGATTATAGTCTGGTACATTGATTTCAGTTACAAGTTGTAGACTAATCAATGTGTTTGGTGATAAGAATGTTAAAATTTAATATGGATATACATAGGATATGGCAGCTAAAATAACTAATATGTCCTTGGTCTACACTGAGAGATATGAAATCCATGAATAAGAAGGTGATGCTCTCTGTTCTTGTCAGATAACATGTCTAATACTTAAATCAACAAGGTTTAGTTACTTGTTTGCTGTGTGCCAGGCACTGTGTTAACCTAAGGTGATATAATTAATAAAAAGATAAAAAAATCAAAAACAATCTCTACCTTTAAGGATCTCACACTTTAATGGAAAAGTCAGCATGTAGAAGAATATGTAAAAACAAGTTATTAACAAAAAAAAAAATCCTTTTAATGTTTCCTTTTAAAGAAGGATCGGAAGTCTAGCTGAAACTTCATTTCTAACCATCTGCACTCCTTGGGTTCAATTCCATCAATCATGTACATTTTTGGATGCCTTCTCTTTCACCATTCTTGCCTTTCATCTACCTTTTCTGGGTCTTCCTCTATTACATTGGCAGGAACTATATTTCTCTTAAGTTAGACCATATCTATATCAAAATATATTTATTAAATATTAAACTATATATATTTTGCATTAGAAGGCAGTAACTATATATATATATATATATATATATATATATATATATATATATATATATATTCTTTTTTGTATCTTCAGTGGTTAGTATAGCTTCTGGCACATAGTGGATAATTAAGAAATTTATATTGTATTGTATTGACATTATGTTTTATAGGAAAAAATCAAGATAATGCCAGAATGAAATTATTAGCATTAAGAAGGATCAGGAAAGAAATCTTGAATGTGGTAAAATTTTAGCTTATGTTGTAAGCATGCCAGAAAATCTAGGAGATTAAAATTTTATAGTATTGAGAGATAAAGATGAAGTGTACTCATTTGTGGATGCCATATTTCAGGAAATACACACATATACATGTATATATATGTATATATATATATATATATGTATATATATATATATATATATATATATATATATGTATGTATGTATGTAAGTGTATTTAAAGGAGTTTGCTGGTAAGTATCCAAAGAGTAACCAAGATGATGAAAAAGTTATCAATTTTGCTCATATCAGGCTTGACTAATGGAAGTAGGGTTAAATATGCAACCTGGAGTGAAGAAGTAAAGAGATACAAGGTTGCTGAGCTGAGGTGTAGGAATTGGGTTTGTTCTACTTGGTCCCAGAATGCAGAAAAGACAAAGTGGTGAAAGTTATAATGAGGGAACATCAGTTTTTTTGTCTTTATTGGAAGGGAATATTTGAATTATTATTACTAAAGTAGTGTAAACAATTTCAGAAGGCAGTGACTTTCTTGAAGTCTGGAAACAAAAACTGGATGATTTAATAGTAATATAAATGGGACGATTTTCCTGTTCATTAATATACCAATGTGACCTGCCTGGGTCATATGGAAGTCTGAGTCACATAGAGCATTTGACAGGAGGAGCTTCCTGAACTAGTACAACAGGAAGAGGTGGAGCTAGAGCATAGCTGAGAGGAAGTAAGTCATGAGAGCAGTCAGAGCAAGGAAGGATGCAGGCAAGCAGGCAGCTGGCTAGTGTGAGTGAGAGGGCTTGCTTGTGATGAGTGTCATGGACCTGCTTTGTGGGAAACCTAACAGGGGGAAGGCTTGGGGATAATGTTGCAATCTATGTTGTTATTGTGTATAGATTATGACAGATTTGGCTTTCTAGTGTCTGAATAAATGTTTTGTTTCTGTCTCCCATGTGGTGAGTCTGTTGTATTTCACGATACAGAATTGCACCAGAATATTCATGGCTATTGTAGGCTCAGTGAATATTGTATCAGTGCTTCAGATTTTGTGGAACAAATTCTTATTATGATATAGGTTAGCCTGTTTGGCCTCTGAGTTTGTTTCTGTTTTTATAAATTACTCTGAACTATAAAATATTTAAGAGTAGTTCAGAATAATTTATGAAGTCAGAAACAGATTTCCGGTTTTGGAAGCCAAGATGATGGAGTGATTGGTAATTGCTATCTCCCTCCCCTTGTTGAGCTTGAGGAGCCCAAAGAATATCAGCCCAGAAAAATCCTGGAAAAGTGGGAGTAGCAGAAGGGATACTCAGCATCTTAGTCTGTGAGGCTAAGAGGGTCCCTTTAACTTTGACTGAGAGGGACCAGTGCAGGAGCAGAGCTGTCCCAGAGAACCCCACCCTAACAAACCAGGAAAAGATCCTGAGATGCAGAGGGGTGAGGCCTGCAACCACCAACACCAGGAGCTCAGGCTTAACCTCAGCACCCCAGGGGAATCAGGAAGACACTAGCGTTAATGGGATCACCAACTACTGAGCTTGCCTATGCTTTAGCACAACAGAGAAGACCTCCTATGGTCAGACCACATCTCCCCCACAATTAACACAGATTCAGGGTAATTCCAGGGAAACTTAGAAAGACTTCACTTGATCTTTGATTTCCAATATCAGACAGTTCAGCAACAGGTAAACTGCAACATTTTAGCTTCTAGCTGAAAGAATCAGAGGCGACAACACACAAAGCCTAAGGTTTTAGGCACAAGAACAGTGGCACCCCTGTGCCCCATGTGAAGGGATTTTAATGGGAGATGAGAAAAGGAGGAGTCAAAAAATGGCAAGTTACATCACAGAAAGAGGTACAAAAATATGTTACAGTAGAAGGAAAGAGGAGAGGGGAAATGAGAATTGTTTGAGAGTTATGCTCATCTGATTGGGTTCAAAGAGGGAACAACAAACTCAGTTAAGGATAGAAATACAACTAGCTCTATAGGCAGTAGGAGGGGAAAGGGGAAAGAAAAGGGAGCTGAGGCTAAAAGGGAAGGAAGAAGTAGTAATGGAAAAGGCAATTTAAAGGGAGGGGGGCTGAAAGAAGGGAGGGAAGACTGAGGGAGGGTGTGATCAAAAATTAAAATTTCTGCGGAGGGGAAGGGAGAAGGGAGAATTAGAGGCATAAATTAGGGTAAAGGTGATGGAGGAAAAGACAGATAATAATCATAACTCTGAATGGAAATGGGATGAACTGTCCCATAGATTAAAAACCATAATCAAACAATATGTTGTTTACAAGAAACAAATTTGAAACAGGAGGTAAAGGTAGAAGGCTAGAGTAGAGTATTGTGCTTCAGCTGATGTAAAAGAAACAGGGGCAGCAACCCTAATCTCAGACAAAGCAAAAGCAGAAATAGATCTAATCAAAACAGATAAGGAAGGAAACCATATCCTATTAAAAGGCATCATGGACAGCGAAGCAATTTCATTACTATACATATATGCTCCAAGTGGTATAGAATCCAGATTCTTAGAGGAGAAGTTAAGGGAGGTACAGGAAGAAATAGACATCAAAACTATACTAGTCAGGGAAATCAAACTCCCTGTCTCTGAACTTGATAAAGCTAACCTCAAAATAAACAAGAAAGAAGTTAAGGAGATGAATAGAACTCCGAAAATGGTAGATATGATAAATCTCTGGAGAAAACTGAATGGGGATTCAAAGGAATATAGCTTTTTCTCAGTGGTACATGACACATATACAAAAATTTACCATATACTAGGCCATTAAAACCTCACAACCTAGTACAGAAAGACAGAGATAGTCAATACATCCTTCTCAGATCATAATGCAATAAAAAATATATGTAATCAAAGGTCATGGAAATGCAAACCAAAAATTAATGGGAAACTGAACTGTATAATCTTAAAAATGAGTGGGTTAAACAACAAATTATAGAAACAATCAACAGCTTCATTCTAAAGAATAACAATAATGAGACAACCTCCCAAATCTATGGGATACTACAAAAGCAGTTCTAAGGGGAAATTTTATATCTTTGAATGCCCACATGAAAAAAATGGAAAAAGAAGAGATTAATGAATTGGGCATGGAGCTGAAAAAGCTAAGAAAAGAGCAACTTGAAAATCCCCGAGTAAATACCAAATTAGAAATACTGAAATGTAAAGGAGAGTTTAATAAAATTGAAATTAAGAAAACTATTGAATTAATAAATAAAACTAAGAGTTGGTTTCATTAAAAAAAACAATCAAATTGATAAACCTATGTTCAATTTGATAAAAAAATAAGAAAGAAAAAAAATCAAATTACCAATACCAAAATGAAAAGGAGAAATTAACCTCCAATGAGAAAGAAATTAAAACAACACTTAGAAATTATTTTGCCCATCTCTATACCCATTAATTCGACAATCTAAATGAGATGGATGATTATTTTACAAAATAAAAGTTGCTCAGATTAAGAGAAGTGGAAGTTGAATACTTAAATAATCCCATCTCCAAAAATGAAATTGAACAAGCCATCGGTGAACTCACAAGGAAATATACCAGGGTCAGATGGAATTACAAATGAATTCTATAAAACATTTAAAGAACAATTAATTCCAACACTACCTAGATTATTTGGGGAAAATATCCGAAGAAAGAATCCTACCATATCCTTTTTGTGATACCAATCTGGTTCTGATACCTAAACCAGGAAGAGCCAAAAAAGAGAAAGAAAATTATAGACCATTTTCTCTAATGAATACAGATGCAAAAATTTTAAATAAGATATTAACAAAAATAAGACAGTAACTTGTCACAAGAATAATACATTATGAGCAGGTAGGATTTATACCAGGAAGGCAGGACTGGATCAATATTAGGAAAACTATTAACATTATTGATCACATCAACAGCAAAACTTACAGAAACCACATGATTATATCAATAGATACAGAAAAAGCTTTTGACAAAATACAACAGCCATTCCTATTGAAAACTCTGGAAAGCATAGGAATAAATGAAATAATAAGCAACATCTGCCTAAAACCATCAGCAAGCGCTATACGCAATGGGGACAAGCTAGATGCATTTCCAATAATATCAGGGTTGAAACAAGGATGTCCATTATCATCACTGTTTTTCAATATGGTATTAGAGATGTTGGCTGTAGCAAAAAGAGAAGAAAAAGAAATTGAAGGAATTAGAAAACACAAACAAGAAACTAAGTTATCACTCAGCAGAGGATATGATGATATACTTAAAAAATCTCAGAGAATGAAGTAAAAAACTATGTGAAATGATGAACAACTTTGTCAAAGTTGAAAGTTACAAAATAAATCCAAATAAATCATCAGCAATTTCTATATATTACTAACAAAGTCCAACAGCAAGAGACAGAAAGAGAAATCCCATTTAAATCTGTGGTAGACAATATAAAATATCTAGGAGTCTACCTGCCAAAACAAACCCAGGGACTATATGAACACATATACAAACACTTTTTGCACAAATAAAGTCAGATCTAAGTAAATGGAAAAACATCAGTTGCTTGTGGGTAGGCTGAGCTAATAAAATAAAAATGACAATTCTACCTAAATTAATTTAATTATTCAGTGCCATCCCAATCAAACTATCAGATAATAATTTTCAAGAGCTAGAAAAATTAATATCAAAATTCTTCTGGAAGAACAAAAAATTCAGAGTATCAAGGGAACTAATGAAAAGAAATGCTAGGGAAGCTGGTCTAGCCCTGTCAGATTTCAAATAGTATTTTAAAGCAGTAATCATCAAAACATCTTGATACTGGCTAAAAAACAGAGGGGTAGACCACTGGAAGAGATTAGGTACTGAAGACACAATAGTCAATGAATATAGCAATCTACTGTTTGATAAATCCAGGGACCTCTGCTTCTGGGATAAGAACTTGCTGTTTGACAAAAATTACTGGGAAAACTGCATAAGTGTGGTGGAAACTGGACATAGAGCAATGCCTGGCACTGTACACAAGAATTAAGTCCAGATGTAAACATGATCTAAGTATAAGGATTGATAATATACACAAAGTAGTGAAGCAAGCAATAGTGTAATTGTCAGATTAGGGAGAATGGAGAAATTTATGACCAAAGAAGAGATAGAGAACTTATGCAGTGCAAAATGAATAATTTTGATTACATTAAATTGAAATGGTTTTGTACCAACAAACCCACTGCAACCAAGATTAGAAGGGAAGCAGAAAACTGGGAAAGAACTTTTGGAATGAGTGTCTGTGATAAAGGCCTCATTTCGAAAATATAGAGAGAACTCAGTCAAATGTACAAGAATACAAGTCATTCCCCAATTGATAAACTGTCAAAAGATATGGACAGGTAGTTTTCAAAGGAAGAAATTAAAGCTATCTCTAATCATATGAAAAAAATGCTCTAAATCACTATTCATTAGACAGATGCAAATCAAAGAAACTCTGAGGTTCCATACCACACCTATTACATTGGTTAACATGACAAAACAGAAAGATGACAAATGTTGGAGAAGATATGGAAGAGTTGGAACACTATTTCATTGTTGGTGGAGCTGTGAGCTGATCCAACCATTCTGAAGAGAAATTTGGATACCCTTTGACCCAGCAATATCCCTTCTGGGACTCTATCCCAAGGAGATCATTGAAATGTGAAAGAGTCTCACATATACAAAAATATTTATAGCAGCTCTCTTTTTGGTGGCCAAAATCTGAAAATCAAGGAGATGCCCAACAATTGGGGAATGGCTGAACAAGTTATGGCATATGAATGCAATGGACTAGTATTGTGTTATAAGAAATGATGAACAGGAAGACTTCAGAGAGGCCTCAACTACAGGAATTTTTCTGGTAGAGTTATTGCTTCCTTACAAGGCATGGGCTTAAAAAAATTTCCAATGGGAGGAGGAGCCAAGATTGCGGAGTAGAAAGATTCACATATGGTAGCTCCTAACCTACAGCCCATAAAATACCTGTAAAGAGGAACTCCCAACAAATTCTGGAGCAGTGGAAGCTGTGTAGCAACAGAGTGAAGGAGATTTCTGTTCCAGAGAGCCCTGAAAAGCTGACACAAGGGGTCCACACACCAGACCCAGAGCACAGCACAGCTCTGCCTTAGTCATGTGGCACTGAGAGGAACAGATCCGAGCAGGCTTCAGGGACAGAGTCTCCAGCAGTCACGCAGGCCCATCCACCAACAGCACCACAGGTTAGTGAGAGAGGCTGTTTGGCTTGCCAAGAGGGGAGTGGGATGTCCCCATGACTCAGGCCACCCCAGGAGGCAGCAGCAGAGGCAGCAGTGGACAAGGGCTCCCGAAGCAGATAGGGGCTCAGATCCATTGTTGAAGATATCCACATAAACCCCCTGAGGGAAGTGAGTCCTGTAAAGTGGCCCTGCTCCCACCTGAGCACCTGAACTTAATCTCACACTGAATAGCAGCCCTGCCCCCGCCAAAAGCCCTGAGGCTGGGAAGCAGCATTTGAATCTCAGATGCCAAGCACTAGCTGGGCTGAACTGGAGGTGAGGTGGGTGTGGAGAGGACTCTCAGAAGTCAAGTAACTGGCTGGGAAAATGCCCAGAAAAAGGAAACAAAAAAAACCTAAGACCATAGACGGTTACTTTCTTGGCAAACAGATTTCCTCCTTTCCTTTCAGGTGAAAAAGAACACTGCTTACCATCAGGGAAAGACATAGAAGTCAAGGCCTCTGTATCCTAAACATTTGAAATAGATGTCCAATGGGCTCAGGCCATGGAAGAGCTCACAAAGGATTTTGAAAATCAAGTTAGACAGGTGGAGGAAAAACTGGGAAGAGAAAAGAGAGAGATGCAAGAAAAGCATGAAAAATGGGTCAATACCTTGGTAAAGGAGACCCATAAAAATGCTGAAGAAAATAACACCTTGAAAAATAGGCTCACTCAATTGGCAAAAGAGGTTCAAAAAGCCAATGAGGAGAAGAATGCTTTCAAAAGCAGAATGAGCCAAATGGAAAAAGAGGTTCAAAAGCTCACTGAAGAAAACAGTTCTTTCGAAATTAGAATGGAACAGATGGAAGAATTTTGAGAAACCAAGAAATTACAAAACAAAACAAAAGAATGAAAAAATGGAGCAAATGTGAAATATCTCATTGAAAAAACAACTAATCTGGAAAATAGATCCAGGAGAGACAATTTAAAAATTATGAGACTACCTGAAAGTCATGATCAAAAAAGGAGCCTAGACATCATTTTCCATGAAATTATCGAGGAAAACTGCCCTGATATTCTAGAACCAGAGGGCAAAATAAATATTGAAAGAATCCATCGATCACCGCCTGAAAGAGATCCAAAAAGAGAAACTCCTAGGAACATTGTGGCCAAATTCCAGAATTCCCAGATCAAGGAGAAAATATTGCAAGCAGCTAGAAAGAAACAATTTCAGTATTGTGGAAATACAATCAGGATAACACAAGATCTAGCAGCTTCTACATTAAGGGATCGAAGGGCGTAGAATAGGATATTCCAGAAGTCAAAGGAACTAGGACTCAAACCAAGAATCACCTACCCAGCAAAACTGAGTATAATACTTCAGGGGGAAAAAATGGTCTTTCAATGAAATAGAGGACATTCAAGCATTCTTGACAAAAAGACCAGAAGTGAAAAGAAAATTTGACTTTCAAACACAAGAATGAGAAGCAGCATGAAAAAGTGAACAGCAAAGAGAAGTCATAAGGGACTTACTAAAGTTGAACTGTTTACATTCCTACATGGAAAGACAACATTTGTAACTCTTGAAAATTTTCAGTATCTGGGTAATTGGTGGAATTACACACGCACGCACACATACACACACACACACACGTGCAAGCACACAGAGATAGAGAGCACAGAGTGAACTGAATAGGATTGGATCACACCTTAAAAAAAAATGAAGTTAAGTGGTGAGACAGAAAAGTATTGGGAGGAGAGAGGGAGAAACAGAATGCGGTAAATTATCTCTCATAGAAGAGGCAGGCAGGAGACTTTTTAGTGGAGTGAAAAAGAGGGGAGCTGTGAGAAAAAACAAGAAGTTTACTCTCATCACATTCGACTAAAGGAAGGAATAAAATGCACACTCATTTTGATATGAAAACCTATCTTACAGTACAGGAAAGTGGGGGAGAAGGGGATAACCAGGGTGGGGAGATGATGGAAGGGAGGGCAATGGGAGGAGGGAGCAATCTAAAGTCAACACTCGGGGAGGGACAGGATCAAAAGACAGAATTGTAGCAATGGGGGCAGGATAGGATTGAGCGAAATATAATTAGTGTTACATAACACCACTATTGTGGAAGTCATTTGCAAAACTACACAGATAGGGCCTATATTGAATTGCCTACCTTCCCAAAGGAAATGGGTGGGGAGGGAGGAATGGGAACAAGTTATAACTCAAAGTTTTAGGAACAACTGTTGAGCATTGTTCTTGCTACTAGGAAATAAGAAGTACAGGTAATGAGGATTAGAAAGTTATCTGGCCCTACAGGGCAAAAGGGAAGATGGTGAGAAGGAAAGTGAGGGATGACAGAAGAGAGGGCAGATTGGTTATAGGGGAAATTAGAATGCTTGGTGTATTGGGGTTGAGGAGGGGACAAATGGAGAGAAAATTTGGAACCCAAAATTTTGTGAAAGTGAATGTAAAAAGTTAAATAAATAAATTTATTAAAAAAAAATTTCCAGTGGACTCTACAGGCAAAACACCTTCCACATTCAGAGAAGGAATTGTGATATTGGATACAAACAGTAGCAGATCATTTTCTTTTTTTTTATATTTTGTTTTGTTTTATGGTTTCTCCCATCCATTTTAATTCTTCTATGCAATATGTATTTAACAGGAATGTGCTGTAGAACCTATATATACTTGTATGCCGTCTCAGGAAGGGTGTGGAGAGGCAGTGGAGATTGAGGGGCAGGGAAGGGAAAAAATTTAAGATATATGGAAGTGATTGTCGAACACTGAAAACAAATAAAAATAATTCAAAAATAAAAAAAGTAAAATCGGAAATAAACACAATGGAAGGACAGACATCATTCTGTTGTCAAAGATCTACATTACCATAACACAAAAGTATGAAAATATTCAGTTAATTAAAAATCCATTTTAACAAAAAAATGAGACTCATTCTCTCTGTTAATGTTTTTCAAAAACCTAAAAACAACTGAGAAAATATTATTACAAAATATAAATTATGCATCATAACTTTCTTTCAAAAAGTATCACAATAATGTAAGAAAGATATGCACTTTTTTCTACATTTCCTAAAAGAAGATATCAACCATGGATGTTTAAATCAAATTTTTCCAATATTTTATACTTTCTAAACACCATACTTTCCTTTATCATTCCACAAAAACCCTTGTTCATGATCACGCAATGAATTTACAATGTTGCTGAGAATGAAACCACAAGTTGAGTCCCATAATTACTTGCCATCTAGGTAGTCTAGCTTTTTGGTAAGATGGAAAAACAAACAAATAAATACACCCAGTAATAGCGACTGAAAACCTTAATTAATGAATATTCCTTTTTTAGTGATTTTAATTATCTTCACAGTATACACACACAAACATACACACATATACATGCACACTTTGATTGGACCATGTTAATAATATAACTATGATTTTGAAGTTTTAAATAGATTTAACCCATACGTGCTGGATTCAAAGAAATCTATTATTAACCAAAGATACCTAAACTGGAAAAAGCAAAAGAAAAAAAATACAAAACCCTAAAAGTAAAGCAACAAACTATTGTCTAGATCAGAGATTTTTAAACTGGTTTCTACTGATAAATGCATTTTAATTTAGTTGATTTTCTTAATCATATGTATTAATTTAATTCCGTGGTTTTAAAACCATTTTTTCTGAGAAGGGATCCATCAGGTTCACCAGACAGCCATGGGTATTGATGACATAGAAATAGTTTAGAACCCATGTTCTATACTATGATACACAATTGTACATCCAGTACATTATTAATAATTCAGCAGCTATTAATGTGCTAGACACTGTTTACAGATACTGAATTGACCTTTGATTGAAAAGAAAGAAAAGAGTGGGCAGCATTACATTTTGGACATTACATAGTATTTTTTAATTTCCCAACCCTTTTCAAACAATTGCAGTCATATTCATATATGCCTTTGGAAATACTACATAGTTGCAAATCTTTAAGCACCACAAATGTGATGAATCAAAGTTGCAAGGGAGAATTTAAAAATGCATAATCTAATGGTGGCATAGGTGTAAAGGGTGCAGAAAGAAATGAATATTTCTTAAATTAATAATGAAGTAAGTTTGCAACCAGAAAATGAAGTGGGCATAGCATAGAAAGAAGACAACAGATAAGCACCACTAATATTGAATTGTTACTCATCAAATGTTCAAGAGTCAATAAGAGCACCGTTAGTATATTGAGTTGATTATTTAAGGAACATCTCTGGGGTCACTTGGGCAAGAATAGTGAGAGATATGCAATGTCTCTGTCTGTCTGTCTCTCTCTCTCATACACACACACACACACACACACACACACACACACACACACGAGTTCACCCATTCATTGAAGTATACAAATAATAGAAATATAGCTGATCAGGTGTATGAATTAAATACTTCGCTTTTGTCAGGTTTTAATTAGTAATCTTTGAGGGTTGAATAGGGAGCAGTATGATCATCAAAGAGGGGATGAATGACTGCTTGTAAAATGTTATAGAGGAAAATTCTGTTCTAGTATGGGTTGGACTAGATTAACTCTAGAGTACCTTCCCAATGAAAAGGTACTGTAAGTCTCCATGAGTCTAAGGCCATTGGAAAAAATATAAAGTAACATTAATGTTCAGCAGTAGGGAGGGGGGTGGAGATAAAGTCAATATAGTATAATTACAGATTACTTTCAAATATTATTTATCTTAAACATTATTCTGTATTTATTTTCCCAGATGTCATTTTATTGATAGAAGAAATTTCTAATGAGGAAACTGCTTCTACCAACAGAGACTGACATCTCTTCACAAATAAGAGATTTAGAAAGATGCTTAGGAGACTACAATATTAAATGACTTCCCAGGGTTACATAGTTAGAGTTTATCAAATGCAACACCTAAACTCTGCCTACTCTGCGTTTCTTACATGTTTTATTTCCACATAATAAAATTCTTCCTCTTAACTATACATTTTTTTTTGTCCTTGAGTCAACATTCATACATTTCTAAACTCAATTCTTTGAGGTTCCCTTTAAAGCTTCTCTATTCTTCTCATGTCATATTGGTTTTGCCTCTTCAATCTCCCTTGCATCCATCCATCCTTTTGTATTACCACTACCAACACCTTTCATTACCACTTTCCTAGATGATGTAGTATTACCAAGGCGATATTCACCTCACCAATTGCAGCTATGAAAATGCCAGTGTACTTCTGAATCACAGAGTATAACAGACTCTTCATATAGAAGGCAGGTGAAAAGCATTTATTCAGATGCCAGAAAGCCAAATCCCAACACCAGAAAGCCAAATCTACCGTAGTAACCAAGAAGTCAATCCGCATTAGCACTGCAGGGGACAATACCATTCCCAAGCCTTCTCCCCCGTGCTGGGGCCTTGCCAAAAGCAAACACGTGCAACATTATCTGTGCCTTCCTGTGTCTTCTCTCTCCTCTGCTGTAACTGCTCTCACCAACTTCCTCCCAGCTTTGCTCCATCTTTCTTTTTCCACCCATTCAGCAAGCTTCTCCCATCACATGTAACTTAAGTCTTCATATGATATAAGTACATCCATGGGCCTAGTAATGGATGGGGAAGATCTTCCATTTAAGTAAAAATACATTAACACTATAGATGGAAGACAAGAAGCTCTTACCAAGTTTTCCTACCACTATGTTTTTCTTCCCTCATTTGTTGCAAGACTATTGACCTCGCCATATTATTTGTCCTCTAAATAATTCTCCTAAGCTCAATATTGCCTACATGTAAAGATAAAACTCCTTTTTCTGGCATAAAGTTGCATAGCTGGAGTAAATCCCTGCTTCTAGTCTTATTTATACTACTTCCACATACTGCTATTCCAGAATAACTGTCCCTTGCCATGTACTACATTTTTTCAGAACCACAATTTTAGAGCTAATGAGAATTATAAATACCAAACATTTCAAATCCCTAATTTGACAGAGAAAATTGAGGCCCAGAACTGTCAAATGACTTGACCAATGTTACAAATCAAGACAAGTCAAAAGTTCACAAACTTTTATTTAACATCTATTGTTTTTCAGGACTAGGCTAAGCCCTGGGAATATAAAAGTAGAAACAACACAAAACAGTCCCTGTCTTCAAGCAGACTTCAGTCTAATAAGAGACAACAAAAAAACTACATCCAAATGAAACATAAACAGTATATGTTGGAGGGAAGGCACTAGCCTTAAGGGATGTAGTGAAAGACTCCTTTCAGAAACAGAAGTTTTGCTGAAATTTAAGCAAGTCAGTGAAGCTAGGAATCAGAGATGAGACAGCTGCAAATTTCAGCTACTGGGGAAAGCTAAAGAAAATGAACAAATTGGACATTCAACATGAGGATCAGCAATTGGGCTGTGTCACTGGATAACAGAAGATGTGTGGGATAGTAAAGTTTAGCAAGGCTGGAAATAAAGGAAATAAAGAGGTTTGACTTTGAGAACTTTGCATGCTAGTTAAAGGATTTTGTATTTGATCATGAAAGACATGGGAGAAGATATGGTTTCATTAAATGGAGTGTTTAGTCATGGTCAGACTTGCAACTTTAGGAAAGTCACATTGATAACTCAATGTAGGATAGACTAGAGGATAATGACTTGGAGAAGAAAGACCAGTTAGATTCCTATCTTAATTCTCCAAGGTTGAAATTATAAGAGATTTACCAGAAAATTGGTAATGATGGAAATGGTAATGAGGAAAGAAGTTGGACTACATGAGCAATAATTCAAATGTAGAATTGACAGGACTTGAAAGGAGATTAGATACTGTGATGAGAAAGAGTGAGAAGTTAAAAGTGACACCTCAGCTGGAAGCCTGAGTGACTATGAATATGATGATGCTCCTGTTAAGAAATGGAAAGTTAATAGATGGAAGAATTATAGGTAAAATTAGTTTTAAATAGGTTGAACTTAAAATATATAAGGGGCACTGAGTTCAAGATATCTTACAAACTGTGGTTGTGAAGGTCAATAAAGAGTTTAAGCTCATATAAATAGATATGAGGATCATCAATATAGAGATGTTAATTTAATCCATGGGAGTTGGTGAGATAACTAAGCAATATAGTACTGAGGTAGGAGAAAGAAGGTCAAAGGAGGAATCAGAGAAGTGGGGGAGGAGAATTCTGTTGTGAAAACCTGGAGAAAAGGTAGCATCAAAGAGAACATGTGAAGGATTGTGTTACTGACTTCAGAGAGCTTAAGAAATATGAGGATTGATAATAGGCTATTAAATTGGGCAGTTTATGGGTCATTGGTGACTTTGGAGAGAGATGTTACATTTAAAGAATGACACTGGAAGCAGATATGTAGACAGTTAAGAATTAGGAAGTGGAGGCACTTATTGTAACTTAATTTCTCAAAAAATTAAATCATAAAAGAAAGGAGAGTTATCGGATGATAACTAGTGGGAGACTGGATCAAATAACAGGAAGTATGGAAAAAAAGAAAAAACTTGAACTCAGGTCTTCTCATTCCAAATCCAACATTCTATCTGTTGAGGTTTAGGACCCTGATGGGTCCTCCCCAAATGAATTTAACTCAAGCCTTCTTTCAGCCAAAGAGAAACAAAGTTTATTGAAGATCCACCATATTGGTCAGATTCTTAAGAAATATTGCCATTGGCTAGACTCTTAAGTAATCTGAGCATTGGTGATGCTTGTATTGACAAATAGGCCAGAGAGAATTGCAAGTAGATGGAATCTGCATTAGATTGAATCTAAGTGCCTTCATAGAGATAAGATGGATCTTCTATACAAAAAGATTGTGGGAGAGATCTAGGGTTGGCCAAGTAGTCTAGGTAACTAAAGGAGGGATTAAGGGAGGGTCTTGATGCAAACAAACAAGGGAGATCTAGGGTAGTTTAAGGGTAATGGACAAGAAATGCCAAATCAAGTGGCAAGATTCAAGGAAACTTCAAAGGGATTCCCAGAGCCTGTACCCCATCATATACATTATATTATACTTCCTTTCATATGGCACACTGGATTTTTCTGTCTCAGTGATTTTGCTCACACTATTTCCTAGACTTAAGACATCTTTGCCTCTCTTTTTTTTTAATTTGGAAAAATACTTAAATTTAGATAACACTATTTTATTAATGGTATGCCATCAAAGAAAGTAGCTAAGAAGTAGAGAAGAATAATTTCTAAATAGAAAATGATTTCTTATTAAATTATTGTTTCCACAGTGTTTAAGTAATTTATTTGGCTAGATTATACCTCTGGAAATTTACAGATTTTTTTTTTTTTTTTGGCAAACCTTGTTTTCCTATATTTGAGAAATGAGTTAAATCTTATCCCTTTTCCTGATTCTTTTAAAAATTTGAATTTGTGGATCTCATTTGAAGTTTTATCTCAGGTCATCTCATTCATTAATAGTTATATTAAAATTACAGAATTGCAGTATGCATAAAACATTATGCATTTAATCCCTATTTAAAATAAACCTTATAAAATTCAGAGGGGAAATTAATTTTAATGTCATTCCAGTTAGCTTCATTAAACACCTCTAATTTTGTTTGATGGGGAAAAAATCCTAAACAAAAGTAACAAAGGATGTAGCATCTAGTCGTAACAGAATTATGAGAAAAAGCATTTGTCTCCTATATCTTTAAAATACTTTTTTTATTAAGAAAGATTACCAGAATTGAGTGTGCTGGGCCAAGATAAAAAAAACAAGGGAAAGCCTGGACTATATTCTACATGCACACACACACACACACACACACACACACACACACACACTCAGGTGAATGATACTAATGATAAATGTATGAATAATTTTAACATGAGAACATTATTACTGAAGTAACAGGCCCTTGTAGAAATGATGTGTAATGGAGAGTCTCCCTTGGCCACTCACCACTTGTACCTGTACATTCATTCAAATACATGGTGTGTCAACACATGAGTATCATAAATCAAAGATCCAATACAAACTGAATCCAAGAATTATAAAGTATACCCCAAACAATATTTTCAGTAGACCTCTGAAGTGTGAAGTAGCAGAGAATTAGCAAAGAATATTGACATCAAATGGCTCCAATTAAGAATATCTGGATATGAGGACTAGGGAGTTAGTCACAGGAGTTTGGGGCCAAAACATCAGGGAAGAGTGATACATATCAGCTAGTCATGAGAAAAATATGGCCCAATGTAGAAACTCTCATTGAGGAATTGTGGCATGAAGCATCCAATCAAGTATTTATGTAGGATCTACTTTTGACTAGCTGCTGAAGATAACCATTATCAATGGATTCTTACTTGGGAAACAACATCTAAGAAGGCGGAAAAACTGATTTCTCTGCTGTTCCTGAAACCAGGCATCAGGGCGCTCTTTACATCCTCATTACTAAGATTAGGATTGATCAATTAGGCCTAAATGACAAATAATAGGGTCACTTAAAGTCATTTGGAGTTTCAGCTCTTCCTTTAGGTAAGATGAATAATGCTATCATTTCCCAAGTCAAGACAATTTCTCTAGCTTTTCTCTTGTAGTACTGGTAACTCTCTTTCCTTGTGAATTTGTCCAGCTGAATAACAAATGTGTCATACCAGCTTATGAAAATGTGTGTGCCCTTGCTGAAAAAACCCAGGTATAAATTTTAAATATGTATCTGTGCTTTACTTCATAACTTAAAATAACATATAGACTGGCAGATAGACATATAGATATATAGATATATAGATACATATCTCCAACCATAAAAGGCCAAGTCAATTTGACATCTACATATGTTGCCTACCAACAAAGGTTATGAGATGCCAGTGCTTAGGGGTTGCTAATTTACAAAAGTAGCAGATGTCTACTCATAATATCTTAGATCTAATTAATTTTTTTATTATTTTAAAAATCAAGATGGAAATTAGATAAAAAAGATTACCTTACACTTCACCACCCCCACTACCTCCATCACCATTAAATCTCTGTAAAAGCAGACTTTACCTCTTGCCAATTTGCCTGTTCTCACTTAGGGATATGATTTTAATTTAATTATTTATTGATTACCTACCATGGCCCATAGCCAATTGTGCATGTATCTTATGTACTCATGCGTCAACTTACATTCAAAATAGCATTTAAATGATGTAAGAAATGCTTCATTCTGGTAGAAGATACAGCCTCTTTTAGATAACACTTCCAGGAGGAATTGAGGATGCCCACCATTTGAGGAATGGCTGAACAAGTTGTGGAATATGATTATGATGGAGTTCTATTGTGGTATAAGAAATGAGTATGGGGGTGGAGTCAAGGGAAAAATCAATCTCTCCATTCCCCACAAAAAAAAGAAATTGCAGCAACTATATGAACTGATACAAACTGAAGTGAAAATAGCTTAGAGGTAATTGTGCATCACAAAGGCAAGGTTTTAATGATGATCAACTGTGAAAGACTTAACTACTCTAATCAATACTGTGATTAAAGGCAATACAGAAGGACTCAGGATGAAAAATTTCTACCCACTTTGAGAGTGATAACTGATGAACTCGGTGTACAAATTAAAGTATAATTTTCTCACTTTTTTTGGTCTTTTCTCTGATATGGATAATATGGAAATATGTTTTTTTATTATCTCACATGTTTGCTATAATATTGTCTGTCTTCTCAGTAGGTGAGGGAAAGTTGGAAGAGAGGAAGAGAATCTGGATTTTAAAATTTGAAAAGAAAAGAGTTTTAAAAATAAATTTAAAAGATCTGTTATCCAAATATGCTTTGTTCACTTGATGGCAAACTTTGGCAATATGAATAAAGCAGTTGTACATGATTTAAAAAAAAAATACTTAGAAAACTCCTAAGAATATTGTTTACACAATTTTTCATTTCCCCTTCTCTATGATACCCCTTCCAGCTTCAAAATTATCTTGCATTTTTCTCTGCTTTTTATCAATCATATTCTAATACAAGTGGGTTTTATGCCAGGATACTTGCTAATTAATTCCTGTGTGTGTGTGTGTGTGTGTGTGTGTGTGTGTGTGTGTGTGTGTGTGCGTGTGTGTGTGTGTGTGTGTGTGTGTGTGTGTGTGTGTGTGTGTGTGTTTTGCAAAATTACCTTATTGGAAGATATAAAAAAGTCATTAGTAAAATATAGCTGATAATATTTGTATGTATTAACATGCCTACATTTATTTGCTAAGCGTAAATGATTATGATTTGCTTGCTCATCTGATATCAGTCCAGAGAAAATTTCTCCATCTGTTCAGATCTCTTTTAAACAGCATTAGTTGAACAAAATGAACTTATATTAACATATGGCAACTAAATTCAGCAAAGTTGTTCTATTGCTGTGATAAATATGGGAAGCTGTCTTATGCAAATACAAATGTTCATTAGAACACTGATTTCTTTTGGAAATAAATATTTTTTAGAGAAATTCATCTGCTACTTAATGAGAGGCATGATGCTGAAATCAAAAACTTATAGGCTTTGGAGAGGCACAGCATAGATTCAAGTCCTAGCTGCCCTACTTGTTATATGTGAGATCTTGGACAAGTCCCTTAAATTTTCTAGGTCCCAGTTTCATCATTTATGAAATGAAGTGGTTGAACAATGTCCTTTAAGGTATCATGTAGGTCTTAAACCTAACACCTTATCAATTGTAGGTGGTCATTCTTACTGTTTCTTTGAGGTGTAACAAATGAGAGAGAGGGAGGGAGGGGGAGAGAGAGAGAGAGAGAGAGAGAGAGAGAGAGAGAGAGAGAGAGAGAGAGAGAGAGGGAGCGAGGGAGGGACAGAGGGAGGGAAGAAGGGAGGGAGAGAGAGAGAAAAGAGGGAGAGATGGAGAGAAGTCATAGAGTATCTAGAGGAGGAATGATTATGATGATATTGGCTTAGAAACTATGCTATGTGAATATGTCATTCATGGACTATCTGTGCATTTGATGCATATCCTTCATGATAATCTAATATACACACCACTAGTGCAAGAAACCTGCACTGACTGGTGGTTGCCCTTCCTAAACGCAATAAAACACAGTACTGATGACTAATTATATTAGTCATCCAAAGACGAAATAAAGTATTTGATACTCATCATATATTACTCTTATCAACATTGCTCTGATTCTTCTATGGTATAGTTATGTTTGTTGTTGCTGTTTTAAAGTTGTCCTTTTGGATGCTAGAGAGAGCTTACACTGTAGGTTTTCAAATTCTTTGTTTTTCCACAATCATCACTAATCTGTATAGTTTATGACAATAGCTAGATTGTGAATTTAGACTAGGTGATTAAGGGACATGTTTCAAGACAATATAGTAGGAAAAAGTTACCCCACCTCTCCATGTGGAATCTCTTGTATCAGTATGAAGAGTTGTTTGCATTCATGGACCTACTAGGGCTAAGGAGTTTATTAGATATAAAGGAAACTAGGAGATAAATACCTATAGCATCCACTAATCATCTCCCCCAAATTCCTCTTTACCTCTAGGAATATGTTTTGGTCTGGGACAAAGTTCTTGCTTTAGACTGCATTAAGAGAAGTGGGAGAAACCTAGAACATTTCAAGTTCATTGTGTTTCACCATGTCCTATGAGGATTTCCAAGAACCCTTCTCTTCTGTTCACAAGATCAAAATGCAATGATAGAAATAGCTGCTATACAATGATTCCGTAGATGAATCAGAAACAGATGAATTCATCCGTAGATGAATGGCAAATGCTTGCCATGAAGAAAAGAATCTTTAGAAGGTACACAAGAACTGGCCTGAATTCAAAGCATCTTCATGCGGAAGACTGTTTCGTTGTTTGTCCTTCCTTCTCAAAGAGGAGCAATGACATCGGGAGGGTGATTTCTTGACTTGCAAGTGAATTGAATTAAACTGAGGCAGAGCTATGAAAAGTCATCAGCCCCAGTTTCTCCTCCCATGGACGATAGGAATTCTAAATATCTCCCTTCCCCCACCCCCACTTAGCATATGCTCTCCTTTGTGGACGATTCCCCTGATCTTCCTGTTCCAGGAGACACTGGATTGTTTTAACCCCTCTTGTTCTGGTTGCAAAGTGGTCATAAATAGTGAAAAATCACCTAACTCATCCCAGCTTCCCAGATGAAAATGAGTCATTGTAAAATGAAAAGAAAATTTGGATTACATTTTAATTTCCCTAAAAGACACATTGAGAGAGTTTTATTGTGTAGGAAGAACCCCATAAGGTACAGACAAATAAAAGAACGAAACAACAAGAAAGAGTTATGATAGGGTAATGTGAAATCTTCTTAGGTGACCTCTTTGTAAGTAATTGGGTTATGAAACTCTCATGGTAAATAGCAAAAAATAAAAATAGCCCAGAAGCATTTTGAACACAGGGATACTAAAGAGTGATAATACTGACAGTTAAATTTCTAGAATAATCATTCTAATTCTAAAGGGCTAGACCCTAAATGTATATTACTAGTTTTATAGGTAGGCTTGAGTATCTTATACATTTTAGATTCCAGAACATTACCAGATATTTTATTTATAATATTTTCCCCTTATTCATATTTTTTTAATATTATATATGTATACCATTACTATGTAACTAGATATAGATAGGATATAAATAGATAAATGATATTGGCATCCATATGTAGATAGATATGACCATAATCTCTAAATATAACTATATCATTAATTATCAAATAACTTATTGACCTGTTCATATAAATGAAAATCATTACTTTTTTTCCATTATACTTTGCGCATTTACCTTGTTTTCCTTTCCAATGCATGGAGTTCCACTGATCTTTCTCAAAGATTATCAATTTAATTGACTCTCTATGATGCTCCCAGTTTTAATGCAATTTGCACAATGTCTTCTACAAATAAAATTATTTAAAGAATCTCATCATTGTTAAGAACTATCTCTTCCTTGAACTCAATGCAGAAAATATTTCATAAGATTCGAACACTTTAGATGTCTTTTGACCACCTTGATTGATGGAAATATTCCATACATGACAAAGTAAGTGAAAAGTTGGTGAAACCTGAGGTTAAGGAATACACATTTTGTTAATGTCACAGATTTTTATCAGAACTATAATCAGAAATTGTAACCAATGACAGCTGATACTCTGATACACCATGTGGAATTTTGAAAACGTTAGCATGGTACCCAGGTTGGAGCATATTTCCTTCCCTGCCTGGCCTACTCACAGTAGTGGCCTTGTCTTGGGAAGAACATACAAATTTCACAATATCCTTACGATCTAGAATTTGCTTCTGCCAGAGCTCATATGAGGGAACACACCAACCCCTGATACACTATCACTTGCAATTGTGTACATTTCTAATTATACCTCTCAAAGTGATAAATATTTTATACTCATGAAACACTCAAGTACTTGAATTTCTCAAAAATATTCCTGGGACCAAAATCTTCCTAGGAGTAACACAAATCTCCAAAATTGTGCAGCTTACCTCATTTAATTTGCATAAGATGAAACGACTGGAAATCTATTCATTTAAATATTTAATAGTTAACTTTTGATTTGTCTGGCAACTCAAACTATGTTCCTACAAATACATTCTCTATAGAAAACAGGGAATATAGCATAACATAGTCTTTTATATTTTCCTTTCTTGTCTAGTATAGAGTATAACTGCTTTGGGGGGAGGTATCAATTGTTAACACGTATGCAGAGAAACATCTTTCTAAAATTTTCCCTTCGTAAAGAAAACAACAATATAAGTACTGCTTTTTGTCTTTTGCTTTTGTTTTTGAAGAAGTTCAAATATTTAGATGTCATTTAGTTCACTTTTACACCACTTATGAATAATTTTAAGAATTTTTTTTAAGTTAATATATTGCATAGATATATCTGAGTTTGTCAACTACCACAATTTCTTTGTATCTTGTGATGAATATTCCATTCTCTTAACACTCTAAATGATTACATTTTAATTATTTAAACCTATATATTATGAATTATGAAGCATAACCTCTCCCCCATCCACTTATTTGGATCATCTTCTAAAACTTATTGCTATCACAACTGCTAATAGGACAGTTGACCAAGTGCTTTAAGAGGTTAATTGACCAGTTTTAGACATACATTATATTTCAGGGACAGGACTTAAAGGCAAGGCCCTAATTTATTCAACATCTCACTGTACCTTTTCCAGTTCCATACCATTTTGTGTTTCCTTTTGAAAATCGCTTTTTATTTCCATTTCCTTATTGTGAAAACAAGTTTCCTGGTTTCTTTATCTGACACAGAGTTTATCCTTTTTAAATTTTTGAAATAGATGTTTTCCATTTTATTTTTTTTATTTTTAATTTACTGAATCAAACAATCGTTTCCAGAGTATAGTATAATAAAGATGGTTATACATGAAATTGCAAATTCATTGTCTCCAACTTGCTATTCTTTTAAAATATATAATAAAGTTATCAGGCAAATTTATGTTTTCCTTCTTTTTTTCTCCCTCCCCCTCTACCATAGAGATAGCTACCATTAGACACCAATGTGTGCATATGAGTGTGTAAAATCATTTTTTACATGTTTCTATTTCTCAGTTCTTTCTCTGGATTCAGATAACATCTTCCTTCATATATACTTTGTGGTTTATTTGGTTATAATAATTTTTAGTTATAATGGTCACAATAATACAGGAGTAACCATATAAAGACCAAGAAATAGGGACAAGTGAACAGAAAAAAAGAACAATAGAAATTTCTGAAATTTAAAGCTAGAAATGTTTTTACTTCATTGAACACATCCTTGGAATCTATCTCAAATATTATAAGTTGGCAACTGATTTAGAAGAGATTAGATAAATATTTATTGTGACTTTTCAAATATTAAAAAAATACAAACAAAACCACATGGAGAAAACAGGAATGAAGAATTCACCATATGTTTGAATGTGTAACATGTATGCATGCATGTATACATAAGCATAAATATATATTGATACATACATGTACACACAACCCTTTATTAATGGCAAGTAAGTAGTGTGGTGAGTAGAATGTAATGTCAAGCCTGGAGGCAGAGAGACCTTAGTTCAAAACCTGCTGCAGAAACTTACTAGATATGTGACTCTAGGCAAATCAATTGGACTAAGTTTTACTTAGTTGGACTAGGTTTTCTCATTAGTAATATGAGGGTAACCATAGTTCCATCTTCTCTTGGTTATTGTGAGCAATAAATGAGATAATAATTGGAAAAATAATTTTAAAATGACTAACATAGTATTGGCACATAGTAAGTACTATATAAAAGTTACTCCTATTTGTCATTACTAAACTCCTCCACATCTGTTCATCAAGCCAGTGACACTGACCTCCTTACTATTATTCAAAGAAGACAGTCTCCAGGTTCCAGGCATTTTCACCAGCTATCCCTCATGCCTGGAATGTTCTTCCCATTCATCTTTGCCTACTGGTTTCTCTGGCTTCCTTTAAATCTCATCTAAAATTTTAGCTTCCACAGGAAGCCTTTTCAAATCCTGCTTAATATTACTGTCTTTCCTCTGTTATTTACTTCCCATCTAACATTTATATATAGTTTGTTTGTACCTGACTGTTTGAATGACTAATTTTTGCCTTTCCTTATGTGTCCAATGCTGAGCATAGTGTCTGGTATATGTTGCTATTGAGTTGTTTTCAGTCGTATCTGACTCTTTGTGACTCTATTTGGGGTTTGCTTCATAACAATACTGGAGTGGTTTGGTTGTCTTCTCTAGCTCATTTTACTGACGAGGAAAATGAAGACAACAGGGTTAAATGACTCCTCCAGGGTGATATACCTAGCAAGTGTCTCAAGACAGATTTGGACACAGAAAGATGAGTTTTCCTGACTCCAGACCTGGAACTCTATCCACTGAGCCATCTAGCTGCCTTGCCTTGTATATAGTGAGTGATTAATATGTCATTGACTTTTATTTTTCTCTTTAAAAAATTAAGAAAATAACAAATATTGCACACATGAACCTTTTGAGACTCTTTCATACAGGAAACTGTGGGAAATATTTTACTTTATTTCCCAGAGAACTTTCTTGGAGTGTGGATATATACAAACATGCCAATTACACCTCAGTATATTTGCTTCAACAACTGTGCAAAACGAGGATGAATGTGATGAATTTTGTTCTACATTAATGTAGCATGTACTGTCTGCTTTACGAGAAGTGTGCCAGGGTGATTTGGGATGATACATGTAAAATGAGCAGAAAGAATTCTTTCTTTCATTCCTTTCTGTAGATTTAGGATAATAGGAGCTGTTAAGTTTCTGACGGGACAAAGGTAGTGTCATTTTCTTCACACTGACAGCATGAAGGCCTAGGCCTCTGACTATCATTTCTTCTGCCTTCAAATCATAAGTGATTGAACAGGGATACTGGAATAGTTAGGTCAAATTGTGGGGGATGTCCTATGAATCTAAGAACTCTGAACATCTTGGTTCCTTGTTTGGAGTTTAACAGCTGCAGGAGGACTTTTGGATCAAAGAGAATGATGGAGGAATTGACTTGACCTGAACTGGCAGAAAATATGGAACTAAGCAGAATTATTTGCAAAATTCAGGGCCAGGTTGAAATGTAAAGTACTGATATAGCATTCTAAACCTACTTTATGTCTTGGTGGTTTTAGGTATCAATCAACTGAAGTAATAACCGGTATTGTTTCTTGTTTAAGGCTTTTTGTTAATGCCCATGCATTGTGTATATTAAACAGTTATGTAGCAGAAATTAAAATCTAAACTATATTTAATCTGAAATAAATCTTCTACTTTCTCCTTAGTGATAACATATACATATGTTCCCAAATCTAAATGTTAAGTAAATTTCCCTACAACTACAAAGTAGAAACACAAAGAATATGATAAAAATAACAACTAATTTCTTTTATTAGAGTCCAAACTTCCCCCGGACTGAACTGAAATCCATGTCATATTTTTGAGTCCGGGACTAAGATGGACACCTTCATGGAAAGAGAAATGGCTCAGTGTTCCATCTCCTTAGGGCCAGCAGTAGTTCTAATTGTTAGACATAGATATAAAAAAAAAAAAAAAAAAAAACCAGACAACATTTATTGTTTTTGATCAATCAGTTTTACTCAGCCCCAACTCTTTGTGACCCTTTTGTAGCTTTCTTGGTGCAGATACTGGAGTACTCTGTCCTTTCCTTCCCCATCTCCTTTTATCGATTGGGAAACTAAGGCAAACAGGGTTAAAGTGACCTGTTCATGGTCACACAACAAAGGAAGTGATGGAGGTCCTATCTGAACTCAGGTCTCCTTGATTCTAGCCCCAGTTTTCTTTTCACTGTACCATATAGCTGCCCTACTAAACATTTATTAAATACCTAAGATGTGCCAGTCATTGTGTTAGGCATTGCGTATATAAATATAGATAATGAAACAACACCTGTTTTCAATTAGATTACATTAGAATGAGGGGAAGCAACAATTTCAGACAGACAGATGGATATAGACATATACACATGCACAGAATAAATATACTCAGCCAAAAAAAGTCTCTTAAATACCAACTGGGTAACAGGTACTGTGCTAAGAAATGAGAATACTAATGAAAGACAAAAGACAATCTCTGCCCTTGGAGGAGCCCATAATGTAATGGGGGAGACCACTGCAAACAATCCTGTAAAAACAGCTATGTGCAGGATATTTAAGAAATAGTCAACAGAGGGAAGGCACTAGAATCTCCCTTATCAAAGGTGGGATATTACCTGAGGCTTGTAGGAATCCAGGGAAACCAGGAGGCAAAATGAGAATGATGGAGAGCACAATGCAGGGTAGATTCTCTCAGAGAGGGAAGTCACTAACATGCGTGCGTGTGTGTGTGTGTGTGTGTGTGTGTGTGTGTGTTTGTGTGTACATAATCCAGAGAGAGCTATTTTCACCTCTTCATTTTACAGGTGAAAAGACTAAGTCTTGGAGAGGTTGTCACTTCTCATGGTTAGTGAATGTTGGAAGAGAGATCTGAGTTCACCTCTATATGAACATTGCACCTGCTTTCATCTGTGACAACTAGCATATCGTGGGGAGAGCCAGTCCTGACAATTGCCTCTGAAGATGCTGCCAAACCTGTGAAGTCAGAGTTCAAAAGGTACTGAAGACCCAGAGAAGAAAGTTCTTAGTGCTGCCGTCCTTGTCATGATAAAATATTTGTGCATCAGAAATAATATTTTTTCCAATGAAATTAACGCTAAAGAAGAAGCATTATATTACTTTGCCACTGCCCTCTAAGGACCATTGACTTTCTGCCCCACAGCTGAACTCTCCTAAAAATATTGTCTCCTTTAGATAAGAAGTGAGTTTTCTGATATAAAAGATTGTTTCACTTTTCTATTTATATTCCTGGGGTTAAGCTCAGTGTTTTTCACATAATAGAACTTCATGAATGCTTTTTTAAATGAATAATGTATGTATGTGTGTCTGTGTTACTGCATGTGCTTTTAATTATACAGTGAAAGAATAATCAATGAAAATGGAAGTTATACTCTTTCCAATACATAAAAGTCACTATTTTTTATGTTTTGTCTATAGAGGACACTCATCTAAAAGAAAATCATTGTATTGAGCAAATTAAAGCTTTGGTAATCTGCACATATATTCCTCAGGAAATTAAATTAAAGTGAGAAAACAGAAAAAAAAAATGCTCTGGCCCATAGGAACACCTGAGACAAACACAAATGATTCGTTATTGGATTTAGATATCCCCATTTATCTGCTTCATTTCATTCAAGGTCCTTCTTTATCTAACACATAATAGCTCAGGGGCCTTATTAGTAGAGCAATTAGGATTTGGAGATTTGATTTTATTGAGATCTGTATGTAGAATCTTTTCCTGTGAACATCTGGTAATTAGCCCTACCTCATTTTATTACATTTCTTGGAACAGATATGTGCTTCATTTTATTTATACCCACAGAAAGAGGTACACATGGTCAACTAGAGAGACTATGAGATATTGGTAAGTAGAAAAATGTAACTATTACAGGCCAAATGATGTTAAAATGCTATTTACAGAACTGACATAATATTCTAGTTACAAAATCATACTGGGTTTAAAATTATCTTTCAGAGTTAAGGAATAAGTTGAATGAAAAAGACAGTACACTAGGCCATCCTATTATTTATTACTTAAAACAGAAGGAAAGGTATCAGTCAAAACAATTTTGGATATCCTGTGCTTGTTACTGAAAGGAACAACACTGAAATCATTTGAAGGTGAAACTGACTGATGCATGCCATTATGTTTCTGACACTAAAATAGAGAAATGCAATAAAATCAATATTGAGAAATGACAGGAAAGGAAATGTGCAGATGTAGCCCAGGACCTCCTAAACATTTTTCCCCAAAGCAATAATTCAATTCCACATTGTCTTCTGAAATATAGCACATAATGTCCCATACTATTCTTCTATTTTAAGTAGATTTAACTAGACATTTTCCTTTTTCAGTGTTCACATGTTGTAACTTTTAGTTTTATTCCACCTTTGTTACAGTTTTCTCTAAGTGAAATTAGAAATCATGCTGATACCTGCCAATTATTTAATTTATAGACTTCATTCTTCTTAATACCTCCCCATTCTATCTTTATATATTAGAGGGTCACCATAGGTGTCATTTTGAAGACAATCTAGCAATCAAAAAAACTGGGTAATGATTGAAAAACCTAATCCATACTCCACACAGCTGTCCAAGCAGTTTTCCTTAGGTACAGCTCTGACCATGACACTTCCCCACTCAATATATTCTTATAGCAATACATTGCCTCTAGGAACAAAGATAAACTCCTCCAAATTAAATTTCATTTTATTTTCACAAAGATCCACTTTTCTCCCTTCACTGCCCTGAGAAAACAAAACAAAGATGCTCAAACAAGCTTGTATAGTCAACCAAAAAAAAAAGAAACAAAACCCCACATAGCCCAATTACAAATATGTGTATCTATATACTTGTTAGTATATATATAACAAATATATTACACATATTTATAGATACATTTCCACAAATATATATATATGCATCTGTGTATGTGTGTGTGTGTGTATATATATATATATATATATATATATATATATGTATGTACGTATATACATATCTATTCATCTCTCTCTCGTGTCTGCATTCCGAGATCATCACCTCTCTATCAGGATGTGGATCATCATGAATGCTCTATAATTGTGACAGTTCACTATATTGAGAAAAGTTCCTATCTTTCAAAAAATTGTCATTACAATTTTGTTGCCATATTAACTTTTTTTTCTGGCTTTGTTATTCCACTCCACATCAGTTCATACAAGTCTTCCCAGGTTTCTCTGAAATTTTTTCCCTAATCATTTGTTGTAACTCAATAATGTTTTTCCATATTCAGAAATCATAATTTGTTGAGCCATTCCCCCACTGACAGAAACTCTCTTGGTTCTAGTTCTTTGCCACCAGAAAACAAAACATTGTGCTGTAAATATTTCTTTCAGCTCTTTGGGATATAGACTCTACATTTGACTTTTGAATTTCTTTACAGCCTGGACTCTGCCAACCTTTTCAAATCTTATTATGTATTATTTATATTTTATGCAATATATGTTGTATCACAACTGGACTTCTTAATGTTCCCCAAAGATGACATCCTGTCTCATCTCTCCATAATTTGTCATGTATATTCTCCATAAGTCTGGAATTACACCCTCATTCAAACATATATTTCTCTACATTTTCAATACTCAACTCCAACACCATCTTCTACATGCAGATTTTCCTGGTTTCACTGTCACCCCAACAGCTAGTGCCTTCTCTCCCTAAATTGTTTCTAATTTATTTAATATTTTTTCTGTATGTGCTTTTTATAATAGATAGAGTTCTGATCTCAAAGCCAGGAAGATCTTTGTTCAATACAATTCTGAAAAAAAATCTGCTGTTTCATGTTGGGTTGGTCACAAAATCTCTCAGCATATTTATAAACTCTCTAAGATTATGGAATGAAGAGATGGTGCTGAACTCTTTTGATAGAGGGAGTTTCCTCTTCTAAAGAAATCACAGGTGGAGTACTATCCCTACTCCTTTTATACTTATGTAATAGGGTATGTACCCCACTGACCCATTTCTCAATATCTGACCATATGTCTAAGATAACTAGCTCAGTACTTGGACTTTGGGGGATGATAAAGCATTACTCTTATTAATGAGAAGAAAGAAATTGTGCCTCAGCAAACTTTTTTTTTATAAAAGAATGATTCTCTATCATTGTCCTTCATTCAACCTTCCAGGAGTCATCATCTGAGACTACTGCCGAGGGATTGAGAAAGGTAGATATTCATTACCCTGCCACAAGATGAACTCCTACTTGTCAGAATGAACAGGAAGGATTAGTTGTGAACTTGACCCTGGGCCTCTGGCTATCTTTTCTTTTTTTTTCCTCAATCCTAGAAACATCTATCTGGAAGCAGATTATTCAGGATCAGAGGTAGACTTGTGAGCTCCTGAAGTCAGGAATTGTTCCCTGTAACACCTAAGATAGCGGCAGACACATAAGAAATGTTTAATAAATGAATGTTTTTTGATTGAAAAAACTGTATGGCACAAAAAAGAAGAGAAACTGTAGAATGGGATAAATATGAAGAAAGGGAGAAAGAAATGATGGAGGAAAAGAGTAGTTTCATACTCTGCTGTATTCTGAACATTTCCCTTCCCCTATTCACCTAAGATCTTCTATATGTTAACAGAAAAAACACATTATCTGGTCATAGAAGATATTTATCTTTTGTATTTATATTGTAGGGTTTGTCCTGAGGTAAGCAGTTTGTATCTTGCAAATATCACATCCTTCTTGACAGAAAGGTTGTTCCTATTTCATTAGCTTTCAAGTCTCCCAGGTGCTATGAAAATAATGCTAAATTGAATCTTTGGCTTGCTCCGTAAATATGGTTTATGGTTTAGTTTATGAACTCCATAATGAGGCTACAACATAAAAGGTCCCTGGAACATTAAATTGTTATTCTTTCTAGAGCAGAAGGATGATTTGTTTCTAATTGATAGCTAACTGAATGACCATGCTCCATTCCTTTAACCTTTGCTCTAAGGCTATAGTCTAAAGGGTGAGGGAAAAATAATACATTTTGCAATTATAATCAGATAGATAAGACTGGAAAAATCAAGTAGAAAAATCAAGTATATGAAGTAATAACTAATACACAGTCCCTGGTATCTATACAATTTAAAAATATCACTGAGAACAATACTCTCTAGAGGATAAATGGGAGAATATGGAATTGGAAAAGATAAAAAGGTTTAAAAACTTTGTCTCAGTACAGTCAAAGAGGGTACCCACATTGATGAAATTACAGATACAAAAAAGTATCAATGAGTTTCATCTATTACAAACATTCAAGTCTTTGTTATCAAATAATGACCCTACAGAAACAATTTGACAGGAAAAAGTTAAATAATTCCATATGTTTCACTACTTTAGTTATATTAAAAAATGCAATTATTACTCAGAGAGATCTATTGGGGCTGGAAATTACTGGTATTGAAATTTACCCATCACTACAGATGAACAATTCATTTTAACTCTTCATCTTATAGAGTTTGCTGCGTTATTTAAATGTTAAGTAATTTCTGCTCATGGGTAGGCTAAGCTAAGATAGTAAAAATGATAATTCTATCTAAGTTAACTTACTGATTCAGTGCCATACAATCAAACTACCAAAGAATTGTTTTACAGAACTAGGAAAAAATCAGCAAAATTATTGTAGAACAAGAAAAGTTCAAGAATATCAAAGGAACAAATGAAATAGAATATGATAGCGAGAGACCCAGCAATAATACACTTGAAATTAACATTATAAAACTGTAAAAATCAAAATGTGGCTAAGGAATAGGCTGCTGAGTCAGTGGAACAGACTACGTTCACAATACACAGTAGTGGAAGACCACAGTAATCTAGTGCTTGATAAACCTCCAAGCTTTGAGGGCAAGAACTCAAAATATTTCCAAAAAATTGCTGGAAAAACTGGAGAGTAGTGTGGAACAATGTAGACATAGACCAACATCTCGCATTGTTTACCAAGATTAAGTCAAAATAGGTACCTGATTTAGATATAAATGGTGATATATAAAGCAAAGTAGGAGAGCATGGAAAAATCAACTTAGTGGAGCATGGCTAAGGCTAGAGTTTATAAGAAATAAGAGATAAAGGAGATTATGCAAAGTAAAATATATAATTGTATTTCATGAAATTCAAAAGATTTTGTATAAATAAAGCCAAGGCAGTCAATATTAGAAGGAAAGCAGGAATGAGGTGGGAGTGCGTGGCATGAGGCAGTGGGCTTACAAGTTTCTAAGATATAGGGCTCATTTCTCAAATATATAGGGAATTGAATTAAATTTATAGGAAAAAAAGTCATTCCTCAGTGGAAAAATGATCAAGGTGTATGAGCAAGCAGATTTTGGAATAAAAAAATGAAGCTTTCTAGATTTACATGAATAAATTCCCCAACTCACTACTGACTAGAGAAATGCAAATTAAACAACACTAAGGTACTTATATCATATCCATTAGATTGACTGACAGGACAGGAAAATCATAAATTCTGGAAGCAATGGGGAAAAAGAGGTACAATAATGCTTGTTGGGGAAGCTGTGAATTGGTTCAACCATTCTGGAGAGCAATTTGTAACTGTCTTAAGGGCTAAAAAACTGTGCACACCTTTTGATCCATTAATGCTAAGTCTTTATCCCAAATATTCTTTTAAAAGGAGAAAGTATCTAAGTAACAAGATATTTATAAAAAAAAATTTTGGTAGTAGCAAATAATTAGAAATTGAAGAGATGCCCATCAGTTGGGGAAGTTATGGCATAAAATTTAATTGAATACCACTGTGTCAAAAGAAATGAGGAGAAGGATGTTTTAGAAAATCCTGGGAAATATTATATGACCTGATTCAAAGTGGAGTGAGCAGACCTAAGAGAACATTATTCACAATAAAGACTTAGCTAGTCTGATCAAAAACAATGATCCAAGACAACACCAAAGTACCCATGATGAAAAAAAAAACTATTCACCTTCAGATGTGGTGGTGAAAGAGAGAGACAGACAGACAAACAAACACAGAGAGACAGAGACAGAGACAGACAGAGAGTGACCTGATGAACTCTGAGTGAAAATTGAAGTATAACTTTTTCTTTTTACTTTGAATTTCTTGGGTTTTGTAAAAATACTTTTTCAACATGACAAAAATGGAAATGTGTTTTACATGACATCATATTTTATAATTGATATATTGCTTGCCCTCTCAGTGGGTGGGAGAGGGGTAGCAAGGAGGGAGAAAATTTGAAACTCACAATATTTTTATAAAAGAATGCTAAAAATAAATAAGAAAAAGAAAAGCTTAGTAAATTGTATTCGGCTATGCATGACATGAGTTCAACTATCTCTGATTACAAAACCAACTTTCTATTCAGAATGTGTTGTTGCCTATCACTTCCATCATTCTCCTCTTCCTCCTCCTCCTCATCATCATTATCATTCAATCTTCCAACATTTTTTAAACAGCTACTATGTTGTAGACAGCATGCTAGGCATTGTGGGTATAAAGACACAAATGGAACATTTTGTGCCTTCAATGAAATTGCTTTCTATCAGGAAAGCAATTTTCAAACATATCAGTACATAACAAAATACATGCAAGGTAAATTTTTAAAAAATGGTTTTGATTAGGAGTCACTAGTAGATGGAGTGGGTTATCTTATGTATGAGGTAGTGATGATCTGAGCTTGAAGGATTGATTCTAAGAGGCAAATATGAGGACATCATCATCATTTATACAACACCCATTACTATGTGCCAGGCACTATAGCAATCACTTTACAAATGTCCCATTTGATGCCATCACATCCCTAGGAGATGGTGTTATCCATGTACTTCAGGAAAAAAAGGAAAGAAATAAGCATTTATATTGCACCCACTATGTGCTGGGCACTGTTTTAGAAACCCTGCAAAGTATTTGCTATTTTGTCCCCATTTTATGGTCAAGAAAACTAAGGCAAACAGAGCTGAAGTTTCTTTCCCAGAATCACATGGCTGAGAAGGGTCAGAGGCTACATTTGAACTCAGGTCTTCTTGACTCTAGGCTCTTGACTATATCACGTATTTATAATAGTTCAAAGCAGGCAGAAAAAAACTGTGCCACAAGTATGGAACTGATAGATAAAAGGTTACTGATGAGGAAATTCAAGAAATCCAGGTGGGTGGGAACAGAGAATATGAAGGGCATAAATGTGAATTTGCATTGGAAAATAATAGAAATGATAAAAATGATGATGATAATGATGGAATTACCATTATATAGCATTCTCAGTTTTGTGAAGCATTTTATATATATTCTCTCATTTTATTCTCATAACAACCCCGGGAAGGAAGTTTTATAATTGTCCCCATGTTTTCAGATTAGGAAACTGAGTCGGGTACTTCTAGTAAATGTCTGAGGTCAGAATTGAACTCATCTTCCTGATTCTAAGTCTAGAACTCTGTTGATAAGTAGAGAACTTTCCACTTGTTCCTGTAGGTCAGAGATGTCAAATGAAGCCAGGCAGTATGTACCTCAGGATATACCTCAAGGCAGATCAAAATAAATTAAAATGTACTTGGGAAATACTTAACAAAACAAATAAAAATACAATAAAACAAAGATAACTTTTTAAGACTAAATCAGTACATGGTCTACAGGCTTCCTTATGTCAGTTTAGTGGCCTCCAATTTATCTATGAGTTTGGTACAACTGCTCTAGGTAATAGAGAGCCAGGAAAGCTTCCTGAGAAGAAGAGTGACATGGTTGAATTTGAACCACAAAAAGATCACTTCAGAAACTATTTGGAGGAAACAGAATACATCTGAGGCAGGAAGGTAATGAGGTTAGATCGGGGTCTGTTCACATGAGGATGGTGAAGAAGAAACAAAGTAAGTTTATGGAAGTACAACAGGCAAGAACTGACAGAGTGAATATTTAAATAGTTTTAAAGATTTCTCAAGTGCTTTACACAGGTTATCTCATGAAATTCACACAGCAGATACAATAAGTATGCTGATTTCACTGATGAGGAATCTGAGACTGAGAAGTTTTGTGTGAATTACTCATTGTCACACAGCTAGAAATTTGAGGAATGATTTGATCTCAAGTGTCTCTTATTCCAGTAATAGTGCTCCATCCTTTGTCCTCTCATTGAATATGAGGGAAAGCGATGATTCAAGGGTGATTCTGAGGCAGCAAACTAGGTTGAAAGATGGGGGTGTCCTAAATAGAAAGAGACAGGTTAAAAAGAAGGATGAGTTTAGTAGCAAATAAATAAATGAATGAGTGAATGAACGGATGAATAAATAAATAAATGAAAGAATGGATGAATGAATAAACAAACATACAAATAAATAAAAGAGCAAACAAGTAAGTAAATAAATAAATGAATGAATAAAATAAAATAAAATAAATGAATAAATAGATGAATGGATCGGTTAAGTAATTAATTAATTGGATTTTTGACATTGAATGGGAGGATAAAAGAGCTGAGTGAAATGCTCCATCGTTTAGTTTTTAACTTTTTTTTAATCTTGGATATATGAAAAATAGCTATAAAACTTTTACAGAGCTGAGTGAAAGCCAAATTCTCCTGCCAGGCAAATGGTATTAGCATTGAAATTACATGTTATCTGAAAGCGCTAGGATCTCCATTTTTTTTTTTTTTTTGGTAGAGAGCCATGTTCATTCTGTTCTCTCAAAGAATAAGGTAAATTTCACTCTTTTCTTAATGAGGTCTTCATTTTTATTTACTTCACCAAGGTGGCCCTCACCTCAGGGCCGTATACCAGAGCACCTATTCACCAGGAGCACAATAAGCCCTCAGGGTTAAATTATTCGTCCTTAATCTTATGCCAAAGTAATTTGAAGCAAAGAAATCCTTTACTTGATATCTACACATACAGCTTCAAAAGAAAGGAGACAATTTTAGGTAGCTAAGTTCAATAGCCAGGTTTGTTAACTTGGTAATTCTGGAAAGAAAAAAAATCTTCCTTTCTAATTGAGGTCATCAAGTCGAACACTGCAATATTTTTCTAATTTATTGTCTTGCTTGAAAGATTTCTTTTCTCCGATTCATCTTTGAAACAGCTGTCAAAATATTTTGAAGTCACAGTCTTGACCACATCATATCCCCAATCAAAAATTTTCATTGCCTTCCTTTTAGATTTAAATTAATACAAACTGCTCTTGATTGTTAGTTAACACCCTTTACTGTTGGACCTTATCCTATCTTTTCGGATATAATAATTCACACTAATACTCTGGAAACACTATCGGCATTGACCTAATTCGTGCTCATTGACTTTGACATTCTATCACTGGATTCTGTCACTTTCAACAAGTTGCACCCATTCCTAAGAATTCTTCATTGCTAATACCTGACTCGTTGAAGTTGTAGCTTCTTCGAGGATTTTATTCATATACTAGTTTCTGCCTTTCCTAATTCTCCTGGTATTGTAATGAGAGCTCTCATACTTTCTTGAAATTACCTCAAATTTATTTACTATTTTATTTACTGTTTTATCTCCCAGTAGAACATGAGGTCCTTGAGGGCAGAGAATGTTGTCTGTCTATGTATGGGGTCTTGGACATATTAGGCAAGTAATCCTTCCTGAATTGAACCCAGTATTTAACAACTTCTCTGAGAATAATTTTTACACTGGTATTATAATCAAAAGAGTGCATAATCAAAATATACATGAACTGCAGATATCTTAAACTCAACATATAAAAAACCAAACTCATTGCCTTTTCACCCAAAACATTTTCTTCTTCCTAATTTAGCTACTATTCTTAAGGACATCCTACCCAGTCTCACATGCTTTCAATCTAGGGGTGATAATTACCTCTTCATTTTCTTGTAGTCCTCTGTCAAATATGCTGCCAAGTCTTTCTTATTCTGTCTTTGAAAAAGTCCATCCTTGGGAATTGCAGACCCAAGTTGGCAGAGAAAGGCAGAAACTTGCCTGAGTTCTCCCCAATTCCCCCCCCCCAATATTAAAATAATGCCTCTGCAGATGCCAGAACTCTTAGGTGAATGAGAATATATTGCAAGCTGCCAGGAAAAAAAACAATTCAAGGATTATGGAAGCACAGTCAGGATAACACAAGATTTTGTAGCTTCTACATTAAAAGATTAGAGGACTTGCAATGTGATATTCCAGAGGGCAAAGGAGCTAAGATTAAAACCAAGAATCACCTATCCATGAAAGCTGTATAATCGTTCATGGGAAAAAATGGTTATTCAATAAAATAGAGATCTTTCAATGGTTCTTAAGGAAAAGACCATAACTAAATAGAAAATTTGACTTTTAAATACAAGATGCAAGAGAATAATAAAAAGGTCAACAGAAAAGGGAAATCATAAGGTGCATTAATCAGGTTAAAACTATTCACATTTCTACATATGAAGATGATATTTGTAACATACAAGAACCTTTTCATTATTCGGGCTGTTAGGAGTATATATTGACAAGGGAAAAGGATTGAGTTTAATATGAAGGGATGGTATCTAAAAATAAAATATACTGGGAGAAGGGGAAAGACAGAGATATAATGAGATAAATTGTCTCACATAAAAGAGGGGAGAAAAAGTTTTTACAGTACAGGAGAATATGGAGAGGCATGGCTAGCAACACTTGAATCTTACTGTCGTTGGAATTGACTCAAAGGAAAAATAACATACACGTTCAGTTGGGTATAGAAATGTGTCTTACCCTACAGGGAAGTGAGAGTGGAGGTGGATAAGTGAAATGGGAGGGCTATTAGAAAGGAAGGCATATTGGGGAGTTGGTGGTTAGAAGCAAAATATGGGAAGAGAGAGAGAGAGAGACAGAGACAGAGAGACAGAGAGAGAGAGACAGAGAGAGGTAAGCAGAGGAAAATATGATAAAATAAAATGCACAGCTATTAGTGGAATTAACTCAACTATAAAAATAACTGAATGGTATAGTGGATTAAAAACTAGAATCCCATAATAAGTTGTTTAAAAGAAAAAAAAAATAGTTGAAGCAGAAAGGTCAGGAGCTAGAGCAGAATCTATTGTCCCTCATAAAAAAGTAAAAGAAAAACAAATGAAAGAAAAAAAAAAAACACCTCAAAACAAAACAAAAAGCAAGAGCAAAGTAAAAAGCAGTTGTTAATCAGAAGTAACATTTTGCTAAATACTATCATAGACAATGAAGTAATGTAGTAAACATATGTAACAATTATGTAGTAAACGTAAGTAGTAAAAATATGTAGTAAACATATTTGCAGCAGATAGCACAGAATAAAAATTAAAAAAAAATTAAATGAATTAAAGTACAAAATAGACATTAAAACTATACTAGTAGAGGAACTCATCTTTCACCTTTCAGGACTACATAAATTTAACCAAAGATAAACAAGAAAAAAAATAAGGAAGTGAATAGGATTTTAGAAAAGTTGAAAATGTTAGAGTTCTAGAGGAAATTAAATAATAATAGGAAGAAATATCACTTTTATTCAGTAACACAAGGTACACACACACACACACACACACACACATGCACACAAATGACCATGAATTAGAACACAAAAACCTCACAAAGGAAGAAAACCTAAAATATTAAATGAATCATTTTCACATAATGCAATAAAATTACATTTAATTAAAAACCATGGAAAGATGGATTTGACAAAAAATGAAAACTAAGTAATCTAATCCTGAAGAATGAGTAAATCAGAGAAAAAAATCATACAAAAATTCAATAGTTTCATAAAGAGAATGACAACAATGAGATGATACCAAATAAAAAAGACTAAATACATCATGTCAATATCTCTGTGATTCAACCAAAGCAGTGCTTAGGGGAAAATTTATGTTTGAAAACTTATGTCAATAAAACAGAGAAAGAGTAGATCAATGAAGTAGAAAAAAATAACTAAAAAAATAAAATTTCCCCAATAAAATAACAAAAATACTGAAAATCAAAGGAGAAATTAACAAAGCTAAAAGTCAGAAAAACACTGAAATAGTAAATAAAAGTAGGAGTTGCTATTAGAATAAAAATTAAAATTGATAAACTATTACTTAATTTGATTTTTAAATGATAGAAAAAAATTACTACCTTAATAAATTAAAAGGGCAAATTCACCACCAATGAAGAGGAAATTAAAGCAATTATAAGAATCTATTTTGCACAATTATATGTCAATAAATCTAAGAATCTAAGTGAAATGGATGAATATCTGCAAAAATATAAAGAGTCAAGGTTAAGAGAAGGGAAATAGAATGCTTAAATTACCCTATAGAATACTTGCATAACCTCATCTTAGAGAAAGAAATAGAAAAAGCCATCAATGAACTGCCTAAGAAAATGTCCCCACTGCAGGATGGACACATAAGTGAATTCTACAAAACATTTAAGGAACAATTAATTCCAATGTCATGTAAATTATTTGGAAAATAGACAAAGCAGTGCTACCAAATTCCTTTTACAAAATAATTATGGTGATGATACCTAAACCAGTAACAGAAACAGAGAAAGAAAAGTATAAACCCATTCCATAATGAATACTGATGCAAAAGTTTTGAAAAAAATAATCATAGAAACAATGAATAATTTAATTAAAGAGAATGATAGCAATGAAACAAGATGCAAACTTTATGAGATTCAGCCAAAGGAATACTTACATGAAAATCAGACACACACACACACACACATATATATATGGGGGTTTGTGTATGTGCATGTGTGTGTGTGTGCATGTGTATGCATAAATATATATTTGAATGTTTACATCAACAAAATAGAGAAAGAGAGATCACTTAGGTATGCAATTAATGACAATTAAAAATAGGGGAGAAAAAGAAATTTAAAATCAAACAAAACAAGATTAAAAATCTAGGTATAGACCAACATATCATATCATATATGATGGTAATATCAAAATAGATACATTGTTTGGACATAAAGGGTGATACCATGGGAAAATTAGAAGAACATGGAATAATCCACCTTCAGATCTAAAGTTAAGGGAAGAATTTATGAGCAAATAAGAGAAAGATATAAAATTGATAGTTTTGATACATTAAATTAAATTTTGATATATGAAATTATGTTTTCACAAAATCAATGCAACCAGTATTAGGAGAGCAGAAAAATCAGAGAAAAACATACAAGAAGTGTCTCTGATAAAGGATTCATTTCTCAAATAAATAGAGAAATGAGTCAAATTTATAAGAACAGAAGTCATTGCTCAATTGATGAACATCATCTATATCTATAATCATATGAGCAAGTGTTATTGATTAGAGAAATGCAAATTAAAATAACACTGAGGTACCACTTCACACCTATCAAATTGGTTAACATGAGAGAAAAGAAAAATTATAAATGTTAAAGTAGATGGGAGAAAACTGGGACAAATGTTCTGTTGGTGAAGTAAACTGATCCAAACTTTCTGGAGAGCAATTTGGAACTATGCCCAAAAGTATATAAAACTGTGCATACCTTTTGGCTCCTAGTTCCTGCATGAAACTCCACCTTTTGCAAGAAACCTTTCCTTATCCCTCTTATTTCTAACACTGAGATTATTTTCCTATTATGCTGCATCCATCTTCATTGTACATAGTTGTTTGCATGTTGACTCTCCCATTAGAATGTGAACCTGAAACCTCACCCCCCTCCTTTTTTTTTGGTTCTACAACTTAGCACAGTGCCTGCCACTTTGGACTTGTGTAATATATCATTGTTGTTGGACCATGTGATTCTGGACAAGGCATTTAATATCACCTTTGTTTCCTCAGCTTTGAAAAAAATAGGGAATTAGATTAGAATATCCCTAAGATACCTTTCAACTCTGTTTGACCCAAGATTCTTAGCCTTAGTCACTGAAAGAACACTTAAACATTCCATATATACATATGTGCATTTAACCATGTACATACACATACATATATGTATACATTAAAGAAGCATTTTTGTACTTTTCAGTTGGTTACATAAATATATGTGTGTGTGTGTGCATATACATATGTGTGCAAAGGAAATAATTTTAACCCATCTGAGAACATCTTTAGGGCATGTGTGAAATGTAGATTTTCCAGGTAGAAGAAAAAACAAAAGGCATGATTTTTTTTTTTTCTGGAAGACTGTATTCACTAAACTTCTATAAGCAAAAGGCAAGCAATTTAAAATTTTAAAATAGATTAAAGCCTTAAAGATTATGTTACATAGACTAAAACTTTAACATATTCTGAATCTGAGCTTATTCATGTCAAACTAAAGTTTTGAATTTTAATGAGATTTTCCTATTTTTAGAGTGGAAAGGAAAAGTGAGTTGTAAAGACTTGTAGGCTATATCACAGGATTATTTAGATTGCTTTTTTTTTCCTTAAGACTGCTTCTTTCATGAAAACATATTTCTTCTGATACCCAATAAAGATATGTCTCCTATTCTGCAAGTAACGGGTTTTCTTATGGTTGGTGTTTTTATTTTCCTTTAAGTCTCTTAAAAATTATCACCACCTCTATTGGAATAGCAGCATGGTTATAAAAGTTAACCATCTTTTAAATAAAATGTGTTGTCTGAAAGAAAGATATATTAAAAAAAAGAAAAGAAAATGAAGTCCGTGGAAACTTCAGATAGTCCATGATTTTAAGGAGAGTTTTGGGCAAGTTTTTTTTTTAATTTTTTTAATTTTTTTTATTTTTAAGAGTCTGTGCCTACTGCCCAGATAACTTGGTTAACTTGTCTAGTCCTCTGAAATACCAGCTTCATGTAGTCAGCCTGACTACAATTCTAACTGCCTCAGTGGTCATCTGTCTGTTATACTAAACTGCTATTTTTTTTTAATTATAAGAAAATGAATAGCTTGTTATTGATATTTCCACAGATCTGTGAAATTAGAAAAGAGTAGATATCCCAAATACTCCTGAGAGCATCACTTGTAATATGACAACTAAGTGGCAGCTTATTGGAATAATGGATAGAGTGCTGCTCAGGAAGACCTGATTTCAAATTGAATTTCAGACACCAGCTGTGTGACCTTGGCCAAGTCATTTAACCTCTGTCATTCTGTTTCCTGATCTGTAAAACACAAGTAATAACAAAATCTACTTTGTATAGTTGTTAATATCAAATGACATAATATATATTTATTACATTTACATATTACATTTACGTTATATATAATATATATATATATATATATATATATACATTTAATATTAACAGTGCCTGGCACATAGTTGGCATTTAATATATGTGTATTCCCTTCCCCTATTCCTATTTACCTAATTGATAATCCTATTACAGTTTTTCCTTTGATGTTGGAGTGTTAGAGAATATTTGTTGATGTCTTTTCCATGCTACATCACAGATGTTGGATTTTAATAGAGAACCACATTCTATGGTGGAGCTAAGATGACTGAGTAGATGTAGTAAGTGAGCTGAACATTCCTGACATAACTTCCAAACAACTTTAAAATAATACCTCAAACTGAATTGTAGAGTGGCAGGGTCCACACACTTTCAGCATGAAACATTATTTCCAGTCCACAACAACTTAGGAATTCAACAGGAAGGGTCTGTATCACTGGTGTGGGGCTTGATCCAAAGCCAAAGAGTAATATCAAGAGTCTGTCATAGAAGCAGATGTTACAGTAGTAGATCTGGGAGCCCTCAGCCTATAGATGATGAAGAAAATGGGCAACTGGTAAGGAGCCCTTTGATGGCATTGGGCACAGGACACTGCATTGCCCATAGGCTATAATTCCAGGGCAAAGAAAAGCACTAGTGCAAGTGACAGCAGGGGCTCTGTTAACAGTTCTAGGACAGAGAAGAGTGTGACTTGTCTGTCACAAGGAAGCAGAGTCCTTGGTAGCAGTTCCAGAATCATGAGGATCCCTAGCACTTGTGACTGCAAGGAAACAGGGTCATTTCTTACTAGGTAAAGACCAGAACAGATCTCAAGAGAGTGGTAACTATACCTCTCTTTGAATCAAAACAGCATGAAAACATACAAAAACGTCCAGATCCCAAAACTACATGTGAAAACAGAAATGCAGAAATAAAAACACAAAACAAAACAAAAATCCTTGAAGTTTAGCAAAGTACCTTTTTTTTTTTTACTCTGGGAGCAAAGCACAACTTTGACATACAATTAAAAGTCAAGCAACAGCCTGGTTGCAAAAATAATGTCTTACAGGTGATTCTGTGCCAATGTGGCTGAATGTGCTAATCCAGGCCATGCAGTATGGGCCTGGGCTGGGCCATGGCTATCTCCTTGACTTCCCAGACTCTGAAAGAACAGTTAGAAATAGGATGCTCTTCCATACCTCTGTGCAAGGATCTTTACACGGGTTCCTGGATGCAAATTACCTGTACCTTGACCTAGAGTCCCTCAGCTTGATGGAGTGGGATAGACCCATAGAGTACCCATGACTCTGATTCTGCAGCACAATGCAGTGCACATTTGGTACTGAACATGCTCAATAACCCATTACGCAATATGCTGGGAAAAACCCCTGTGTACTTCTTTACCCCAGACCCTACTAACTCTGACTTACGGAAAAGATTCCAACACCATTTCTAAGAGGATCCCACTTAGCTATCCATCCTGAATTCTCATTCCAGTAGCTCCTCTGATTCAGATAAAAGTGGGTTCAGCTTTGGATCAGACTGTCTCACCAGTTTAGTTTCCAGATTTCACATTCCCACTCTTCTGCCCTTCCTGCTATTCAAGGTTCGTCCTAGAGACACTTTAAATATGGGAGTTTGGTCCTGGAGGGACCAAGACCAGGTTGTTCCAGTTGCAGTAACTCCCTCTCCTACTAATGCATGAAATAGATGACTTGGAGCATTGGCCTTTTTAGAACTTGTTAGAAGCTCCAGAGGATCCTCCTATTATTGAGGAGACCAGATTCCATACACAAGCTGCAATTGTGAATGAAGCCACTTGTACCTGGAGTGTTAACCTTCCTTCTCTAAACTGCAAGAATCCTATCTATTCCTGGATTGACATCTTCCATGTAATTGACTCTTTGAGTGTAGAATGTCCCAATAAAGAAGGTAAACAGTCCTTCCTAGAGACCTCTCAAAGGTAATATGCCTAAGGTGTATATGTACCTGGTGTCTGAGCTGGAGAAGTCTATGCAGATTCAACTCCAAACTTGTTCCCAAGATCCACTAAACCCATAGATCCTGACTGAATATTATTTCAAAATGTCCAGCTACAGGTTGTGTTGTAAGGAGTTTTAAGATTATCTCTTGGGTCTCAGTTGATAGTATCTTTGTTCAAAATCCATCACAAAGGCTGTATCCCAGAAGAACAGTCTTTGTTGGGGTGTTTCATAGGATGCTTAATACAGAGGACCTGACTGCAATTGCAAATGATCTGTTTGGAGGAGTAGTGTATGCTCATGTCAACAGGGATAAGTATAAGTATCCTACTGGGTGCGGTGAAGTGACTTTTAACATTCCACAGTTATTTGAAGCAGTCAGCATTGCTTCCATGGAGATCAAAACTATCAACTTCACCAAGAAAGTTCAGATGCACCCCTACCCAGAAGACTGTGTCACAAATGCAGTGCTCAGCCAGGCCTGTTTTTCTGTCAAGATCAGGTCTGTTTCAAGTACCTTTGCCTAAGCTGCTGCCACTGGTGACACAGCATGGTAGGCCTTTGTCACCATCACCAGCTGCTTTGTAACCAGAAGAGTGAAGCCTAGCTAGAGGGTTGGTGGGTGCCCAACTGCCCCATTGAAGATAGTTTAACCTGAACGTGAGGGCCACAGTGTCACTACCAGGTACAGGCCCAGGCAGGAGAACACTTCCAAAATATATGGAGAAAATCTTATATCTACCTTTGCTCTTGCTGATCCTTCTTTGTTTCTGCATTGATGTACAGTGAGTTTTGCTGGGTTTTCAGGGGAATTTACAAGGAGATGGGCCCACCAGTAATCTCCCAAAGATGGTAGTTTTCTCACACTTTAGTTCCTCAGTTTTTTGATGACAAAGAAAAAAAAAGGACATGTTGAAAAGGTATTCATGCAGATGTGTACATCTAAGTTTTTCATTATTAAAAGCACTCCTTTATCCTCCTCCCAATACTGATGGTAATGACATGAATCTCAATGGCTCCATGTTTGCAGTTGCCATACAGTGCCATTTATTTAACACCACGTGAACATGAATGTTCAGCTGGTGATTTTTGTAATTGTAACAACAAGTAGACTTTACTCTTCATTTAAATCAAAACAATAATTCATATACTATGTTTGAGGGTTTTACCACTTCCTTTTTACACTATTTAAAACAGTTTTTAAGTAATATTAAGGAAGAGATTATTTTTTCCTTTCTTATAAGTTTTTAACATTAATGAAAATTTATGTCTGGGGGCTACAGCTTAGGGTTTCTCAAAGTTGTGGAAGAGTTTGCACTATGAAAAAGAACAGATTTTCCAGTTTAAAACTAGAGTAGATAGACGACTATGGAACTTTTGTACGTAGTTCTAACCCATTTTTTTTTTTTTTTTTGTATTTTCTGAAGCTGCACTTAAGTGAGAGGTTTATGAGAGGTTTTTAATCATACAGTCACAGGACTTAATTTTTTTGTAACTGTCCTAAAAATGGCTGATTTTTGATGGGGGCAGATGAAGGTTCAGGAGTCCTTTCACTTAGTGGGGGACAAGTAACTTTCCCCTTTTTTTCCACTAAAAAATGTATGAAGCACAGGGGGTGGAGTCAAGATGGCGGAGTAGAAAGACGCACATTTACGAGCTCTGAACCCCACAGCCCATAGAATTAGTGTAAAAAGAGATCCCCATAAATTCTGGACCACTGAAAGCTGTGCAGAAACAGAGTGGAAGACATTTCCGTTCCAGAGAGCCCTGGAGAGCCGTCCCCAGGGTCCGTCGTGCCCTGGAAAGCGGACCCCACCCCAGTGCTGCCCTGGCCGCGGCCCCAGAGAAGCTGATTCGAGCAGGCTTCAGGGACAGAACCTCCGGCAGCCAGGAAAGTCCCTCCGCCCACAGAAGCTACAGGTCAGTTAGAGAGACGGCTGGGCTGGAGGAGGGGAGCGGAGTATCTCCGTGACTCGGGCCCCCTCGGGAGGAAACTGAGGCGGCAGAGGCGGGGCGGCTGAGGCAGAAGCTGTGCAACAGCCCGGGACTCCCCCAGCAGCAGGCAGGATCTTCATTACTGAAGGCCTCTGCATAAAGCCCCTGAGGGAGCTGAGCCTGGGAGGTGGCCCTGCCCCCACCCCAGCACCAGAACTAAAGCTCACATTGATTAGCAGCCGGTAGGCTGGAAAGCCCATTTGAATCTCAGACCCCAAGCACTAGCTGGGCAGATCTAGGTGGGGGTGGACAGGAATCTCAGAAGTCAAGTAACTGGCTGGAAAAATGCCTAGAAAAGGGAAGAAAAATAAGACTATAGAGAGTTTTTTCGAACAGATGCAAATGATCCCAACTTTCGGAACTGACGAGGACATATTTTTGCCATCAGGGAAAGATGTGGTGGGTGGGGCCTCAGTACCCCAGACATCCCAGGGGGATGTCAGGTGGGCTCAGGCCTTGGAAGAGTTCAAAAAGGATTTTGAAAAGCAAGTTAGACAGGTGGAGGAAAAACTGGGAAGAGAAATAAGAGAGATGCAAGAAAAGCATGAAAAACGGGTCAATACCTTGGTAAAGGAGACCCAAAAAAATGCTGAAGAAAATAACACCTTGAAAAGTAGGCTAACTCAATTGGCAAAAGCGGTTCAAAAAGCCAATGAGGACAAGAATGCTTTCAAAAGCAGAATTAGCCAAATGGAAAAAGAGGTTCAAAAGCTCACTGAAGGTAATAGGTCTCTCAAAATTAGAATGGAACAGATGGAGTCTAATGACTTTACAAGAAACCAAGAAATCACCAAACAAAACCAAAAGAATGAAAAAATGGAAGAGAATGTGAAATATCTCATGGGAAAAACAACTGACCTGGAAAATAGATCCAGGAAAGACAATTTAAAAATTATGGGACTACCTGAAAGTCATGATCAAAAAAAGAGCCTAGATATCATCTTCCATGAAATTATGGAGGAAAACTGCCCTGACATTCTACAACCAGAGGGCAAAATAAGCATTGAAAGAATCCATTGATCACCACCTGAAAGAGATCCAAAAAGAGAAACTCCTAGGAACATTGTGGCCAAATTCCAGAACTCCCAGGTCAAGCAGAAAATCTTACAAGCAGCTAGAAAGAAACAGTTACAGTATTGTGGAAATACAATCAGGATAACTCAAGATCTAGCAGCTTCTCCATTAAGGGATCGAAGGGCATGAAATAGGATATTCCAGAAGTCAAAGGAACTAGGACCCAAACCAAGAATCACCTACCCAGCTAAACTGAGTATAATACTTCAGGGGAAAATATGGTCTTTCAGTGCAACAGAGGACTTTCAATCATTCTTGATGAAAAGACCAGAGCTGAAAAGAAAATTTGACTTTCAAACACAAGAATGAGAAGAAGCATGAAAAAGTAAACAGCAAAGAGAAGTCTTAAGGGTCTTACCATAAGTGAACTGTTTACATTCCTACATGGAAAGACAATATTTGTAACTCTTAAAACTTTTCAGTATCTGGGTAGTTGGTGGGACCACACACACACAAATGTACACACATGCACGCACACACACATACACACATGCACACACATACAGAGACAGAGAGCACAGAGTGAATTGAATAGGATGGGATTATATCTTAAAAGAAATTAAGGTAAATGGTGAGATAGAAATGTAGTGGGAGGAAAGAGGGTGAAATGGAATGGGGTAATTATATGTCATTTAAGAGGCGAGTAGGAGACTTTTTAGTGAAGGGAAAAAGAGCAGAGCTGAGAAAAAAAAAGAAGTTTACTCTCATCACATTTGACCAAAGGAAGGAATAAAATGCACACTCATTTTGGTATGAAAACCTATCTTACAGTATAGGAAAGTGGGGGAGACAGAGATAAACAAGGGAGGGGATGATGGTAGGGAGGGCAAAGGGAGGAGGGAGCAATTTGAAGTCAACACTTGGGGAGGGACAGGATCAAAAGACAGAAGAGAAACAATGAGGGGCAGGGTAGGATGGAGGGTAATTCAGTTAGTCTTACACAACACGACTATCAGGGAAGTCATTTGCAAAATTACACAGATATGGCCTATATTGAATTGCCTGCCTTCCCAAAGGGAATGGGTGGGGAGGGAGGGATGGGGAGAATTTGGAACTCAAAGTTTTAGGAACAACTGTTTAGTATTGTTGTTGCTACTAGGAAAGAAGACATACAGTTAATGAGGAATATAAAGTCATCTGGCACTACAGGAGAAAAGAGAAGATGGAGACAAGAGAAGGGAGGGATGACAGAAGAGAGGGCAGATTGGAGATAGGGAAAATTAGATTGCTTGGGGTATTGGGGTGGGCGGAGGGGATAAAAGGGGAGAAAATTTGGAACCCAAAATTTTGTGAAAATGAATGTAAAAAGTTAAATAAAAAAAAATGTATGAAGCAACAGGTTACTTGACTGAAACTGCTGGGATTAGAAGATGACTTTTTTTTTTTTTTTAATAAGAAAATATAACTTGCCCTTCTATGAGAAGCATTGTGCCAAAGAAGCAGCGTCATAACACTCCCTCCTCCTCCTTCCTCTCCTGCTGAACTGAGGTTGAGTTGGTGCCTATCCCAGGTGCTCTATGTGGGTTTCTATGAATTTTTCTATGAAGTCCCTTCTGTATGTAGGTAAGACCATATTCTCCTGCAGATGTGTGGAATAAACTGTGTTGTACTTTTTATTGTTGCTATGGTTATGGTTGTGTGTGTGTGATTTCTTGGCCCACATTAAACATATTGCAACAAAAGAGTCAAGTAATAGAGTTAAAAAGTAAGGAAACAACAAAAAAAAATGAAACAATGTAAAAAAAAAAAAACAAACTTACCATAATGCCAGGAACCATCAAGACAAAAACAGAACACACCAGTATGAAAAGAGTTAAAGCCTCAAAAAAATGTGGGTTGGTTACAAGTTGAAAATTAATTCCATGAATAGCTCAAAAAGAATTTTTTTTTAAAAAATTAAAGAAGAAAAGTAGATGAAAATTGGGAAAATAAATGAGAGTAATGAAAGAAAATTATAAAATGAGAATCAATAGCTTGGTAAAAGCATCACAAAAATGCTGAAGAAAATCACATTTCAAAAACAGAGCTAAGTAAAAGGTAAAAAGGAAAAATTATTCATTGAAGAGAAGAAACTCATCAAAAAGCAAAATTGGTCGAATGGAACAAGATGTACAAATGCTCGTTGAAGAAAATATGTCCTTAAAAATCAGAAATAGACAAATGGAAGGTAATGAATCAATAACATATCATGAAACAATAACATTAAGTCCAAAGAATGAAAAAAAAATAGAAAAAATGTTAAATAGCTTAGAAAAAAAACTGACCTGGAAATTAGATATATAAGAAATAGAAATTAAATTAGATAATTGGATTATAATTAAATTAAAAATAGTTTAAGAATTAGACACAAGACTACCTGAAAGCCACAATAAAAAAGTAGTGCTTGGATATCATATTTCAAGAAATAATAAAGAAAAATTGTCCCAATGTCTTAGGTCAGAAGGTAAAAAGGAAATTGAAAGAATCCATCAATTACCTGAAAGAGATCCCAAAATGAAAACTTTCACTTATACACAAATTCCAGAATTTCCATATCAAAAAGAAAATAGTGCAAGCAATAAGAATTAATTCTAATAAAATGGAGATGCGGTCAGGATTACATAAGTGTAGTAACTTAATTTTCAAGGAGTGGAGAACTTTTGATGTGAAATTCTGGGAAGACTTATTTGAACTGATACAAACAGAAATAAGTAGAATCAGGGCATTATTATACAAAATAACAATAATGTTATAATGACGAACAAATGTGAAAGACTTGTCTATTCTAATCAATGACCAAAGACAATACCAAAGACTCATAAGGAAAACGCTATCCACCTCCAGAGAAAGAACTGATTCACTTTGAGTTCAAATTAAAGTATAATTTTCTCATTCTCTTTATTTTTCTGGGATTTTTTACAATAATATTGGGATAGTAGGAAATGTTATATTAGTATAATATGAAATAATATGAAAATTTGCTTTGCATGATTTCACACATATAATTGAAATCATATTGTTTACTTTCACAGTGTATGGGAAAGGAACAGGAGGGATGGAGAGAATTTAAAACACAAAATTAAAAAACATACAAACCACACTTAATAAAAAAAGAAAACATGCATATATGTGTATACACACACATACATGTACACAGAGACAAACATAAATGCATATGTATGTAGAAACTCTATGGTTCCTTTACCCAGTACTCATATTCTAATTTACCTCTAAGCCTCAGTCTAAGATGCATGTGCATGAAAAAACTTTGTTTTCAGGATTTATTCTGAATTATTTAAAATAGTAATGCTAACTTGTGCTGCTTAAGTAGATTTTCTTGTCATTATTTTCCTTAATTTCAGCACTATTAATTGTAAAATATAGGAATAGACCCTAGTCCTTCCCTCCCCCTCAACTGTCTATGTTTGGATTTAGGCTATTAGATTGACTATTAGTAGATCAAAAATAGATGGTTTTGTTTGTGTCTTATGTCAACTGAAAGAGCTGGGAAAACAAATGGCTAGGTTAAACAGTGGATAGAGCCCTGGGCTTAGAGACAGGAAGAGCTGAGTTAGAGTCTGTCCTCAGGTACTAGTTGTACGGCCCCTATTTTTCTGTTTCCTCATGAAATTGTGATAATAGCTCCTTCGATACAGGGTGACTATGAGTGTGTAATGGTAATTTCAATGGGAAAATCTTTCCCATTCATTAATAGGAGAACATAGAGTACATTAGGAAAAAAAAATCTTGCAAAATAAAAAAGTATGAAAAATATGTTATTTTCCCTGTGAAGGAAGTTCAAAGAAAAATAAAATTACTTAACTGTAAAACTATCAAAGAATAGTGACTTAAGAGTATATTAAATAGTGGAACCAATCTTAGTAACAGTGAAATAAAAAAAATTACAATGATGACATCTATGGTGATTTTTAAAGTTATCAAAAAGTTTATATACATGATTCCATCAAATCCTTTTCCTAGATTCTATCTTTGTATGGCAATTATTATACTCCTATTCTTACAGGTGAGGAAACTGAAATTGAGAGAGGTTAAGTGACTTACCCAAGATCACATCACCTTTTTTTTTTCTTTTTTGGTAAGGCAATCTGGATTATGTAACTTGTCCAGGGTCACAGTTAGCAAGTATTATGTATCTGAGGTCAAATTTGAACTCAGATCCTCCTGATTCCAGGGCCAGTGCTCTAGCTACTGTGCCATCTACCTGTCCCTCACATCACTCAGCGCAGGTTTCTGTGACTGTAAGTTCAGTGCTCTATCTATGCAACTGTGTTCTTTTTCTACTTTTTGCATTAAGGAGGAAGAGAAAAGTCTCCCATTTAACAAATATATGTGTATATGCATATATATGTTTATATTATATATGCATATATAATATTTGTGAAAGTTTACCTATGAAGATTCCTGAGATCTATTTAAAACCATTAGGCTTATTATAGTAGCTATTGTTTATACACTTCTTTGAGGTATGTAAATTCTTTTACTTAAAATGTATCATAAATGACTGCTTTCATAACTCCCCAATGAACTTCCTGAGTATACAGAAATCTCACGCATTGACTACTGTAAATATGAAGGAAAAAAGCCTAGTGATCATCACAACACAAAGCATTTTAAACTACTGTGATGACTTCCAAAAATAAAGAAAAGTTTCTTCTCTCAGAGTCACTCACTCATTTCCATTTCTAACAGCCTACAGCAGGTACCTTTTTTCATCCTTAAAACTCTCCATAGGAACCTGCTTTAGATTATTTCCTGTGGAAATTCTCATATTAACCAAAATGGGAATGGATAATTTAAAAGACCACACAGGTACCATTGAGACTGGAATATCTAAAGCCAGGCTCATACAAAATCATATTGATTAAAATATGATTAGCACATAATTCTGGGCTCTCCAGATAGTTTTAGTTTAAATCTAGTATCATGAGCTAGGGCAATCTTGATTGTTGTGAATTGTGTATAGATAATCAATATGCAAGTTTTTATTGTTTTAAAACCATATTAAAGCAATAATTCCTAAGTAATTTTAAGGTAGCTTTCTTTAAAATATTCCTGTGCTTTATGAATAACATACAATGCCATACCCTGAAGAGTTGAGTTGAGGGAACGCTCAGCACATGATTACTTTGATGTAAAGAATGGAAATTCTCTTCACCAAGTCAGATGAGCAACCTTCTGTGATGATCTTACAGTATCAGCATCAAACATATCAAAATGGGGGCCAGTAACCCAAACATTAAGTATCCTTGAAGGACACATATTAATACAGAAAACCACACATACACAAAGATATAAGTACATATCTGACTATGTATACAAATATACATTGTTGTTAATATATCAACACATTAAAATCAGACAAAAACTACATTTTAATCTGGTTTGTGACATGCGGGTATTCTGGGCACATATTTTGATATTTCTATCTTGCAGACTTCACTAGGACACTGTGAGGCTGCCTGATTTGGCCAGAAATAGAAATCTACCATGTGTCATGGACAGGAACGGAACTTACATTTTCCACACTCCTAGGTTGTCCCTCTCTCCACCAGGTCATACTATATCTCACTTCATATCCAGTGAGATTTTCAACTTGAATTTGTTTATAATTGGAATTTTTCTGGAGCATCTTTGAAGGTAAAGAGGAGCGTCTGTCTTTTAACACAGAATAGATTATAAATAGGACTTGTGTCAATAGAGATCAACCTATGGGGAGTTGTTTCAAAAGAAGAAGAGAAAGAGAAACTATAGGAACAGCATGAAAGAACATTCACTTGTGTGCTTGGATAAGTTTCTAGTATGTGAGTACTATAGTAAATATTTCAGTCTAAGATGAATGTGCATGAAAAGCCTTGCTCTCAGCATTCATTCTGAATGATTAAAATACTAATGCTAACTTGGGCAGTTTAAGTAGATTTGGTTGTCATTACTGTCCTCAATTTTAGTGCTATTAATTATAAAATATAGGAATAGACCCTAGTCCTTCCCTCCCCCTCAACTGTATATTTGGATTTAGGCTACCAGGTTGACTATTAGCAGATCAAAAATAGATGGTTGAATATGCATATTATGTCAACTGAAAGAGTTGTCAAAAAAATGGCTAAGTCAGGCAGTGGATAGGGTCCTGAGCTTGGCATCAGGAAGACCTGAGTTAGAGTCTGTCCTCAGATACTAGATGTATGGCCCCTATTTTTCTGTTTCCTCATAAAACTGTGATAATAAACTGTGTACCTTCTGTACAGGGTGACTCTGAGTGTGTAAAGATAATTTCAATGGGAAATTCTTTCCCATCCATTAACAGGCCTATGTGACCTCCCTGAGACACATGGAATTCTGGATCACATAGAGCCTGTGATAGAATCAGTATGCTGAATAGATGGAGCAGGTCAGGGCAGTCAGAGCTGGGAAAGAGAGAGCAAGCAGCAACTAGCATGAATGGGAGAGCTTGTCTGTGATTTTGTTTAAGGGAATCTGTTTTTGATTTGCTTAAAGGAGTTGGTTTGTGGAAAGCCTATCAGGGGGAAGGCTTGGGGATGGTATCACCCCCTTCATGGTTATCGTATATACATTTCTTTGTTGCTATGATGGGTTCGGTTTTCTGTTGTTTGAATTTGGCTTTCTGATGTTTGAATAAATGTTTTGTTTCAGTCTTCCATGTGGAGAGTCCGTTATATTTTGTGATTCAAAACTGTGCTGACATAGTCACAGCCACCATAGGCACTGGGAATAGTGCATTGCTGCTATAGAGTGCTAAATAAAATGATGTTTGTAAGGTGCTTGGCACAATGCCTGGCATATAAGCAGAACTATTATATCTATCTATTTATCTCTCTATCTGTCTGTCTATGTATCCATCTATCTATTTACACTATATACACCTATATAAGCATGTATATATGCATATGTTACTTCTTAATATTAAATAATTGGATTGTAGAAATAGGGCAGAACTATGCAGAAACACATTTGAATTAACTTTACTAATAAAAAATTTAATATGAAATAAAAACATAAGCTTTTATGAATGCTCATCTACATCTTATAGTTTTCTCCCACCATAAATAAGAAACTGAATATGTCAGTTTTCTTGAGTCCTAGAATGAAAGCCACCTAAGGGCCCAAAATTTGTCACATAATTCTTCTTATGTCTTTTTTTCCCTGAGTATATGGTGAATTGAATAATGTGTCTTCTAGCTCTTCCTAGGAGGTATTGAGGGAGTTTGAGTTCCTAAGAGATATTTCAAAAAGGTTGGGTAATTTAGAATCAGTTTGTCTGCCTAAAGCTCAAAGCCACTAGCTTGTGGTTTCTTTTATTTTCCACTATGAAGAGCATTTTAAAAAAAATAAAGTTATATTGCTTTAATAGTTGAGAAATTTTAGTATGCTAGTCTCATCTTGTGTTCTCCTTTGAGACACATTTCATAACTCTGTTATTATCATGTCTATTGCTCATTACATGTCAGACAAAAGGCAAACTAACTAGTAAGGCAATGCCATGCCTTAGTTGTGAATGATCAGAGGACTAAAATAAGTTAACCCACTATGTTCATTAAAAAAAAAAAATGGTTTAACTCAGAGTCAAGGTGCCAAAATGCAGTATGATGTCACAAAAAAATGAGTATTGGAGAGGCAGGAGAGACTTAGATTCCAATCTCTATTACATTACTGTTGCCTGTAAGAACCTTGGGCAGTTATTTGGTGCAACATGTCATTTTTCTCATCCATCAAATACTAAAGGTGAAATACGTGATTTCAAAGCTGTGCTCCTCCTCTCTAGCCCACTACCACCTCTATACTTCTGCTAACCTTCTATGGTAGTGTGAAAAATAAAGGATTATAGAGAAAATGTTTTGGTTGATGTGAGAGAGTTGAATTTGAGAAGCAGAATATCTAATATACATCTGTAAGGAATGATGCTATAGACTATAGACATATTACTCTTTTTAAATATTTTATTAGCAATGTAGATTTTCTTATCTTTTTAAAAAAAAAAATTGAATAATTTATTTGTTTTCAGTGTTCAACAGTAACTTCCATATACCTTAGATTTTTCGCCTACCTCACCTTCATTCCTCCTCCCTCCCCAATACTAAGGCTGCATACATTCTTATATACTTTCTACACACACATTCCTCTTGAATGCATGTAGAACAGAAGAATTAAAACTAATGAGAGGAACCATAAAACAAAACAAAACATATTACAAAAGACAATGTTCTGGGGAGGAGCCAAGATGGTAAAGCAGAATGATTCACATATGCTAGCTCCTAACCCAAAGTCCATAAAATACCTGTAAAGAGCTCCCAAAAAAATCTGGAGCAGCAGAAGCCACGCAGCAATGGAGTGGAGGAGATTTTTGTTCCAAAGAGACCTGAAAAAGTGACACCAAAAGTCTGTCACTCATCTGAACCAGAGCAGAGCCCAACCCTGCCTTGGACACGTAGCACCAAGTGGAGCAGATCAGAGTAGGCTTCAGGGACAGAATCTCCAGCAGCCGTGTAGGCCCCTCCACCCACAGGCACCAAAGGTCTCTGAGAGAGACTTTTTGGCTGGCCAAGAGGGTAGCGGGGTATCTCCATAATTCAGGCCCCCTCAGGAGGCAGCAGTGGAGGCAGTAGCAGACAGGACCTCCTAAAGCAGAAAGGAGCTTGGATCCATTATTGAAGGTCTCCACATAAACCCATTGAGGGAACTGAGCCCTGTGTGGTGGCCCTGCCCCTACCTGAGTACCTGAATTTAATCTAACACAGAATAGCAGCCCCACCCCTGCTGAAAGCCCTGAGGCTGGGAAGCAGCTTTTGAATCTCAGACCCCAAGCACTAGATGGGTGGAACAGGATGCAAGGTGGGTGTGGAGAAGAATCTCAGAAGTCAAGTAATTGGCTGGGAAAATGCCCAGAAAAGGGGGGAAAAAATAAGACCATAGAAGGTTACTTTCTTGGTAAACAGATATCTCCTCCCATCCTTTCAGAAGAGTAAGAACAATGCTTATCATCAGGGAAAGACATAGAAGTCAAGGCTTCTGTATGCCAAAACTACAAAATAAATATTCAGTGGGCTCAGGGCATGGAAGAACTCAAAAAGAATTTTGAAAATAAAGTTAGAGCTGTGGAGGAAAAACTGGGAAGGGAAATGAGAGAGATGCAAGAAAAGCATGAAAACCAGATCAACACCTTGCTAAAGGAGACCCAAAAAAATGCTGAAGAAAATAATACCTTGAAAAATAGGCTAACTCAATTGGCAAAAGAGGTTCAAAAAGCCAAGGAGGAAAAGAATGCTCTAAAAAGGCGAATTAGCAACATGGAAAAGGGGGTTCAAAGGCTCAATGAAGAAAATATTTCTTTAGGGAGGAGCCAAGATGGCGGAGTAGAAAGACTCATGAATGCTAGCTCCAAATCCACAGCCCATAAATTTCCTGTAAAAAGAACTCCCCACAAATTCTGGAGCAGTGGAACCCATGCAGAAACACACTGGAAGAGATTTCTGTTCCAGAGAGCCCTGGAAAGCTGTCCCCAGGGATCCCTCGCACTCTGGACATGGAGCCCAGCCCTGCATTGCCCTGGCCACACGGCCCCATAGGAGCAGATCCGAGCAGGCTTCAGGGACGTAATCTCCGGGCTGCCATGAAGGTCCCTCCACCCACAGGCACACAGGTCAGTGAGAGAGACTTCTGGGCTGACCGAGAGGGGAGCAGGGTGTCTCCGTGGCTCGGGCCCCCTCCAGAGGTAGCAGCAGAGGCAGCGGCCACCCAGGACTCCCCTGGAAGCAGGAGGAGCTCCATTATTAAAGGTCACTGCATAAAGCACCTGAGGGAACTGAGCCTGGGAGGCGGCCCTGCCCCCACCTGAGCACCAGAATTTAAGCTCACATTGAATAGGAGCCGCTCCAGCCACAGATAGCCCTGAATCTGGGAAGCAGCATTTGAATCTCAGACCACAAGCACTAGCTGGGAGGATCTAGGCAGTGGACAGGAATCTCAAAAGTCAAGTAACTGGCTGGAAAATGGCCAGAAAAAGGAAGCAAAACGAGACCATAGAGAGCTACTTTCTTGGGGAAGAGATGTTCCTTCCTCCCATCATTTCTGATAAGGAAGTACAATGCTTGCCATCAGGGAAAGATGTGGAGGTCGGGGCCTCTCTATCCTAGACATGCCAGGTGGTTGTCTGGTGGGCTCAGGCCATGGAAGAGCTCAAAAAGGATTTTGAAAATCAAGTTAGACAGGTGGAGGAAAAACTGGGAAGAGAAATGAGAGAGATGCAAGAAAAGCATGAAAAATGGGTCAACACCTTGCTAAAGGAGACCCCCCCAAAAAAATGCTGAAGTAAATAACACCTTGAAAAATAGGCTCACTCAACTGGCAAAAGAGGTTCAAAAAGTCAACGAGGAGAAGAATGCTTTCAAAAGCAAAATCAGCCAAATGGAAAAAGAGGTTCAAAAGCTCACTGAAGAAAATAGTTCTCTCAAGATTAGAATGGAACAGATGGAATCTAATGACTTTCTGAGAAACCAAGAAATCATAAAACTAAACCAAAAGAATGAAAAAATGGAAGAGAATGTGAAATATCTCACTGGAAAAACAAGTGACGTGGAAAAGATATCCAGGAGAGACAATTTTAAAATTATGGGACTACCTGAAAGTCATGATCAAAAAAAGAGCCTAGACATCATCTTGCATGAAATGATCAAGGAAAACTGCCCTGATATTCTACAACCAGAGGTCAAAACAAGTATTGAAGGAATCCACCGATCACCGCCTGAAAGAGATCCAAAAAGAGAAACTCCTAGGAACATTGTGGCCAAATTCCAGAGTTCACAGGTCAAAGAGAAAATATTGCAAGCAGCTAGAAAGAAACAATTCAAGTATTGTGAAAATACAATCAGGATAACACAAGATCTAGCAACTTCTACATTAAGGAATCAAAAGGCATGGAATATGATATTCCAGAAGTCAAAGGAACTAGGACTCAAACCAAGAATCAACTACCCAGCAAAACTGAGCATAATACTTCAGGGGAAATAATGGTCTTTCAGTGAAATAGAAGACTTTCCAGCATTCTTGATGAAAAGACCAGAGCTGAAGAGAAAATTTGACTTTGAAATACAAGAATGAAAAGAAGCATGTAAATGTCAACAGCAAAGAGAAGTCATAAGGGACATACTAAAGTTGAACTGTTTATATTCCTACATGGAAAGACAATATTTGTAACTCTTGAAACTTTTCAGTATCTGGGTAGTTGGTGGGATTACACACACACACACTCACACACACATGCACGCACAGAGAGAGAGAGAGCACAGATTGAATTTAATAGGATTGGATCATAACTTAAAAATGAAGTTAAGTGGTGAGAGAGAAATGTATTGGGAGGAAAGAGGGATAAATGGAATTGGGTAAATTATCTCTCATAGAAGAGGCAGGCAAGAGACTTTTTAGGGGAGGGAAAAAGAGGGGAGCTAAGAAGAAAAACATGAAGTTTACTCTCATCACATTCAACTAAAGGAAGGAATAAAATGCACACTCATTTTGTTATGAAAACCTATCTTACAATACAGGAAAGTGGAGAAGAAGGGGATAAGCAGGGTGGGGGGGATGATAAAAGGGAGGGCAATGGGAGGAGGGAGCAGTTGGAAATCAACACTCTTGGGGAGGGACAGGATCAAAAGAGAGAATAGAAGTAATGTGGGGCAGGATAGAATGGAGGGAAATATAGTTAGTCTTACACAGCACGACTATTATCAAAGTCATTTGCAAAACTACACAGATATGGCCTATATTGAATTTTCTGCATTCCCAAAGGGAATGGGTGGGGAGGGAAGGATGGGGAGAAGTTGGAACTCAAAGTTTTAGGAGCAACTGTTAAGTATTTTTCTTGGTACTAGGAAATAAGAAATACAGGTAATGGGGAATAGAAAGTTATCTGGCCCTCTGGGACAAAAGAGCAGATGGGGACAATAGAAGGGAGGGATGTTAGAAGAGAGGGCAGGAGGAGGGTGATAGGGGCAATTAGAATGCTCAGAGTTTTGAGGTGGAGGGAGGGGACAAATGGGGAGAAAATTTGGAACTCAAAATTCTGTGAAAATGAATGTAAAAAGTTAAAAATAAATTGAAAAAAGGAAAAAAACAAAAACAACAGAAAAAAAAAGACAACGTTCTGTTTCTATCTGTGATCCAATTCCATAGTTCTTTTCCTAGATGTGGAAAGTATTTTTCCTCAAGAGTTCATTGGAAATTTTTATAAGTCCATGCATTTCAATGAAGTATTAAGTTTACTACTAAAAATAATTCCTCACACACTGTGGTTGTTGCTGTATACAAAGTTCTCCTGGTTCTTCTCTCTTCTCTAAACATCAGTTCATATAAGTCTTTCCAGGGCTCTCTGAAGTCTTCCTGTTCATTCTTTCTCATAGCACAACAGTATCCCATTACATTCATATTCCACAACTTCTTCAGACATTCCCTAATTGATGGGTAACCCCTTAATTTCCAGTTTTGGGCCAACACAGAGAGTTGCTATAAATATTTTTTGTACATGTGGGACCTTTACCATTTCTATGATCTCTTTGGGATAGAGTCCCAGAAGCAATGTTGCTAGATCAAAATGGTATGCACATTTTGTAGCCCTTTGGTCACAGTTCCAAATTGCTCTCCAGATGGTTGCATCAGCTCACAGCTCCACCAACAATGAAATAGTGTTCCACCTCTCCCATAACTTCTCCAACATTTATCATCTTCCCGTTTTGTCATGTGTGAATATAGGAAGACATATGTATAATGGGTGCAAAGTGCTTGGAAAATATAGATTTAAAAAGTGATGTAGAATATCTATTAGATTTCTGTCATTTTACATTTATTTAAGACAATGCATCAATATGCATAAAACTTGAATAATATCTCACATAAAAAGAGAAGGAAACCACAAATCTTTGTGCTATCATGTAGAAATGTATGAAAACATTCCTGAATGCTAGAAATTATGGGATGACCTGTAATTGTTTTAATCCAAGAGTACTGATCTCATCATCTCCTAGGTGAGAAGCTGTCAGTCATGTTTTGTTGTTCAGTTCTTTCAGTACTGATTGGGCTTTATGATTCCATTTGGGGTCTTTGTGGCAAAGGCACTAGAGTAGTTGGCCATCTTCTTCTCTAGAGCTGGAGAACTCATAAAAGGATAGAGTGAAACAAATCTCCAGTTCACAACAGCCTGGATGGTTGACAGGAAGCATCTACTGCATTGGTTTAGTAGCAGAGTGCAGTCCAGTGTGTGCTATGCCAGTACTGACAAAGTGAGAACATGCCTCAAGGGACTGAAAATAATAAATTTGTTTCAGGCCATGGAAGAGCTCAAAAAGGATTCTGAAAATCAAGTAAGAGAAGTAGAAGAAAAATTGGGAAAGGAAATGAGGGTGATGCAAGAAAATCATGAAAATTGAGACAACAGCTAGCTAAAGGACACCAAAAAGAAATGAAGAACATGAAACCTTAAAAATAGACTAACCCTAAAGGCAAAAACCTGACAAGGAGAAGAATGTCTCAGATAGCAGTATTGGCCAAATGGAAAACTAGGTCCAAAGGCTCTCACAGGAAAATAATTCTTTCGAAATTAAAATGGAACACATGGAAGCTAATGTCTTTATGAGAAATCAAGAAATTATAAAACAGAACCAAGGGAATGAAACAATAGAAGAGAAAGGGAAATACTTTATTGGAAAAACCACTGACCTGAAAAATAGATTAAGGAGAGGTAATGTAAAATTCATTGTACTGCCTGAAAGCCATGATCAATAAAACAGCCAAGATATCATCTTTCAATAAATTATCAAGTATACTGCTGTGACAGTCTAGCACCGGAAGGTAATTCAGAAATTGAAATAATCCAATGATTGTCTCTTGAAAGAGAACCTAGAAATATTGTAGCTGAATTCCAGAGTTTTCAGGTGAAGGACAAAATATTGCAATCATCCAGAAAAACATAGTTTGAGTATTGTAGAAATATAATCAGGATAACACAAAATCTATCAGCTTTTACATTAAGGGATCAAAGGTCTTGGAATATGATATTTCAGGGGTTAGAGAAACTAGGATTAAAACTAAGAATCACCTACCCAGAAAAACTCAGCATAATACTGGGAAAAACTTATTATTCAGTGAAATGGAGGACTTTCAAGCACTCTTGAAAAAAATAGAACTGAATAGAAAATTTGAATTTCAGGTACAAGAATCAAGAGAAGTAGGGGCAGAGCCAAAATGTCAGAGTAGAAGGATGAAGCTCCAGAAGCTCTCCTTCCAAAGCCCATAAAACACCTCTAAAAATGACTCTAAACAAATTCTAGAGCAGCAGAAGCCACAAAACATTGGAGTGAAAGAGATTTCCAACTCAATGCAGCATGGAAGGCTGATAGGAAGAGTCTATAACACTGGTCATGTGGTGGAACACAGTTCATGGAGCTGACCCCAGCCTTGGCCACACCAAAGCAGCGACAGGTCTGGAGCAGGTTTCAAGGTGCCATTGGCAACAGCTTCGGTTCCCAGATTCCTCAACTCAAAAATGCCAAAGACGGCTTCAAAGCTCAGTGAGAAATCTCCTTCACCTGAGGGATAAGGGAAAGAAGTGGTCTAGCCCTAGCCCCAGGTGTTGACAGCTTCCATTACTGCAGTCCTGGTTTAAAGACCTTGAGGGAATTCAGTGACTGATCTGAATATCAGCCTTGAGTGGCACCCCTAGAGTGAGGAGGAATGCTGTCTGGCATGGTGGAATTGGTGAAGGCTCCAGAGATCAGAGCATAGACCAGGAGAGGAGTAAACACCTCTCCCTTGACTGTGCCATCTTGGAGGAACTAAGATCTTAGAGATTCCCAGAATATATCCTTGTCTTGACAAAGAACTCAAAAATCAAATAACTGGCTGGGAAAATGCCCAGAAAAGGAAAAAAGAATTCTTGGTGAGAAGGTATTTTCTTCCATTCTTTCAGATGAGGAGGAACAATGCATGCCATCAGAGGAAGACCTAAAGTCAAGGCTTCTGCATCCAAAACCTCCAAAATAAATATACAAGGGTCTCAGGTCATGGGAGAGCTCAAAAAGGATGGTTTAAGTGAAAACTATGAAATTTATATTAATGTGCGTAAAGTGAACCAAACCAGGAGATCTTTGTACAGAATTACAGTAATATTTTAATGATGATAAACTGTGAAAGACTTAGGTGCACTGATCAAAGCAATTATCCAAGACTATCCCAAAGACCCATGATTAAAAAAAGTGATCTACCTATAGTTTCTGAAGAATTCTGAATACAAATTGAAATATGTATTTTTTTTGCTTTATTTTCATTTTTTTTGTCTTTTCATGTGCAATATGGCTAATAAGGAAACATGTTTGGCATTACCTCACATATATAATGAGAACGAAAATGGTTGCTTTCTCAAGGTGGAGGGCTAGGAAGGGTGGAAAGATTTTGGAATGCAAAAAAGAAAAAAGATCTTTAAAAAATGAAATTTCAGATGGGAATAGAATAATGTGTTTTAAAGAATAAAGAAGCTCCAGATGCAAGCAAAGGTGGTGTATTTTATGAACTTGTGCCACTGATTGAAAAAAATAGGATAGTGGACATTGCAATGGGAATACACTATAGGGATTTGTTGCTTAAAGAAACTAATCATCCTGCCTCACAAAAGGGAGAACTAGAGCACCTGGAAGTAACTGGCACACAGAAGACTGAGAGGACATAGAACCAGAGATATTTTGTGTCAGATGGGGAAAAATGCATAATCGGTAGGGGGAAGGTCATTAAAGAATTATATAAGGGACAAAGGAAAAATCCTGCTCCCAGGTAATATCACCCACTGAAGCTTGTATTTTTAGGAGTAAGACAAAACAAAAAAAGAAGCTTAGAAGGTGAGATCTCCTAGAAAGGATTTGGAAGAGGGACCCAATATGGATGCTTTAGAAAATTTACTTCAATGCTGAAAAAAAAAAGAAAGAACAATAAAATAAGTTTAAAGACCAAAGAATAAAAAACAAATGTCTAGAATAGATAAAAAGGAAATTTAAATATTAGAGTTAGGAAAAGACTTTTTTTGAACAAAATCTTTAAAAATACAGTTTTAAAAATGAAAGCAGAAAAAGTTGAAAGTGAAGGGAATGATGGAAAATTCTACTTGGCCAATTACAACAATTTTTTTTTTTTAAAGCAGGGTGGGGGGACTTAATACCTAGATAAATGCAATCAAGAAAAACTGAAACAATAAGTAAAACTTAAAAACAATGGAAAGAGGTTTCAAAGTGGGGATTAGAGGATAAGGGAGGCACATAAAGGGAAGAGAGACAGTGGTACCTTAAAGTAGATTAAGCTTAAATACTGGGGAGACAATGTACTGTATTTACAGAAAGAAAATTTGAAAATTCTTAATTGGGGAGAAAAAGACAAATTAAGGAAAATAAAAGTCTATGATTCTCCTTTTTTTGTTAATGTAATAACTTGAAAAAGAGTGATAAATTGGATAAGGGAGAAAAACAGTCTGTTGCTTAAAAGAACATGCTTATAAATAATCATAAACAAACTGCAAATAAAGACAGGCTCAAAAAAATGACTGTGCAGAAGCTTAATCTGAAAAAGTGGGAGTTATCCTCCTGCTATCAGAGAAAACACTAAATCAATAAAATTATTACAACCTTTAAGGAGATAAACAAAGAAACTACAATGAGTTGAAAATTAACATAAAGGCCAAGATGTCACCTTGCCCATGAGGTTGCCCCAGACTGCTGCTCTTCTTGTACATAGCTTTCCTTCCACCATAGTGAGAAAGACCTTTCTAGCTAGGCTGGTAAGCTCTTTACCTGCTCCTACACCAATTTTGAGGTGGTTTGCTAGTTGTTTGGAGGTGAATTTGAGGGGGAGGGACTTCAAAGGTTTTCTTCCTCATTTTGCTATTTTGGCACCAGAAATATTGATTAGTTAATAAAAAAAAGGAATTTTTCATAGACCATAAATATCCACTTCAAAATCTCTGACTCTCTCTCCAACAACTACATCTAGGGACCAGGGGAAAAGCAGACTTGAACTTCAAATATAATGTCAATCAGGCACATGTATAGCATATAGGGCCAAAATGCACACTCAAAACAAAAGTTTCTGGTTACTTCATGTCTTTAGCCTACAATTGTCATTCTTTTTTGGTCAAAACAGGACATAATCCCTTAAAGCTTCTTTTTTTTTTTTTCACTCAGGAGGATATTGGCAACATATGCATTTTTGTCCACTTCTGTATTCACTGTGTCTTTTTCATATACTATCTTCTACTTGGACACCATCTTCAATAACACTGTCAATATTTTGGGAGGGAGTTGGAAATTCTTCTTTTGTTATCATTCCCCTTGTTTCTTGATGTTCACTAATACAAGCACAAGGATCTTCCTACTCAAGATTCTCCTGAATTTAGGTGTACTTCTGGATGACTTTGCTGATGGACAAGATCACTGTTAAAATATCCCCAGACATTTAAAGCTCCCAAAAGGTATGATTTACTTCCTTCATTGGTAAGCTATTATTTTCTTGTCATCACTCAATCAAAGATGCTCACACTTAGTAAAGGAATCTGAGGGTATAGATGTTTTATTACAAATTTCTAAAACCTAATCAATACCTTACATTACTGATGTAGAATTGTGTTCATCCAATTAGAGATTATTAGGTCACCAAGAGAAAGTGAAGAGGGAGAAAAAAAAAAGAAGTCTTGGGATAGAGGAAGGCAGCTACAATTTCAAAAAGGGAATGTAAATGAATGAAAATCTACCGTGACTAAGAAGGAATAGTCAGGTATAAGAAGAACCAGAAGAGTACAGAATGACAGGGAAAAAAAAAGAATGTTTCATGAAAAGAAATGCTTAACAGTACAGAAATCTGTAGAGAGATGATAGCCTTCAAGAACAGGGACTTACCTTCAGGCTATGACACAACATAAACTATGGACTCTACTGAAAGACATGCAGACGTGATTTTGCCTGTATCTTCCTACCTTACTTTTGCCTTTCAATTATTATCAAAAACAATTTAATTCATTTCAAAATGTCATTTCAAATTTCAAGGAAAATTTAGGAAAAACATGAAAAAACTTTAATAAAATGTAATTTCATTTGTCTTTCTACTGCAAAAAGAATTTATTTCATCAAGGAAAAAGAAAAAAATACCCTCAATTATATTTTAGAGAGAAAATTATTACTTAAGCTAAAATTTGGACCATAGCACAAAAAATAACCTTCATGTTAGAGTAGCAGAGATATGTCATTTCTTTTAATTTGACTCATTTTGTTTTAAATAAATGTAGCAATTTCACTAGCAGTTTCACTTCTAAAAAAGAACACTTCCTATCAATACAATGTGATCATTCTTTTGAAAATTATTGTCTCAGGGCATTGCCTATGGCACTGAAAGTACAAGCAATTAGTATAGTTTCCATGGCCAGCATGTATCTTAGGTGCAATTTGAACTCATGCTTTCCCCTTTTGGAAGCTTATTTTCTATTCACTGTATTTATTGCCACTGAGGGAAATATCATCTTCTTAGCATTAATATCATTCATTTTTGTAATATCTACATTTTCAAAAGTATTCTTCTTCCTTGTGTTCCATACTTAATAAAAAGAGAAAGACAAGGAGGTGAAAACCAGGTAAAACCAACCAGCACAGTAGAAAAGTGTGATATTCTGCAATATTCCTCATCTGTAATTTCCCAAATCTACAAAACACTGGGAAAAGTTCCTTGTCATAACTCACTTTGGAGTCAAGTTTATACAAATAAATTTTTAGCTTTCAAGTTAAATTATTGTATTATTGAACTAACCATTTAATTTTGTTATCCTAAATATTTCACCATCAAGGGTAGTTTGACTAAGGAGTACTTTCCATACTCACATTGTTAATAGAAGATGAACCTGATTTTTTTTTCAAAAGTTCCATTTCCTATCCACTGAGGCAACTCAGAACATGACATTCCCTCAAGATTCCTCACTCTATGCCCTCAGGAATGGAAAGAGCTAGAAGTCTGATCAAAGCAAACTGAGTTGGAGGATAAAATAATTGAGGGATCTATTCTAGTGCAAGGGTCTTGGTACCATGAAACTGTCTTCTCTGAAACGTTAGGAAGTTTAAAAATACAATTATTCATAAAATTAAAAAAAATATATTTTGAGTCTTCATATGATTTTTTTTTAAATTTTCTTTCTATGAAGGTAGTTTCCCAGACAGAATAGATGAAACAAATTTATTGTTTTCCACCTTAGCTATGCTCTCCACAGTAAAGATAAAATTCAGGCTTCAATAAAGTTATCTTCTCTTTAGCTAAGAAGGCATTATTACCTTTAAAGCAAATAAAAAAAATTTATAAGATAAAAACAACAGCAAGTAGTAGTAAATAATACTGACCATTTGTAATAGTGATAAAATAAAAGAGCTAGAAACAAGGAAACATTCTGTTAACTTCTCCAAGTAGATACAGCTCATTCGGGTCAGCAAAATGGTGCAGTGGATAGAGCACCAGTGCAGCAATAAGGAAGACCTGAAATCAAATCTCACCTCAGACACTTGACACTCACTAGCTGTGTGACCTTGGGCAAGTCACTTAACCCAAACTGTCTCATCCTGGGTCATTTCCAGTCATCCTGATGAATATCTGGTCACTGGATTCAGATGACCCTGGAGGAGAAGTGAGGCTGGTGACCTGCCACAGCCCTCCCTCACTCAAAAACAAAGTCAAATGCAAGCCATGTCATGATTTCTCTGATGGCATGGTCTTGTTCAACAACAAAGGATGAACACACAGCTCATTCACTCTTAAATGGATTTTGCTTGTTTTTATTTGTTCTTAAAAATCCAAGAGCCAAGACACAGAAAGGGAGATGTTCCATCTCTTAAAATCCTTGGAGCCTACAGTCAGTCTCCTGGCCTTGTTAATTGCAGCTCCACTTACCTCCATGTCTCCCCATTGAATTGAGTCATAATACCTTTAGTAATGCAGAGCTTTAAACAAACCATGCAAGTCAGCTTTCGGAAACATACTGACAATGTGCTTGCTCATGCCTACATTCGTATCCACATGCCAGTAGTCAATACATTGCTGCTCTGTTTATTTTTTAAGCAGCATAACTTCCTTGACTTCACAATCCTTCTGTTGGTTGCTGCCATGTTCTTTATCTCCTGCTTAGTCCTAATAACCCCCTATCTCTCTCAAGAGATATTAAAAAAAATCTGCAGCAGAAAAAGTCTCACTGCCAATTACAGTCCTGTTATAGCTCAGTCTCTTCATGGGCTAGGAACAATCAGAGTTCTCAGGGTCGTTAGTGACTTTGTCTCCCTCAATAGGCAGCCTCTAAACCTTACAAAACAATTCTGAGAATTTTTGTAGTCATTCTTCACGTTCTTTTCTTGCTTCTGCTTATTCCCTATCATTTATTCATATAAATTATTCCATTCTTCTCTATATCTATTATTCCTTGCAGCTTGATAATATTTGTTTACATTCATAGATCACCACTTTAACTATTTCTGAAATAAAGATGTTGTAATGGATCTCTATCACCAGGCTTCCAGCCAAAAAAATCTGAGTTCAAATCGAACCTCAGAGACGTATTAGCTATATGACACTGGACAAGTAACAATTTCTATTTGCTTCAGTTTCTCATCTCTAAAATGGGAGTGCAGTCAAGAAGGAAATGGCAAACCAGTCCAGTATCTTCAACAAGACAAAATTGAACAAGAAAAATTTTGTTTTCAGTTCTTTACACACACACACACACACACACACACACATACACACAGGTACATGTATATTTGCATATATATGCATATGTATATTTACATACACATATACACAAAAAGAAATGTGTACAAAAAGTAATATATACCTATGTGTACATAATGCATGTGTATATATATGCACACACACATATATTGCATATTTACACATATACATGCATTCATGTATACACATATATGTGTGTATCTATATCTATATATCTATATAGTGGTATATAATTTTATCATTGTCATGCTTGTGATATGTCTGGTAGTGAAATTTCAAATTTAAAGGTTATAGACATATTTCCTCTTTATTTGTATAATTCCAAATTGCTTTCCAGAATATTTAACTCAATCCACAGCTACACCAATAAAACATTAATATTCTAGTTTGTCTTCAGCATTACCAGCATTTACTACTTCCCTGTTTTTTCACATTTACCAATTTTCTAAGTCTGAAGTTTACTTTTGGAATTGTTTTGATTTTAATTTCTCATTTTCAATTATTTCAAAATGTTTTTATTGTGTTATTAATATTTTGTACCTGTTGCTTTGAAATCTATTTGTTCATGTTCTTTAATCACTTATCTATTGAGGAATAATTTTGCCTTTTTTAATTACTTACAAACTTGAATATGAGAACCTTGTGGCAGATACTAGATTTAAAATAGTTTTCTCCTTCAACTTACCTTATTATTTTCCCTTCGTTCTTATATTCATTAAAAAAAAAACTTTCCAGTTTACTATAATCATTGCCAACACATAATTGTTACATCCTGTTTTTCCAGCCCAAAAATTGGTTTATGACCTTTCGTCATGTCATCATCACATGGAATAATTCTGTTCATCATGCCACTTATAAAGTAAACAGAACAGTAATGTACTCACCACTGGCGTATGGATAGAAATCTAGGCACTGCGAGCAAGCACATGGTCAGTATTAAGAACCCTGGATTACTAATAATATGTGACTCGATCCAATGAAGAACCTTAGGGACAAGTGGAAATGATGGGCAGGTGAAGCTGGCATTAATAAGCCATATGATATGGTAACATTTGCATCTTCCCACACAAAGTAAACTGGCAGTTCATCTGCCAGAGATACATTAATGTGTGAAGCATTTGTTTCTGATTTTGGGAAAATAAACAAATTTTTCTGTGAGCTTCAAACTGAAAGTGACTGTCTTCACTGAATAGAATGGAAATAGAGCTGTGGAAAGAGAGTTTTCAGTAAGTGAAAATTTGGTGCAAGACTGGAGAAAAGGAAAAGACAAAGAATACTGGAAAAATTTCACAAAGTTTCACATAATGCTCGCATCCTACTTTTTTGCAAAAAAAAAATTACCATAAAATCTGTGATGATTATGTAGTAAAATACGGTAATATAATTGGAACTACCTTTTTATCTTTCTGAATTATCTCTGTCCTTTGTTTAATAATAGACACTAGTCAAAGGTATGAAAAGTGCTAATATGGTTTTCTTCTCATTTACATTTTTAATATGGTCATATATACATATATGGTTTATGATGATGTCCTAAATGTACTGTCATATCTTTTTTTTTTCCATTTGTCTTAAGAATTATTATTAAATAGACAGTTTATTCCTGGATAATTTATGTTTGGTACTTTGCAAATACTAGGCAGTTGTTTTCAATTATTCATTTCCCTGCCTTGTCTCCTCTACTCCATTGATTTACTTTCCTATATATGAACCAATAGTAACTGGATTTGATTATCTAAGGTCTGGTAGCACTATTTCCTCTTCATTCTTAATGATTCCTTATTTCGTTTCTTGGTATTCTAGATCAATGATTTTTCCAAATGGAATGTTTTTAGTTGTCTAAATTTTAAAACAACACCATGAATAATTTGGTCAATATAGATCTAAATCTATAAATTAATTTGCATTATGTTTTCATTTATATTATCTTGGCATGGCATAGCCATTAACATTGTATATACTTCCATTTTTTAAAATACCTTATTTTCTTATATGGCATTTTAAATTATATTTCTACAAATAGAGAGTGTTTTAGTACATTGACTCAGTTTTTTTTTTATATTTGGAAATTATTGTGAATCAGATTTCTTTTTTGTTTCAGATATGTTGTCAATAAATAGTTAAGTGCCTTCTATATGCCCAAGGTATCTAGGTAGCTCAAAGGATAAGAGTATTGGGTCTAGAGAGAAGAAAATTTAAGTTCAAATATGCCCTCAGGCATTCATTAGTTGAGTAATCCTAAGCAAGTCACTTAACCTTTATTTACCTTAATTCCCTGGAAAAGGAAATGGAAAACCACTGTAGTATCTTTGCTAGAAAACCCCACAAGTGTCAAGAAGAATCATATACAACAAAATAACTGAGCAATCACAACAATGTCTCTGATATTGTGCCAGTCACTGACATATATAAACATATTAGAGATATATAGAAATGATGCCATTTTTCTTGATTTATTTTGTAACCTGCTACTTTTCTAAAGCTATTGTTTCAAGAAGATAAATTCTAAAAATGGAATGTCATCTAAAGCCTATGAACAGCATAAATGATATAAAGAGCAATTTATAATGAACTGAGTTTATGTTTCCCCAGATCCTTCTGAAGTAACTTATAATACTTATAGAAAATCCATAACTTTGCCTTTTATTCTGTAGCTAGGTTATCCGAAAGCAACCAATAATCTCCAACAATTAATAGGCTATGATTTCATCCAAACTCCTAGTACTAAGCTGTTTCTAAAATTTTCTAAACCTCGCTCAGGCATTTGGGTCATAAGCAGGAAATATTCTGGAGTAGGAATTGGCTAGGAAAGTTACTATGGTATTAAACTTAATATACAAGTTAAAACATCATAGAATTGAAATTCAAAGTTTCATACATAATCATTTTTTCTATCTAGTGAAATAATTTTTTTAAACAGAAAATAAAATAACTCTTCCTTTTAAAAAGTAAATTCCATAGATATCATCGATAAAAAATTATTTGTTTCCTTATGTTAAATAATTGACTATTCGAGAAATAAAATTGTTTATTTATATGTGCAAGTTCCTGGCAAACAACATGGTTCAGTAGAGCAAATATCTGGCTTGAAGTCAGAAGACATGGGTTTAAGACCAAATTTCAATACTTACCAACTGATCTGCTCTAGACCAGTAACTTAACCTCTCCAAATGTCTGTTTCTTCAGTTATTAAATGAAGATAATCATATTTATGCTTCCTGGTTCACATGCCTTTTGTGAGCAAAATGCTTGGTAAATGATAAAATGTTATTTCTGTGAGAGCTACTATAACCCTGCCTGATAGCTCCAGGTAAAGAAATGATTCAAATTATTTTTTTTTCAGGAAGAACCATGCTTCTCATGAAGACTGGCAAAGCTACAATACATGCATAAGGAGGCAAGTTGTTATACTCTTTGCCTCCCCAGTTTCCATCCTGTTCAATTTTTGGCTGTATAGCCCCTAAATAGGAAGGAGGTATTGAGCACATAGAAAATATACACCCCATGTTTATGAAGAAAGAGTGAATTTACCATCATTTATGGAGATCTGGGCCATCTGTTGTTCCAAGGCAACCTTTGTTCTGGTGCCTCTAGGAAAGAAAAAAGAAAGAAGAAAAAATAATCTTGGAGAAGAGGGGAGTCCACAGAAGAGACAACTATTCTAAATTACCCAAAGTGAAAATGAAAATCATATGCATATTTGTGTAACAGGGAAACTATTAGAAAATTTTGAGAATAAAATCCCAAAAATAATTTGGAAAAATGGCAAGAATGAAATTAAATAAATTCTTTCAGGAGAAATGATTGAGTTATTCTGTTATCTGAAAAATTCGCAAATAAAAAGGTCTACTATGGTCATCAAACCAATGAGATGTGCTATCTACAAAGTCTTCACTTTTAAAACTAAATGGCAAAACTCTTTTTAGTATCACCAATCAGCTTTATATTTGCTTTATTGTTCATTTTAAATTCTGAATTTCAGGTCTGTAGTACTGTGAAAAACAAAATTGCAATAATCACATGAAAAAAAGAACACTGTCATCATTCTACTTTCTGATTCATATTCCATTCATTTAAAATAATTTAAAAATAAATATCGTATGACAACTAAAGTGATCTGAAATAGGTCTATTAACCCAAGCACTTATCTTTTCTTGGATAAATCTATGGTTGGTTACATATCTGTCAGTGAAACAAAAAATAATGGAATTCTCTTGTTTTAGTACTATTGAAACTTTTCAGTAATGGATCTAATACTATAACATATCTTGTAATGTACCCTTTTGTTTTTCATACCTCATTATAATATAAGGTGCAAAGCTTTATAATGGAAATTCGGATTGAAGTGCATAGAAGAAAATACAGAAGTGACACTTTTTTTTCCTTTAACAGGTTTCAGACAGATACAAGCATTTGTCTATGTGTGCACATGCACATGTGCATTAGCATGTGTGTGATGCTATGCATGTGTGTATTTAATCTTTAGAATGAGGAGAGTTGACCTGTAGTTGCTTACAGTACATAAAGAAAGGAAATTATTCAGGAGATTATGAAAAAGGATAGCATTAAAATTAAGCAGGTCCCTGCTTCTGCATCCATTGGATTATTCTTCATTTTAAACTATTTGACTGTCAAAGGTAACCACATCTCTGTAGTAGATAAACACGTCTCTCCAGAATGGTTGGATCAGTTCACAGCTCAATCAACAATGCATTAGTGCTCCAGTTTCCCACATCTTCTCCAACCTTTATCATTTTTTTTGTCATGTTACCCAATCTGATTAGTGTGATGTGATAACCTTAGATTTTTTATTTGCATTTTTCTAATAAATAGTGATTTAGAGCTTTAATTTTTTCATCTGAAAATCACCTGTTCATATCCTTTGACCATTTCTAAATCAAGGATACAGTAACTCTTAATCTATGTATTTATTTACCTATTGTCATATGACCTATGAAAGCACAGAATTCGGGGTATTTTATGTGTTCAGATGGCTCAACATGGCAAAAAAATAATAATACTAATAAATCATTCTTTAACACAGTTGAGTTTGAAAGTTCTGTCTATCAAGGACAGCATAGATCTGCTTAAGACTTCCATGTGTTTTCTGATAATAGCAACTTATATTCATATAGTATTTTAATCTTGTAAACTAAAATCCACTTTCCTAATTCATATAATGACAGCATGTTTACTTTTCTTTCTCTTCAAAGCTCTCAGTCCTATAATTATGGCTCTCCCCTTCCCCAGTCCCTTTTCTTCTCTAGAGCTGTTCATTACTCTGTGGATGCTGGCATTAGTGCTCTAGTTTGCTAACTCTTGTTCATCCCAGTTATTTTGTGTCTTTTTCCTTAGAACTTATGCTGGTCAATGAATGCTGACTCATAAAAATACCCTACATCCACATATGTTGCCTGGTTCCCCTGATTTTTCATTATCATCAACCAAAAACTTCTTCCACTCCACTAGTACTTCCAGATTATCAGCCTTTCAACATCTCAGTGACCTCTCTGACATCATCTTATACTTATCAATACATTCAGCTGAAAAAAAATTCTAATTACATGTAAATGTTTTTAACATTTGTTCACTTTTTTGAGTTCCAAATTATCTCTCTCTTTCCCTTTACTCATTTCTAAGAAGACAAGAAATCTGTAGGTTATAAATATGCAGTTCTGCAAAACATTTCCATATTAGCCTTTTTGAAAAAGAAAACACAGACAAAAACCAAAAGTTAAAAGAAGAGTTAACTTCAATCTGCATTCAGATTTCATCAGTTCTTTCTTTATACGTACATAATATTTTTCATCATCAATCTTTTGGAATTCTCTCATATCATTCTATTAGCGAGAATAGCTAAGTAAGTCACAGTTGGTCATAGTACAGTGTTGCTGCTATTGTTACACTCTTTTCTTAGTTCTGCTAATTTTAGTTACCATTAACTTCTATCAGTTCAGGTAAGCACAAGGTTTTCTGAAAGCATTCTGCTCATCATTTCTTAAAACACAATAGTATCCCATCACAACCATATACCACAATTTATTCAATTATTCCCTAATTGAGGGGCATCTCCTCAATTGCTGATTCTTTGTCAGCCTAAAGAACTGCTATATTTTTGTACATATCAGTCCTTTTCTTTTTTATGTGACTTCTATTTGATTGTATTTCTATATTGATACTGAATCTCTATTCGATTGTCAGGTCATAGAGTACGTCCAGTTTTGTAGCCTTTTGGACATATTTCCAAATTTTTCTCCATAATTGTTGGACTTGTTCACAATGTCACCAACAGTGTATTATTCTATCTATTTTTCAGTATCCCCTCAGCCATTTATGGTTTTCCTTTTCTGTCATATTAACCAATCTGAAAGGTGTGACTTGATACCTGAGAAAATTTTTTTTTAAAGAAAATTATAGATAACTTTGATTTCTTCACTTGAAAACTGCCTCCAGTAAATGCATCCACTTGTTTATTAAAATAAGGTTCTTTTCTTTGTGACCTTTATAGTGGTCTTTGATGAAATTTAATGTTGTCCAGAGGTAATGGGGAGAAAGTGTCTTATATGTACCATGTAAGTGCACTGGGATATATGGCCAGAGTTGAGATGGTGATAAGTCATCTGTCACTCGAGGACAGTTTCAAAGGTTAAAGAGACTATAGATTGGCTGGACTTTTTGAAATTGTATTCTCTCAGCATAATCTTTATGAAAGCATATTTGTCTCCAAAATATATGGCATCCAAATAGTATGCCAACAAATTTAATAGGAATAAATGTAAACTAATGAAGGAATGGGATTTTACCCATGATTTTATTGCTCAAGGAAACTCAATTGAAACAACTGTCCTAACCAATTTAGGCATGCACTTTCTCTGAAATGTTGCATTGACAACATCCTGATGATACTGTCGGGGAAGAGAGAATTGCCTAGCACCACCAAGCTCATATGTGGCAGAACTAGGCCTTGATCTCAGGGCTTCCCAGAGAGTATCTTTTTATCCACATGCAAAACTGTTCTTTATAAAGTCTTACACTTGGTTCAGAAAAGAAAACAAAGGATATACAGAATGGAAAATGCGGTTTGAAACAATTTACTAAAAAAAGAAAAAGAGAAAAAAGACCTTACTTTTAATGGACTACAAGACTTATATTAGTCAATAACATGGCATGGCAGTAAAAAACACAGCCAGTTTTATTTGCTTATCTAACTTCACACATCTGTTATACCTTGAACTGAGGATGTATGAATAGAACCATGGTGTTCCCAGTGAGGGAAGTGACACTGCCTTCTACCTTAGGTGGGCTATATCTAAAGTGTCATGTTCCATTCTGCACTCCCAAGTTATAGAGTAGACATTGACAAAATGTAGCATATTCAAAAGTGCAAAATGGGGATGGTGAAAGGAATAAGAAGAAAAAGCTAGGGGTCTTTATCCTTCAGAATGGAAATCTTAGAGGGGAAATGAAAGTTGTCTGCAAAAATTGATGTACTGCCAGGTAGAAGAAGAATTACTCTCATTCTTCTTGGCCCTGAAGGCAGAACTGAAAGATACCAGTGCAAGTTAAGAAGATATATTTAGGCTGTGTTTGGGCAGGGGGCAAGGAGAGCTGGCATATTTCCTCATAATTAGAGCTGTCCAAAAGCAGAATTGTCTTATGTTGGACATATTGAATTATCCCTCACTGAAACTCTTCAAATGAGTTGAGTTTGGATGAGTGTCAAGGACTAAGTAGAGGTGATTACTGTTTAAATATAGGTTGAAATAGATGGACTCTGACATCTCTTCCAATTCTGAAGCTTTAAGATTCTATAAAATATGTATACATGTAAAAAAAAAACCACTAGGTATCTCTTTGTCTTCTTATTTATCTATGTAGTAGTGTGTGGTTATTTAAGGAGATAATTAAATCAAAGAAGGAGCAATATGGTTTGAGAAATTTCGGTTAAGGCTAAAAAATGCATATGTAAAGTTGAGTGAAAGAAAAAGGTGACCAAATCATGTGTATGAACAGGCAAATTGTTTGTTTTGATAGAGCATACAGTGAAGGTGTATCATATGAGTGATTTTTTTTTTGTTTTGTAAATTGGTACAAGTGTTTGATATCTGGGTTGATAAGCATAAGTAAGAACTTAGATTTTATTCAAAACACAAACTATAACAGGCTTCTCAGAAGGTGAATAATATGATTTAAACAACCCTGAAAAAAAGATAATTTACTTATCATGTGTAGGACAGCTTGAGATGATAAAAACCAGTAAGCAGAACAGATGCCAGGAGACTGTACAGTAGTACATCCATGACAGGGCTGGATTAATGTCTATTATTTTTAATAATTAAAAAAAAGTTTTTAGTTTTCATATAATGAAATAAACTCAGTTGACTAAAGAACGGGAAGAAGTTAAAAATATCTGTGACCCTCACTTGGAGCAGAGTAGGTGCCTAATAAATGCTTGTTGCTTTACTTTATAACAGGATTTTAGGCAGTATTAAATAGTGAATACAACAGTATCAGCCAGTAAATGCCAAGTGGAGAGATATAGCAGCCCATAGAGAAATATAGTTTATAATACAAGCGTGCATATGTTAGAGGAGAAGATAAAGATTACAAGTAGAAATGCTTCAAAAACCAGTTGAAAATGGGAAAACAGGATTGTAAAAGTTTGACAGGCTCAGCCAAGTTAGGTCATCCCAACATTTACTGATGAAACTAGAAAAAGAACAAATAGGAATGAAATGGATACATTTTCAAAAATTCTTATATTCATCATGATAAATGAGGACAGAGGAAACGACAAAGATCAGGACCATGATCTCTGACTTCACAAATGAATTATGGAAGGTGTCTTAGGTACATGTAGTATGTATTATTTACTCAGGGTCAAACTAGTAAATGAAATGCTTTCCTGACCTCAGATCCACCACTCTATCCACTAGGCCACACTGACTATTTCTTATTGACCCTTATACAGACTTTTCCATCCCTAAAGAGTAGGAGAATCCTCATGTCAAAGACTAGTGGAAAGAATATTGACTGGTTTTAGAGTGAGAAAGTTGGTTGTAACGCCTCTTTTGTTACTGATTATCTTGGACAAATTAATTGACTCCCCTGGTTCTCCATTTCCTTGGCTATTGTAATCGCTATTGTAATCACTGTTGTAATTTCTTTTTTTTTTTCAAGAATGACTTTTGAAATTATTGTCTTGGGGAACCTGTTTAAGTCTAGGGAACTTTCTAAATCTATATTTATATAGATATAGACATATTTAGATAGATAGATATATCTATCAATGTATGTACACATAAATATGATGATATGATATGTGTGTATATATACGTATATATATATATATATATATATATATATGTCTATTGATTTATTTTTAGTTTTCAACATCTACCTTTAAAAGATTTTTGAGTTCTAAATATTCCCCCTCCCTTCCAAAGGCGGTATGCAATCTGATATAGGCTATACATGTACAGTCATATTAAACGTATTTCCACATTCGTAATATTGTGAAAGAAGAATCAGAACAAAAGGGAAAAAACATGAGAAAGAAAAAAAGAGAAAATAGCATGCTTTGATCTGCACTCAAACACCATAGTTCTTTCTCTGAATGTGGACAGCATTTTCCATCATGAGTCTTTTGGAATTGTCTTAGATCATTGCTGAGAAGAGCTAAGCCTACCAAAGTTGATCATCTCACAATGTTGCTGTTAATATGCACAATTGTCCTGGTTCTGTTCAATTCATTTAGTAAATCTTCCAAGGTTTTTTCCTGAAATTGTCTGCTCTAAATGAGTATGTGTGGATAAAAAACAAGAATGGTCATATCTTCTCAAGAGGCCACAACCTGATAATGAAACTGCCCAGCTGATGACAAGAACTGAAAAGCTGTAATTTTATGGAAATGAAAGATGGGGGGGAAGTAATTACATTTAGAAAATTGTTTTTGGCAACAACATCAAAGGTGAGTGATAGAAACATCCCTTTTGAAAGTTTTGTGGTTCAATTTATCAATCAATGAATATTTATTAAGCACTTACTATGTTGCGGGTACTATGTTAAATGTGGGAGATACAAGTATTAAGAATGAATCGAGAAAATTGAATAAAGTAGCAGTCAAGTATAGAATGCTTTTAGCACAACAAAGAAGATTATACCATTTACCACATTTCATCTTTATAACAACCTCATGAAAAAGGTTATTTTTTAAAGTTTTTATTTTTATCTCTAGACCTCTGACTCTACTTGTAGAGAGATTCCTGAGGAGAAAATTACCTCCACCAGTAAATATGAACACATTCTCATCCATTTATAATCATAGCAGGTACCTTGGGGCACTGATTTTCCTAACGTCATGCAGAAATAGAAATTGAGGGTAGGTTTTCCCAACTACATGTCAAGTTCTTTATTCCCTGTGTCATGCCACCTATCATGGTGGGCATGACAGATAATTATTCCAAGTAAAAGGAGAATTAGGTGAAAAAAAGAAAGGGGGAAAGAAGGGAAAATGAGAGAACACAAACTTTTTAGAGCAAGGAAAGTCCTTCTACCTCCAGCTTTGTTCTAATACCCCAGTGATTGTACATAGATACTTATATGTTTGCCAAATTCAAACACATTAGAGGATGTTGGAATCACTTCAGTCCTTCACCCAAAGGAGGACAAAAATCTGAACTGTTCACTCGCAAAAGGACATTTTGGCTCACTCTAAGTTAACATACCTATTATCCTTTGCAATATCAAAGTTCTCCTGCTGTGCCACATAATCCAGCACTGGATTAATGGCACAGTAGCATTCTCCTGTCTATAACTGATAAAGACCAGGCACCTTGAACCAGGCACTATATTGATTAACGGCATTTCTCTTGTTATCTTGTTTTATGATTTTCTCTTGATAATACACTATCATGTTATGATACTCTTTTGTTATGACATTTCCTTGTTTATGCCTGAAAGAAACTAGATATCTTGACACCTTTTTCTACGGGAACTGCAATTTTCACTGACATAGGCATCCTCCTTGAGAGCGGGGAGGAAGTAACACTTTCTTACTCTAAGGTATAGTTCTGTAATTAACCTTTCTTTGAGCTCATTCCAATTAAGCTTCCAACCATTCATATGCTTACCCCCCTGCTTTGAGAGAAATAAGCATGCAAATACAGCCTAACTCAGTTTGTCTTACTCAAATGGGACTATAGAAGGTCCACCAGGACTTTTGACACTCCAAAGTGATTTTCATGAAAGTCAATAGATAGAATTAGGTCATTAAAAACATTAAATCCTTCATAGCAATGCGGGACCTAAAAAATTCCCAATGGACTTTTGAGGTGAAATGCCTTTCATATCCAGAGAAAGAAGTATGGAATTGGATTGCAGAATGAAGACCATTTACTTTTGTATTATGTTTTGTTTTATTTTATGGTTTCTTCCATTCATTTTAGTTCTTCTATTCAACATGACAAAGGTGAAAATGTATTTAATAGGAATGTATGTGTAGAACCTATATAAGATGGCACACTGTCTCAAGAAGGTAGTATGGAAGGAGTGGAGAAGGAGCAGGAGGGAGAAGAAAAAATCTAAGATATATGGAATTGATTGTAGAACACTAAAGACAAAGAAAGTAATTAAAAAAAATTAAAATCCCTCTCCTACGCCATTCACATTTTCCCCATAAAGATCCAGAAACACTAGAGACATATGTATGTCCAGGAGGGGCCTTAAAGTTGATGTAGTTCAATAATTCATTTTAGAGGACAGAAAAATAAGGAACCTTAGAAAGTGAACTGAGTTGTAGAGAAACTGTGCCCTTTTTGCAGGAATCAGTGACAGAAGACCCTCTCAAAAGTTCAGTGTCAGTAGCTAGGCACAGTAGAAGATTCTATTTTTTTACATAAAAAGCTGTGTGAGAACAGTGGGGCTGGGGTTTAGGGGGTGGAACACACACAAAAAAAGAAGCATCAATGACTTTAGAATGAGAGGAGTTGAGTTCAAATCCTATCTCAGACATTTATTGTGAGTGTAAACGCTGGCAAATTGCTTTACTTCCCCCTGTCTTATCTTTGTCATACAAAAAACAAAGGCTTACATCACCTTAAAAATACTAACAGCTTTAAATATAAGATCTTAAAATTGGTTCCTGATAATAACTTAAAACATCAATCTTCTCTAAGCTATCAGGTCAATTTGCAGACATTTATTCCAAAAGTTTCAATTACTCCAAAGTCAGAAAGAATAATAATATTCTGTGTGTTTCATACAAATATAATAAATAAAATCATTTGATTCATTTAAACATTGGCACAAGGTGGTTTTATCTCATTTCCCCAGAGTGCAGCACCACTTCCACTTCCCTCCCTCCAAAAGTCATCTTGGTTTGTATTTATACTGTCTCTCTTTTATCCATGCTTATATGCATGCATACTATTTCCTTAACAGAATGTGCATCCTATGAGGAAAGGAGACAATTCTTCAAAGAAATTTTGTGTAGCAACTTTCAAACAGCAGGTGTTTAATACATCTGTATTGACTGACCTCACTGAAGAGATTCTGTATTGCTGTAATCACCGTGATACAGCATCACATAGAAGAACATCTTAGAAGACCTGCCATTTGTTGGGATTTCTACCATTTGGATCATGAATAAGAAATTCTCCTCTGGAGCATTTGTACATGCTTTTAGTGATTACATATTCAACTGTTTAATCCTCTATTGTTATTAATAACCAGGTGAAAATAAGGAAGATTTCGTCATAATTTTTAGAGTTTAGTTTCCAGGTTCCATAGCCATAACAATCTCTATTTTCCAGGCTCATAACTTGTAAATATCCCTACTATGTTTGTGTGGTGTTGTATGATGATAAATAATATAAATATTTGTGCTTAAAATTGTAAATATCCACTGTGGCTGCATGGTGAGATATAATGGTGAGATAAAATAAACCTGCGAGGCTACTGTTGGTAATATGTCTTCTCTGTCTGTTGTCCTTTAGAGCAAATGGGCATGGCCAGTAAGTGAGGAACCCACAGGAGTATATGAGAGTAGAATGCTGTGTGTGCCTTAACAGCAGTCATTGAGGCTTGAAGGGATTTAGGGGAGTGCACAAGATGGAATGTTGTGCCTGTCTCAACTGACCCCATAAGGATGTAGGGGTGGTTGTCCCCCTTCCTTGCCCACCACTGTGAGAAAGGTGATTATAGAATGCTGTAGGAACTGGTGCTCCCATTATCAGCAACTCCTTTGAGAAGACCAGACTACAGTAAAGTAAGCTAGCTTACTTGACACCTTATTGTGACTCAATTTCTGTCTTCCTGTTTGTTAATGCTATCTACTACCAGTTCTACTGTCTTCACCTATCTTACATCAGACCACTTGATATACTTCCCTCTGTGGTTTCATTTGTCAAGGAATCTTCCATTATCTTAATATATAGAAGAGACTTCCTTGTTGGTGCTACTAGCAGGACGTATGTTCAAATTATGACAGAATAATCAAAATGATCTTTCACCAATATTTAAATAGTATATTTATTTCTGAATACATTAGTATATTAATAAAGCATATTATTTCTGAATGAGAAAAAATATAAACAAGCACAAATAAAAATCTCTGCTATGCTGTTTGGTTGCAATTTGTTATACCTTCTATTCCAATTTGGTGTCTGAAAAATTCCTCCCAAATCAAGCTGTTCTCAATTCTTGAAGCATTTCATTATTTTATTCATAGTGAATCCAGGTTCCCAGAGCGTATACTCTGTTCAATTTTGTCCTTGGGCTTTAAAAAAGTAAATTGCTGAAAAAAAAATCCTTCTTTCTCCATGAGGTATATGAGGGATTTAGATGTGTTCTTTACAGGTCATTTGCAACAGGGGAAAGCAGAAGAATCATCAATCTAAGAAAAAATGAGATGTTTTGCAACTCCCAAAGATAATTTATTTGAGCAGATAGGCAAAAGAAAGCTTAATTTTGTATTATCAGATGAAATTGACTTAGAGATTAGGATATTTATGTTAAACATTTTAATTTAACTTCTATAATTTAGGGTGGAATATTTAAGTAATCTGTTAAAATTGCACTTAATTGTAACAGTTTACTTTAAAAACACACTCTGTGATGCCTATATGTACACACATAGTCAATATCAGGAAACTTATCTCCTTTCTTTCTGACTGTCTACAATGACTCCAGGGAGTTAGGAACTCTATTTTAAACATTTTAAATTTAATTGAAAAAAAACAAAATTAATTTGAGTTGCTAATTGCAATATTTTGTTTCGAAAAACTAAGAAAAAGTTAACATTTTAGTATGCATGAATGCATAAATATATGTGCATTAAAATTATGTGCATGTAATTTGAGTAATTGTATATACAACTCTTACCTTTTATTTTTTTTTCACCTATCTCCCTCCACATAAATACAATAGAAATGAAAGGAATAGAAAAGACAGAAGAGATGATTTTAAGCACTAGATTAAAAGCCACTTTGGGTACAGAAAAGGTGGGGAGAAGAGAAGGGCTTGGCGCATCATTAACACCACTCATATTTTTAGAGATAAAAGTAGAATGATAGGAATTAGAGCATATAGAAAATCTAAGTGACTATCTGCTCTAATCTCCTTATTCCAGAAGTAAGGAAAATTATGTCTGATGATTCAATGAAAATCAACAAACTGATAAAAGAGCTAAAACAAGATCATAAATCAAGTCTCAAATTCAATGCTAAGTTTAAGCAAGTTGCAAGGCTTTCTTGGCCCACCCATACAGTCTGATGAGTAAAAATGTCACAAGGGTAAACTAAGGCAAGTTTTCCAAGCAAGATAACAGTTGTTAAGTGATTCATATAACTATTTATAAAATGGATCAAATTGTCCCTGCCTCAGGGGGTGGGTCTAACAGTAGGAAAGCTGCACAGCTGGGGAAAGTCAGCTAGTCTTCTGGTGTGGCTGATTACTTCCCTCTCTGACATTTAAAACATGATAATTACTTTATGAGACAGACCTGACTCTAGTAACCTCGTTTAGACAAAGAGCCATCCCAGCAAGGATTTCTCTCTTTGCCCCTCCACCCATCATATCAGTCTTCTTGAGGACAGAGTCACACCTAAGTTTGATGAGGAAAAGCAAGAACAAGAGAGCTGTCTCCTAGGGAAGGCCTAGACCAAGTTGGTTCTCTGTTTGCCTGTAGAATATCTAGGGTCCCACTTTTAACTAGTTAGCTAGCAAATGCTTGCAAGTTAGGAGTGAGCCTGGAAGATTGTCTTTTGAGCTAGATTGAGAAATGGGGTTTGAAAAACAGGGAAATGTTTATAGAATAATATTTATTATTGAATGATATAGTATAATATTAATTATCCTCACCGGCAATGCCCTCACTTCCCCTATCCCCCAAGTAGGATTAGATTCTCAATGAGTTGACCCTGCCTGGGGCCATCTATAGTTCCTGGCAGACAATAATCTTTTTTCTGCTATGCCTTGGACATATCCATCTCCTGGGCCTAAGCTGTGGCACCGCATTTCTAGCTTCTTGTCTTTTGTAGTTTCCAGGGCATTCTTCAGGGTAGGCCCTGAGAAAATGTATTTTCTTCCTTCTCTCCCCCATGGGTTTCTCCAGAAAGGACAAGCAGCTTTAGTTCTTGAAATTGTACCTCCTTCAGATGTCTATGACATCAACCTTGGGCTACTTACAGTATAGGACATACTAATCAGTCATGTCAAGGCCCTCAAACAATGCAGGCACATGCTTACCTCCAAAAATTTCTGAGTTTGTGTCCTGATGCTCCCTATGAACGTGTTATGATTAGTTTCTTTTGTTGCTGTTTGCCCATTTTTCAGTCTTTTTTTGTTATTTTAAACTTGATGTTAAAATTCAGATTTTCTCTCTTCACTGTGAGCAGAAACTTGCTCAAAACTCAGGCCTTTTTGAGCTATTGTTTTCAGAATGAGTTTCGGTGGCTTGGAAATTTTTGCTGCTTCCAAGGTGGCATGATTTAGAGAATGGTATGTTACTTCCTCTCCTGCTCTGTTCCCTGATCCTTACCCAGGAAGGACTCCTGCTGCTCCCTTGGGACCAATCAATAAGTGAAGTAGTTTACAGCAAAAAGAGAAGTGAGCCTAGGAGAGAGCTTTGGAGGTCTCCCACAATTAATTGATCTGATTGGACATGGATGAAAATCAGGAAAGGAGGCTGAGGAAAATTAAGGCATAGTAAGAGAGACTGCACTGACTGCAGAGAGCAGTATCATGAAAACTCAGACAGGAGAAAGTATCTAGGGGGCCAAGGTAATCAACACTGTCCAAGAGCACAGAGAAAGGTCATTATATGTGATAATTTATAGCTCTCTAATTCCTATGAATTTTCAGTTAAGTGACGAGATGGGAAGTCATAGAATAAAGAAGAAGATGAGTGGAAAGGAAACAGAGGAATTAATTGAAGATAGCCCTTTTAAGGAGTTTAGCCACAAGAGAGTGGAGTGATATGGACATGAGACCTGAGCAATCAGGTCTTTGTGTGTGTGTAAAGGCTGGAACAGTAATGGTTTTTGTTTGTTTGTTTGTTTGTTTGTTTTTTATCATAGTCATTTGAATGCCCTCTCTCCTAAAACCTAAACCTTTCCTTGTGGCAAAAATAAATAATTAACCAAAAATATCTGACACAACGACAAGAAATCATACAATATTCTGTCCTAGTAATCACCTTCCTCTCTGCTCTGATGAAGACATTATGCTCTCTCTCTGTTCTCTAGCACCTTGATTTATTTAAATTATTCAAAATCATTTAAATGATATTTCATTTCAGTTCATTTTTTTATTTAGACAACTGGACAACAAAATGGAGAAAGGACTGGGTCTAAAGTCAGGACCTTAGAACCTGAGCAAGTCATTTAACCCATATCTGCCTCAGTTTCCTCATCTGTAAAAAGGAGATCATGATAGCACCTACCCCTCAAACTTGTTCTGAGGATAAAATGACACATTATTGGCAAACTCCCTTGCAAAACTTAAATAACTATACAAATGTGAACTATTCTTACCTAGCTATGACTTCCTTGTTTCAGTCATGTTCATTGTCCTTTCATTTAGGTTTCTGAAACATAATTTTTCTTACATACTGAAACCACGTTTCTCTGCATTTCTCGTATTCCATTTTCTCTTTCCTGATTCAGAATGTCATATTTATTTTCTTCCTCTTATTTTTTAATCATGATAGGACTTATGTTTTATTTCCAGAAGTTCTCTTTCTCTTAGTTATGCTGTTCTCAAACAGCAGCACAAGCTGTGCTCATGCTCCAGCATTGTAATGATGGAAAATGAGGTGGGAGCCCAAATGTGAACACCTGATTCTTGCAGATAAAAGTGATTTACCAGCCTTGGCATCAAGAGATTAATGTACTGGCATTCATTTGTAAGCACAAAAGCCAAGAATTCTTAAAGCCCATCAAATTTCCTTGTCCAAATGCTAATCATAGTATTTGTCACTTAAGGACAGGCTTTACGATTTGGGGGGATTTAATAGCTAGCATATGGTAGTTGAAAAATAAGACAGGTATGCTAATTCATTCTGAAGAATCAATATCTATAGAAGACTTTTTCTCTTTTGTCTCTATATTACTTTCCCATTTAAATTGTTCTGCATTTTTATCAACTGATTTTAGAATATCCGTTTAATTAACAGAGGAACATCACCAGTAAACTTATCAAGTTTCACATAAAGTAGTGTCTATATTGGCATATCTGTTTACTTATCTATAGGATCTATACTATCTGTAGTATTGAAGCAGTTAGATGATGCAGTGATAGAGCCTGGAGTCAGGAAGACTTGGGCATTTAAAATCAGTCAATCATCCTGCAGGAGGAATAAGTGGCATTTTTCAGTTCAGGTTCTTCACTTATCATTTGGATATAGACATTTTGCAGATTCTTGGTAGGACAATAGAATCTCAATCGCTCTAACCTTAAAAATAGTCAAAAGATTAGTATTGTTTAACAACATTATACAATAGTCCATCTATCCTTGGCTGAGGAGCAAAGTATTTCTATTCAAGACTTGCAAATAAGGGAAAGGTAATATTAAGATATTTCTGTGCTCCGGCTGTCAACATGAATTAAAAATGCTAAATTTTATATCAGCTAACCTTGCAGAGTATTTGTCTCTATCATTCTTATGACTTTATCATTTATGACTTTATCACTTTCATGAACTTTATTATTTTTCAATCCCCTTTTGTCATTTATTTTCCTTTGTGTTAGAAGATAAGGATACTGATGAGGGTCACTATTTGTTGTGATTTAAAAGAACTGCATGGCCAGCAGGCTTCATGTGAATATCATCCTTTGACTTACAGCTGTAACTTCCATGTAAAGGTCTTGTTTGTTACTCTTCTGTATCTCACACCAAGTTTGAAAAGATCACCTTCCCCAATCTCTGATAAAGAATAACAGCTAAGTTTTCTAGGTAGTCTTTTTTTTTTCTTTTTGCCCAGAAATCCACAACAACATCCTATATTTATTCATCATTCAACAAAGTATCTGTTGAACACAAAATTTTGTGTTACATGATGGTGGAATTATATTTTAGATAAGATACAGTTTCTAAGTTCTATAAGTCATCTGACCAATGCAATAGAGGAATAGATAGGTAACCTTCACGAACTCAGTAAGTCCAAGGCTACCTGCTGCATTTTAGGCCATCACAAGTCCTCTTGTCCTCTGTATTGCAACTGGACTCTGGCCTCCATTTCATGAATCAGTCAAGGCATCGTCCTCCTGATGTCATTGGTTCTCTTAGAGAATGAAGGATCAGCAAAAATTCTCCAAACTAGTAATGGTGCAATGGATATAAGGCAACTGCAGCAAACTCTTCATGTCCCAACTGGTTTTATTCCTCTAAACATCTTCATTTTGTCCTAGAAACATCTTCATCCTGTAAGATTTACTTAAGCCCTGGAATACACACCTCCTTAATACCCTCTGCCTTGGGGCCCCGCCCTCCTATTGTAGAGTAAATAGTTCATCACAGAAACTCTATTTAAGGAAGGTGTCCAGACCAAACATCTCTTCATTTTACATCAAGATGCATGTTTCCACTGAACTTTTCCATCACACTCCACACTGTCTTCTGTCTCACCTCCATTTTACAGCTTTATTTTATGTTTTCTTCCGTGGTAAGAAGGTAAGCTCCTTGAGGGAAAAGATTGTCTTTTATTTTCTTGCATTTGTATCCCAGTTGCTTAGAGACTTTTAATAGGGACCTATGTTATGCTGACTAGAAGCTCAGCCAGTGGGTCTCAATCAATGACGTTCGATGCAAAGAGTTTTCTTACAATTACATATCTCAAGCAACCCTTATGTCTTATCTGAACATTGCCAAGTTTTTGTTTCTACATTACTTTGTTTGTATACAGACACTTGGGGGAGGTTGGGCACTTCTTTTTCTGATTCCAGGGAATTATACCTGTTTGCTCTCCCCCTTACAACTTGGGAAGTCTTTTCTCCAATTAGAAATCATATTGCCATTTTATATCCTGGATAATTTTGTATCCTAAATTAATAATTTCTTTTTAATTAATTGGTCTTGATTATTTTTAATGTATAAAAATCCCTCTCCCTCGGTATTCGAGGTCTAGTGTCAAAATTAAAGAGGCTGGGTCCTGATTTCTTATGCAATTAGAATGCACTATCTAATAACGAGATATGATCAGAAGCTCAAACTTTTGTTCCCTCAATCATTTCATCTTTCATCTACCACATTACTTATAACTGTCATTGAACAGAGAACCAGGCTGGAATTTCCTCTTTGGGGAACTCTGGCATCAGGGGAAATACCTATCACCTCCCTTGGTTAGAAACGAGAGAGACTCATACTCAAAGCAGTTTTGAGAAGGGAATTAAGGTATTATGGTGAGTTTGCAGTGCAAGTCAGAGGTATATGCAGAGAGACAGAGAATGAGCGAGTGATGGTTACTTCCAGTGGTTATAGGGGGAGATGCATAATTCCCTTCATTGCACAGCAATTTATGGTCTGGTTAGTGGGATTGTCAACACATCTCTCAAACAACATGGCCACAGCTCCCATTGATAGAGGCAATGATAACATTTGTACTCCATTGAAATGAGCTGCTTGAAATATGTGTGTGTATGTATGTTGTGTGCATGTGTGCATGTGTGTATGTGTGTATGTGTGTGTGTGTAGGGGGAAATCAACCCAAGTTCTTCGTTTCATTAGGCCAAAAGTTACTAATTAACTGAGCTAATTAATATTGATATCCTCCAATCACTCTCCTCTCCAAGAATACTCAACATAGCTTCCAAACTGATACTCCTAAAATACAAATTTGTCCATAGAGTTCTTTCACCTAATTGGCTTTAGGATAACATACCCACTTTTTTTCCTTTTGTAAGATGATATAATCTTATTCCAATCTTTCTTTCCAGGTTGATTTACAAATATTATTTCATTTCACCTTAATAGCCACCCTGGGATGCAAGTGTTAGTAGCAACCCCAATTTTCAGAAGATAAAACCAAAGGTTAAGTATCTTTTCCAAGGTCACATAACAGGTAAAAGTGTGAAGTTGGATTTGAACTCAGATATTCATGTTTCTAGTTCTTTTTGTGTTGCACCTAGGTACCTACAAGTAGATTGAGTGAATAAAACACCTAAGTGTTTCTCAAAACTAAATGTTTCTGGTCAATTAAGCTCTTGGTATTGTTTCTGGGGAGAAGGTCTTTGGTATATCTTGACTTGTTCTAAGATTCTCATCATAGCTCATCAGTGATATTAATATTTCAAATGTTTATAACTTGAGAGGCAAGTTTAATAATCTCTACTTTGCAAGGAATTTTCTAGTGCTCCACAAAACAACTGTCTTTCTGGAATTCTGAATATGGTACCATATTTCAATGATGTCAGAAGAACAGAGGATGAGCCTATAGAAAGATTTTAGACATTTCAATTCAATTTGAATAAAATGTGTTACATATGGTAGACATTTTAAAATATTTATTTAATTGAGAAAAAACAGTACTAGAATGTCAACTTTTGGCAAATATTCAACTGTTTTGTGGATGGGCAATTAGACTTTTCATTGTTCCCTTCATTATGTAGAAAATGAAATGGTCGACACTCATTATACAGGGGAAGATTTGAGGTTACAGAAAGAAAAACTCCCTAACACTTAGGGCCATCCAATATTGGCATGACATCTCAGGAGGCATAGTTTTTCCTATCTATGGATATCTACAAATATATGTAAGAATTTTTGATCCCCAATGAGGGATATTGTAGAAAGGATTCTTATTCAAGTAATATTAATGATCTTTGAAGAAATTTCCAATTCTAACATTCTATTGTTATAGAATGTTACAGTGGTATTAGAATAATTTCAGCAGTTTTGTCTTCTGCAATTTGGGGATACTAATAACACTAACTTCCTGGGTTGCTGTCAAGGTCAAATGAAATAATACTTGTAAATTAGCTGAGAAAGAAAGATTAGAGTAAGATTATATAATCCTCCAAAGGAAAAAAAAAAAAAAAAAAACAGTTTGTATGTTTTCCTAAATGAAGTTTTGTCATTACTAGACATTGTATCATTCTCAATACTGTTGCATCAGGCTACCCTGCATTATACTTTGCCTTTTTCTTATGTATTCTTATTTATATATGACACTTTCCCAAAAAGAATGTAAGTTTTTTGGGGACAGGGGATTTGGGGGCTTTATATTTGCATCCCAAACATTTAGCTAGATCCTGCCACATGCTACATACTCAGTAAATAGCTGCTGAATAATATGAAAAGCCTCTTAGCCCTTATCCTTTGGTGAAAGTCCTAAAGCTCTGCATGTGAGTTGCAAAAAAAACCATTTATATACTCCTTTTATTCTTCCATCCTACATCTTATTTTCTTCAACAGAGCATACAATACTCTCTGAAGAGTTAAAAATGAATATCACACAGTGGGAAATAGAAAAATGCATGGTTGGTAAACAAAGGAAAACAAAAGACCAAAATACATGACAACATTTGCAGCAGTTTCTTTTGTGGTAGCACAGAATAGTAAATCTATGGGGTGCTCATCAATGGACAAATAAGTTATGAATGTGACAGAATCCTATTTTGTATAAGAAATGATGGAGTAGCTTCAGTGAAACCTAGGAAGACATAATGAACTGATACAGGGTAAAATGAGCAGAACCAAGAAAACAAATTATGCAATGTAACAAAGACATACAACTTTGAAAGACTTAAGAACTTTGATCAACATATTGCTTAACAATTGCAGAAGACTAAAAATGAAGCATGCTATCCATCTCCTAAAAGAGATGTGCTGAACTCAGAGTACAGTGAGATCAGTGCCATGCTAATAGGAGGCAATTATGTATATTTATGTATAAACACAAATATATTTTTGTTTGTCAGGGTAAAGTTGCCACTAACTGGGTGGAAGAGAGATTACCTCAGTTTAAAATAAAGGATTCATCTGGAAGTTGGCATTAGAATTTATTTGTAGGTAAAAGAAGAGATTTCCAGACAGAGGTAATTGAAGTGGTGTCATACAGTACAGTTTAAAAATGCAGAGGAGAGAGATGGAGTGTTGTGTGTGTGTTAGGAACAGCAAGAATACTTTGAGTTGCAGAGTTTGTGCAGGGAAGTAGTTCATGTGGTAGATGGGAATGGAAAGATTTTGGGAACATGGTACTTACCTAGCAAACCAATGACTTTTGATTTTATCTGAGAGGTGATTAAAAGCTACTAGTATTTATGGTATATAGGGACTACAAGATCATATATGTACTTTCCAAAAACCACTAAGACAACTGCATGTAAGAAAGATCATAGGTAGAAGAGATATGATGTAGAGATAGCATTTAGGAGGCTGTTGCAATAGGTCAGTTGAGAAATAATGCAAGCTTGAAATAAGGTAGTGATACTAAGATACTGATGTGTTGTTAAGTCAGAAGTAACAAGACTGTATTTTTAAGGAATTCTCCGAAAAAAATAAAAATAAAAACAGATTTCTTGGCAAATGGCCCTCTCTGTCAAAAACTATTATGAATCCCAGTAGAATTTCAAAGATCTAGTTTACTTCATGAAGGTGTTAATTGGGCCACTCCCCTCTATGAATAAGGTGCAAATAGTGTCCCTGTTTCCTGCTTAGGTGATAATTAAATTTACTTTGGCTAAATCATGGGAAAAAAATGGATGAGAACCATATGTACTAAACTAGAAGGCAAACTGGGTGGAAAAAAATAACCCTCATTTTAATCAACAAAACTAGAAGTAGGCCAATTAAATGTACAATTCTACATAATTAGACAAATAACTACACTTTTCTTGTTTTATTATTAGGGTTTTATTAATTGACAGTTATATCTTAATCAGATGGGTTTCTTCTGGTTTTAGTCTCACCTACTCAGTAAATTGGGGTTGCTGCCATCATTAGCTGCCTTATTATTTTTTTATATCTAATTTGTTGGTGTCTTTTTTTCCTGATTATTTCATGATAACTTGTCCCTGAGAGAAAACATTTTTAAAAAGCCTAATCTAATTTTCCATTTGGAGTTGCATTATATTTGACTCTTCCATTTCCATTAATTTCATATGATTCATTCATGAAGTTATTTTTTTTTTTCCTTTGTAAATGCCGACTACTTATTTTACCTTACCAAGTAAATAAAATTGATTTTGTTTCTTAGGATGCCTCCACCTTACATTTTTATCACGCTCTCAGATGAAAGCAATAGATAGATAAAACTGAGAAATGTACAAAATTCTTTCTAAAAGTTTTCCACCATAGATTTTAATTTTTCTACCACTTCAAAAGCCATGATGCAATGATTATCATATTAATTTTTCCCACGTTGGCATCCTACTTTTCATATAACATTCATCCATCAATTTAATAAAATGGGGAAAGAGTTTAAGAAGTCATAGTGCATTAGCTCCAATATATTCATCATTTTACATAATAATTTATCAGTTTAAGGCTTTAAATGCAGTATATATTTATTCTTCTTCCATTAATTTCTTGAATCTACAAATGATTTAACCCCTTGAATGTTACATTGTATGTGACAGTGCCCAATGTATTATTCTCTCATCATTCTAAATTACCAAAGATTATATCAAAATCAACAGCAACTTCTCTAACTTTAGTTATCAAACTGATCTGACTAATGATTATACAAAACATAAGCATATCCTACCATTGATCCTTACATAGCTTAATTTGAAGATAATGTGCTGGAATTGAAAGACTGCTGGATTTTGAATGAGAAATTCAGGGTTCAAATCTCATTTCTCCTTCAAGTCACTAATTGAATGGCTTGTCTCAGTTTCCTGAAACTGAAACCTGTCTCAGTATCCTCTACCATAAAATAAAGGGAATAAAAATTTTGACCTAACACTCTTTCCAGCTCTAAATTGCTTATGCTAAGAACTTTAAATATCTAAAATAAATATTGACCAGTCTATCATGCAATTTAAGGATGTGTTATGTTTTGTTCTGTTTTTCTATTCTATATAACTCCTTTTGGTAAGAGGAAAAAATAGAAAAAAACTTCTTTCTTTCCCACCTCTCTCTTTATAATTTTCTTTAGATTATTACCCCCTAATTTTGCTGATGAATTATACTTTACCTATCAAAAGTTCTCACTCTTTTTTCTTATTATTAAGTGAGATAATATATATATATATATATATATATATATATAAAGTGCATTGTAATCATCAAAGTATTAGCTAAGTATGATTTTTAAATATATACTTTTAATATGCATTCCTAGTCTTTTCCTCTAATGTACACTTTATCCACTTCTTAGGCTCTTCTTCCCCTCATGTCTGTGTCCTAAATAAAAGAAGTTGGTGATATAACAAGATATTATGGCACTTGAGGTGGGACAACAGACTTCTTCGGGTACAGCAAAAATGATGATATGATATCAAGAATGTGAACATATTTAAGTGCACATTTGTGCCAAACTTTCACTTAAAAAAAATATGAATAATTCTAGCTCAATGGCAAGGTAGAAGTTTGTCTATTAAGTTTAAAATAGTTCACATTTATTTCTTCGTCATAAATTTTACTCTGGGATATTCTGAGGTGGCACAGCCTTAAAATACATGCTGGCAATACAACTACTGAAGAGCCTTGGACAGGGCAAATCTTCAGATAAAAATGCAGTGGGACATGTAAACACATTTATAGAATGGTGTGAAAATAAGGAATTCTAGCATAATGTTGATGAATCATTCAGCATTCCACACAACAAACTCAATTTGGGTATGCATCAAAATCTTTCCTGACTTTGTTATGCTTACCATGCAAGCTTTAATTTAGAGATATATGGATTTACCAGTAGCAAATCATGACATTTTGAGAGTTTATACTTAGGAGAACTATGACATCTAGGACACTAGCCAACTTAGTCTTTCTAAATCAATCAAATAATCAATCAGTCAACTAGCATTCGTTAAGTGGCTATTGGCAGCTGTTCTAGGTGCTGAGCAAAACAACTACAATTTTTATTGTGGTTTCTCAAAGGAACTCTTTTGAAATATAGTCTCTTGTTACCTCTGTGATTTTGGCCAGTTCATTTATTCTTTCTAGGTTTCCTATCTTTAAAAAAGGAAGGAAGTTTAACTATCTACTGACCTTGCCTTCAATAACAACTTGCCCTTACTGACCTTGCCCTCAGTAACAGCACTTCGGGAGCACAAAAATCTTACAGGATCCTGTCTGAGGCTGTAAAAGCAGCAGAAGGGCATAAAATGACAGATATTCAGAAGAAAATACTCCCTCCTCACACAAACTGCGTAGAGCCCAACACTAACACGAAACCAAAATTCAAGAAATACTCTCAAAATGAGCAAAAAAAAGAGCATCATTATTATGATATATTTTGGCAAAAGGGAAATTCAAGATACAAATATAGAAGAGAATTACTTGAAGATATATGCAAGAAAAATCTCAGTGAAAACTACATCTTAGATACAAATTCAACAAGAATTCTTAGAATATTTAAAGCAGAATATTTTAATGGGGTGGTAGCTATAATTACTTTTGAAAGAAAATGAGAGTGTGAGATGGAAATGGGATAAAAAGTAAGGAAGTCTAAGAAAAGAAAGTAAGAGAAATATTACTGAAAAATTAGTGCCTTGAAAATTAAAATTGGTCAAAATAGAAGTTAATGAATCCATGGGATATTAAGAACTAACAAAATAATTTCAAGCCAAGGTATTGGAGTAAGGTAGGAACTCTCTGAATTCCTATCAAATTTACCTCTAAACAATTGGAAATCCACATCAGAACTGATTTATGAGTGGGGAAGCAGCACAACAGGAAAGGACTGTCTCAGTGAAGTTGGAGGAGGATGAGATCAGAGAACAGTAACTACAGGCTATAGACAAGACCTTCAGTGAAGCCCCAAGACTTAGGGAAATCTACCAGCAATGACCTGACCCTCCCCAAAGTCAGAAGTGCAGAGGCAAAGCCAGTAGTACATTTAGCATAGCAAGGTACCAGTTAGTCCTTACTCCCATTGCTGACCAGTAGCTAGATATCCAGTCAACAAGTAGTGAGACCCCCACTTCCTGGGTTTGGCAGAAGTGAGAGCCTACCTCTAGATTGGCCATTAGTAACATTCCTCCCTTATTGTTGGACAGCAGAGAAGCACTTCTTCCATAGCAATCCAGCAGCAAGGACCTGCCTCTGGGACAGGCCAACAACAAAACCCTATACCAAGGGGAAATCAAACCAGGAAACCCTGCCACCTAGTATGAGATAGTAGAGATGTTCCCTCTTCCAGTGTAGATCAGCCACTAGGCCCTAAGGTCCACTGAAAGTCAACAGTAAGGCACTCACATAAAAATACAAAGTCACAAAAAAAGGGAGAAGAAATTGAGCAAAAAAGCAAAACAAAAAATTGTACTCGACTATAGAAATTTACAATGATGAAAGGGAGGATCAAGGCACAAACTTAGCAGACAGCAGGTGTCAAAATCGCCACAAAGAAAAAGATCATTTATTCCAGGCACAAAAAGAGCTCCTAGAATAGCTTTAAAATGTTTTAAAAAGAGCAAATTTGAGGAGTAGAAGTAAAATTTGGAAAAGAAATGAGAATTATGCAAAACAATTAGGGAAAAAAGAGACAGTCACTTCCTAAAAGAAAAAGGGAAAAGAAAGATATGCAAAAATTATTGAAGAAAGTAACACCTTAAAGAATAAAATTGGCCTAATGAAAAAGGAGGTACAAAAACTCACTGAAGAAAATAACTCCGTAAAAATTAGAATTGGGTGCATATAAGCTAATGAGTACATAAGACTTCAAGATATGATAAAAAAAAATCCAAACAATGAAAAAAAAGAAAATGTAAATTTCTCACTGGAAAAAAATTACTTGGAAAATAGATTCAGGGAAGATAATTTGGAATTATTGAACTATCTTAAAGCCATGATTAAAACAAAAACAAAAAAAAATAACAATGAAAACCCTGGCTAACATCTTTCAGGAAATTATGATTGAAAGTTCCCCTGACATCCTATTGCCCAGAAAGCACAATAAAAGTGAAAAAATATACTGATTGAAAGAGTTCCCCAAATGAAAACTTACAGTAATTCATTCTCAAATTCCAGAGTTTTCATGACAAGGAGAAAATACTACAAGCCGTCAGAAAAAAAAGCAATTAAAATATTGTGTAGCAAGTAAGGATTGCACATGTTTTAGAAGGTTCTACATTAAAGAACTAGGAGGCTTGGAATATGATATTCCAGAAGGCAAAGGAGTTAAGTTCACAACCAGGAAACATCTATTCAGCAAAGCTGTGTATAATCTTTCAAGGGAGAAATAGGCATTTAATGAAATAGAGAAATTTTAAACATTCCTAACTAAAAGACTAGCACCGAAAAATAATATAATCATAAAAATAAAAATAAAAACTTCAATTAAAAGTCTCAAGAGAAGCATAAGAAAGTTTAAAAAAAAAAGAAATAAGAGGGAGTAACATCATGGACTTCCTAGAGCATTCGTTCCAAACCCAGCAAAATACCTGTAAAAAAAGACTCTAAACAAATTCTGGAGCTGCAGAACCCACAGAATGACAGAGTGAAGCAAATCTCCAGTCAAAGATGGTATGGAAAGGTGCCCAGAAGTATCTATTGCACCACAATGGGAACAGAGCACAGTTCAATGTGGGCCACACCAGCCCATATGGGACCTGAGCATCCATGGCCTTGGGGGAACTAAAATGCTGAGGGAAAATTGTGGGAAGAAACCTTGTGTGTGAAACAGTAGAGTAGTCAGGCACAGTTCCTAGGGCAACTGGGGGTCAGGTGATAGAAGAACCCACAGTATCAACAACAGCAGCTGGAACTGCTGCAGCCATGATTTCTGGAGCTCTAGGGCCACAAATTGTGCAGTGACTGAGTGGCTGACAGTACACGCCCATGCACCCAATGGAAGCAGAAAACTATCTTAACAAAGAGCTCAAAAATCAAATAAATGGCTGGGGAAATGAGCAAACACAAGAAAAAGAATCAGACTATAGAATCTTATTTTAGTGACAAGGAAGATGAAAACATGCAACTAGAAGACAACAAAGTCAGTGTTCCTCCATCTAAAGCCTCCAAGAAAAATATGAATTTGTCTCATGCCATGGAAGAGCTCAAAAAGAATTTTGAAAATCAACTAAGAGAAGTAAAGCAAAAATTGGGAAGACGAATGAGAGTGATGCAAGAAAATCATGAAAAATGAGTCAGTTTCTTGCTAACACATAAATTCTAAAGAAAACAACACTTTAAAAAATAGACTAACCCAAATTACAAAAGAGATCCAAAAAGCCAAAGAAGAGAAGAATGCCCTAAAAAGGAGAATTGGTAAGGAAAGGGAGGTCCAAAAGCTCACTCAAGAAAATAATTCCTTAAATATTAGAATGGAGCAGGTGAAAAATAATGATTATGAAAAATCAAGAAATTAAAAAACAAAACATAAGGAATAAAAAATTAGAAGAAAATGTGATCTATCTCACTGGAAAAGCAACTGACCTGGAAAACAGATCCAGGGGAGAAAATTTAAATATTATGGGACTACCTGAGTGTTATGATTAAAAAAAAAAATAAACGCCTAGAAATCATGCTTCAGGAAATTATCAGGGAAAACTTCCCTGATATTCTAGAACCAGAGGGTAAAATACAAATTGAAAGAATCCACTGATCACCTCCTGAAAAAGATCCCAAAAGGAAAACTCTAGGAATATTGTAGCCAAATTCTAGAGTTCCCAGGTCAAGGAGAAAATATTGCAAGCAGCCAGAAAGAGACAATGTGAGTATTGTGGAAATACAATGAGGATAACACAAGTTCTAGTAACTTCTATATTAAGGGATCACAGAGCTTGGAATATGATACTCCACAAGTCAAAGGAGCTAGTACTAAAAACAAGAATTGACTACTCAGCAAAATGGAGTATAAAATTTCAGGAGAAAAGTGGTCATTCAATGAAATAGAGGACATTCAAGCATTCTTGATGAAAATACCAGAGCTGAATAGATAATTTGACTTTAAACACAAGAATCAAGAACACTAAAGAGAAATTATAAGGGATTTATTAAAGTAGAACTATTTATATTCCTACATGGAAATATAATATTTGTAACTCATAATACTTTTCTCAGTATTCAGGTAGTTGGAGGGATTATATACATATAGATAGAGGGCATTGGGTGAGTTGCATAGGAAAGGATGATATCTAAAAAAATAAAATTATGTGGTGAGAGATTAATATATTGGGAGAAAGAGGAAAATAGAATGGGGTAGATTATCTCTCACATAAAAGAGGGAAGAAAAAGTTTTTTGTTGTTTGTTTTTTTTTCCAATGGAGAGGAAGAGAGTGGAAGTGGGAACCTTACTCTCATCAGATTTGACTTGAGGGAATAATATACACAGTCAATTTGTTATGAAAATCTCTCTTACAATACATGAAAGTATGGAGGAAGGGGAGGAGAGGTATGTGCCGGTGATGACATAATGGAGGGTAAATGGGAGGAGGGGGCAATTAGAAGTCAACACTTTTGAGAAGGGATAGGGCAAAAAGAGTGAATACAATAAATGGGGACAGGATAGGATGGAGGAAAATATTGTTAACATTTCAAACCATGACTTTTATGAAAGTATTTTACATAATTATACATGTATAGTATATGTTGAATTGCTTGTGGGGATGAGAAGGGAGGGAGAAAGGGAGAGAAGTTGGAACTCAATGTTTTAAAAATGAATGATAAAAACTGTTTTTACATGTAACTGGGAAATAAAACATACAGGCAATGGAGTATAGAAATCTATCTTACCCTACAGGAAAATAGAGGGGATGGAGATAAGGGAAGGGAGAGAGGTGATAGAAGGGAGGATACATTGGGGGAAGGGCTAATCAGAATGAATGCTATCTTGGGTTGGGCAGAGGGGAGAGATGGGGAGAAAATTTGGAACTAAAAATCTTGTGGAAATGAATGTTGAAAACTAAAAATAAATAAGTAATTTTAATCTTAAAAGCCAATTAAATTAAAAATAATTACAAAAAAAAAAAAACTAAGAGAAAGTAGCAGTATTTCTGGTTCTGGGAGCCTTGATGGAAGAGTGATTGGTAATTGCTATCTCCCTCTCCTTGTTGACCTTGATGAGCCCAGAGAATATCTCTCCAGGAAAATCCCTGTAACAGAGGGAGCAAGAGATGTGGTAAACAGATTCTTAGCCTGGGAGGCTAGAAAGATCCCTAAGGAGGGTTCTGCTTTCTGTGGTCAAAGGCAACCAGTGCATGATCAGAGCTGTTTCAGACAGCCCCACTTCAGCAAACAGGGAGAAGATCTTGAACCCCATTAGGGTGAAGCCAGCAACTGCCAACACCTTTACCCCAGACTTGCCTTGGTATCCCAGGGAAATAAAGAAGACACTAGTGAAGGTAGCTGAACTTGCTTATGCTCTAGCTCAGCAAAGGAGACTTCCTGTGTACAGACCCCCTCTCCCCCACACTTAACGAGCTAGCTTCAGAATAACTGCCAGGAAACCCAAAAAGACATCACCTGGCCTCTGCTTTCCAACACCAGCTAGCTCAGCACTAGGTAAGCTACAGCATTTTATCTTCTAGCTGAAAGAATCAGAGACCACAACACACAAAGCCTCAAGTTTTAGGAACAATAACTACGGGGCAAAGTTCCCTGTACCACAAACATAGAATTCTACTTTAAAATCTAGGAAAAATGTTAGTATCGTGAGTAAGAAGCAAAGGAGAAAAAAAGAGCATAGAGTCTTTCCATGAGGAAAAGCACCAAAACACAAATATCAAAGAGGTCAGCATTGAGACTGTACACCTATATGAAACTCAGAAGGGATTATGAACTGGTCTGAAGCACAAAGAGCCTTCTTGAAAGAGCCCAGGAAGAATTTTAAAACCCAAATCAGAGAAATAGAAGAAAAACTGACCAATGACTTTAAAAATATGAAAAAAAAATGAATCACAGAAGAATTAAAAAGGAAAATTGGAAAAATAAAAAAGGAAGTACAAAACCAAGCTGGTGAAAAGAAAACAAACTCCTTAAAAGGAGTAAATGGAAATATGGAAAAAGAGATGCAAAAGTTAACTGAATAAAACAATTTAATAAAAAAATAGAAGTGGACAAGTAGAAGCTAATGAATGTATGAGACATCAAGAATCAGTCAAACATAATTTAAAGAATGGAAAGAGAGAAGAAAATGTAAAATATCTCATTGGAAAAATAACAGACCTGGAAAATAGATCCTGGAGAAAAATCTAAGAATCATTGGTCTACCAGAAAGCTATAATGAAAAAAAAAAAAACCTGGACAGTATCATCCAAGAAACATCAAGGAAAGTGACCCAGAACTCCTAGACACAGAGGGCAAAATAGTCATTGAAGGAATCCACCTTTCACCTTCTGAAAGGGACCCCAAAGTAAAAACACCAAGGAATATCATTTTGAAATTTCAGAATTATCAAGTGAAGGAGAAAATACTGCAGGCAGTCAGAAAGAAATAATTCACATATTGAGGAGCTACAAGACTCCAAAGAAGCCTAAAAAGGTAAACAGGAAAGGGAATTCATAATGGACTTTATATAAAGTTAAACTATTTAATTTTCTACATGATACTTATAACTTATAAGAAGTTTCTAATTATTAGGAAAGTTAGAAGGAGTATAAATAGACAGGGCATAGATATGAATGGAATATGAAGGGATGATATTTGAAAACCTTACAATATAATGTAGGGTTAGAGTTGTACAAAATTATGATTAACTTCATATAATTATATGATCAAGGATTCGAGGGATCAAGGTTTAAAAAATAATTTATCCTCTTCTACTTCCTTCAACTTCTTTGTCTTAAATTCTTTCAGTGGCATAGAATTCATCATCTCCTGAGTCTATTCTTTCCTCTTATGTTGATATTATCTTTCTTTGACTTCCCTTCTCCATGCCAAGCATACGTAATTCTTTTTTTTAATACCACAAGTTTGTGGTAAATCAAGGATTTAACTAAAGAAAATTTATTATTCAACAAGTTCAAAAATCATTCTCTTACAATTCATGATGGTCTTTTTCATTTTCTGACTTTTGCAAAATCTTGTCAACAGTTACCAATAAAATGTTTTCAATAAATGATGTGATACCATTGTGTACATTTTTTTAAATTAACTTTCCATTGTCTTATATAGTTAACTATTTTCAAACTATCACTCATTTGACCAACTCCAATCATATATAATTCAAGTAAAAAAAAATCAAACATTTATCTATCAATTATTGTGTTCAAAGAATGGTACTAAGCTGTAAAGTAGTATTAAAAAAATTCAGAGGGGAAAAGTCAAGATGGCAGAGTAGAAGCAGGGACTTCTAGAATTGTCCCCCAAAGCCCAATCAAATACCTCTAAAAATGACTCTAAACAAATTCTGGAGCTCCAGAACCCGCAGAATGATGGAATGAAGCAAATCTCCAGCCTAAGACAGCCTGAGAGATCAAGGGGAAGCATCTATTACACTGTGCTGGGAGTAGAGTGCAGTCCAGCATGGGCTACACCAGCACAGATAGAACCTTAGCAGGTCTGGGGGAAGGGAGAACATCACTGTCACCTGTGGTGGTTTCCAAATTTCATAACCCCAAAATGCCTAGGACAAATTAAAGGTCAATGGAAAAAACCTGTGGAACCTGTGTGAGACAGAAGAGTGGTATAGCCACATCCCCAGGGTGGCAGAGGGAGTGGAGGAGCCCCACGACAGCCATAGCATCAGCAGGGGCAGAGGCAGAAGCTGTTTATGGATCTCTAGGCCCACAGATTGTGGAGGGATTGAGTGGCTGACAGTATACCCCCACTGGAAGCAGAGAACTACCTTGATAAAGAGCTCAAAGTCAGGTAATTGGCTGGGAAAATGAGCAAAAATTGGAAAAAGTATCAGATTGTAGAATCTTACTTAAATGATGAAGATGACCAAAATATACAAATAGAGGAAGACAATGAAGTCCTACATCCAAAGTTTCTAAAAATATGAATTAATCTCAGGCCATGGAAGAGTTCAAAAGGATTTTGAAAATCAAGTAAGAGGTGTAGAAGGAAAATTGTAAAGAGAAATGAGAGTGTTGCAAGAAAATCATGAAAAAAAACATGTGAACAGCTTGCTAAAAGGTACTCAAAAATGCTGAAAAGAATAACACTTTAAAAATAGACTAACCAAAATGGCAAAAGAGACCCAAAATCCAAAGAGGAGAAGAATGCCTTAAAAAGCAGAATTAGCGGGATGAAAAAGAAGGTCCAAAAGCTCCTTAGTGAAGAAAATAATTCCTTAAATATTAGAATGACAATGGGATATAGAAATCTATCTTGCTCTACAAGAAAATAGGAGAAGGAATGAGAGAAGGAAGGGATGTGAAAGAATGGAGGGCAGATTGGGAGAAGGGGTAATCAAAATGCATAATGTCTTGGGGTAGGAGGAGAGAAGATGTGAGTATAAAATTTGGAACTCAAAATCTTTAGGAAGTTAATGTTGAAAACTAAAAATGAATTAACAAGGAAATTCCCTTGTTCGAAAGAAACATTATTTGTAGGCGATACAATATTCAACTAGATGACTACAGGATGATTTGAAGAAGAATATAACCTTTGGAATTATGGGTATTAGGAAAATTTTCTCCTAGAAGATAACATAGGAACTGAACCTTAAATGGTTTTGTGATTTCTAGTAAAGTGAGATGAGAAGAGAGTCTGTTCCAAATATGAATCATAGTTTGCATAAAGATATCGAAGGAAGGAAATATGTTGAGAGAATAGAAAGGAGGACAGTTTATCTAGCAAACATGATGTGCAAAGGGTAGCAATGTGAAATAACTTTGGGAAGGAACTTCAGAAAAAAATTGTGAACGGTGTAAATGTCAAGCCAGAAAACCCTACATTTTATTGTAGAGGCAAAATAGGGAGACATTGAAAATACGTGTCCCAAAGGAGTTTTGGTTATATATGCAGTCTGGGAAAACATATCTTACAGGAATATGGTAAATGAATGGGACAAAGGAAACAATATAATCCAAGAGTCCCTTTGGGAGAGTGTTTCAACAATGTAAATTCAAGTGAATTACGACTTTAACTAAGATGTTGGTCACTTGAGTTGGAGAGAAGGGATTGTTGTGAAAAATATGGAGTTGTGATAAACAAAATGTGAGGAATAATTAGGAGTGGGATGTGAGGAAGATGGAAATGGCAAACCATTCCAAAGTTTACAAGAAAATGCTGAAAGGAGTCATGAAGAACCAGACATGACTAACCAACTGAACAATGACAACATGAGGGACAGAAGAGCTAATTAATTCCATATTTTGTTAGTTCTTAATGACAAAATAATATTGATTTCTCATTCTTGCCCACTACTGAAGTAATTTAAAATATCTATTTCAAATTTTCAAAGCTTATTGATGATTTTCATTTCAACTCTCACACCCAGTCCCCACAAGCTATGCTGCTTTTGTACCTCTTTGGATCTCTTCCTCAAACCTTTACACTGGACACTTTCTCACCTCCCCTTTACAATTCCTTTTGTGTCTTGGCTTCTTCCATTGTATTGTGATTTCATGGACAGTAGGGACTATTTTTTTTTTAAATTTGTATTCTTAGTGGTTAGCACAGTATCTGACACATAGCAACGACATAATAAACATTTGACTGATATTTTTTTTTAAATTTCTATACTTTCATTTTTTCTCATTTTACCCTGAGGTAGTAACATTTACTAATCAGGGTTCCTTGTCAGCATGGTGAAGTGGATAAAACTTAAATGTGGCTTGCAACTCTGTCTTTGACATTTACTTAGTATATAAGCATGAGACCTTCAGTAGCAATACAGGGAATATGATTTTGAAGTCCTAAAAATGTTTGGAACAAAGTGGGGAAGGTAATAGAATTCTTGGGCCAAAACATACTAACAATCATCTTGGACCCATTTCTTTCAAATTCTTTCCACCCAGTTGTACTTAGAGATACCAGGTTTTCTTTCCCCAGGTGGCCTTGTATCCCTAACTATTATCTCTAGTTCTAGTTGGGATTTATTTTTCTTTGTCTACACACACACACACACCCACACACACACTCAAATACACATTTGTCCTAGTGCACATATTTGAACACTTGGGCTCCCCAATGTTACTCAGTCTCTCTCTTTGTGTCACCAGTCAGTAATTACTCTTTTTTTGAAGTTCATTCTTTTGCGGGGAAGAGCCAAGATGGCGGAGTAGAAAGACTCAGGTATGCTAGCTCCGAACCCACAGCCCATAGATTTCCTGCAAAAACAACACCCCACAAATGCTGGAGCACTATAAGGCACACAGAAACACAGTGGAAAAGATTTCCGTTCCAGAGAGCCCTGGAGAGCCGTCCCCAAAGGTCTGTCGCACTCTGTACAGTGGAGTCCACCCCTGTGTTGCTCTGGCCGGGCGGCCCCAGAGGAGCAGATCCGATCAGGCTTCAGGGACGGAATCTCCAGTGGCTGCGAAGGTCCCTCCACCCACAGGCGCTACAGGTCAGTGAGAGAGAAGTCTGGGCTGGCCGAGAGGGGAGCAGGGTGTCTCTGTGACTCGGGCCCCCTCGGGAGGCAGCAGCAGAGGTAGCGGTGGCCAGGAGCTCCCAGAGCAGCAGGCAGAAGTTCAGGGCCATTACCAAAGGTCTCTGTATAAAGCCCCTGAGGGAACTGAGCCTGGGAGGTGGCCCGGCCCCCACCCAAGCACCAGAACTTAAGCTCATATTGAATAGCAGCAGCTCCCACAGCAGAAAGCACATTTGAATTTCAGACCCCAAGCACTAGCTGGGCAGATCTAGGCGGGGGTGGGGGGAGGGCAGGAATCTCAGAAGTAAAGTAACTGGCTGGGAAAATGCCCAGAAAAAGGAAGTAAAATAAGACCATAGAGAGCTACTTTCTTGGGGAAAGAGATGTTCCTTCCTCCCTTCATTTCTGATGAGGAAGTACAATGCTTGCCATCAGGGAAAGACAGGGAGGTCAGGGCCTCTGTATCCCAGACATCCGGTGGATGTCCAGTGGGCTCAGGCCATGGAAGAGCTCACAAAGGATTTTGAAAATCAAGTTAGACAGGTGGAGGAAAAACTGGGAAGAGAAATGAGAGAGATGCAAGAAAAGCATGAAAAATGGGTCAATACCTTGCTAAAGGAGACCCACAAAAAATGCTGAAGAAAATAACACCTTGAAAAATAGGCTAACTCAATTGGCAAAAGAGGTTCAAAAAGCCAATGAAGAGAAGCATGCATTCAAAAGCAGACTCAGCCAGATGGAAAAAGAGGTTCAAAAGCTCACTGAAGATAATAGTTCTCTCAAAATTAGAATGGAACAGATGAAGTCTAATGACTTTCTGAGAAACCAAGAAATCACCAAACAAAACCAAAAGAATGAAAAAATGGAAGAGAATGTGAAATTTCTCACTGGAAATACAACTGACCTGGAAAATAGATCCAGGAGAGACAATTTAAAAATTATGGGACTACCTGAAACCAATGATCAAATAAAGAGCCTAGACATCATCTTTCATGAAATTATCGAGGAAAACTGCCCTGAGATTCTACAACCAAAGCAATAATTCCAGTATTGTGGAAATACAATCAGGATAACTCAAGATCTAGCAGCTTCTACATCAAGGGATTGAAGGGTGTGGAATAGGATATTCCAGAAGTCAAAGGAACTAGGACTCAAACCAAGAATCACCTACCCAGCAAAACTGAGTGTAATACTTCAGGGGAAACTATGGTCTTTCAATGAAACAGAGGACTTTCAAGCATTCTTGATGAAAAGACCAGAGCTGAAAGGAAAATTTGACTTTCAAACACAAGAATGAGAAGAAGCATGAAAAAGTAAACAGCAAAGAGAAGTCATAAGGGAGTTACCAAAGGTGAAATGTTTACATTCTTACATGGAAAGACAATATTTGTAACTCTTAAAACTTTTCAGTATCTAGGTAGTTGGTGGGACCATACACACACATACACACACACGCACAAACTCACACACACTCACATACACACATGCACACACATACAGAGACAGAGAGCACAGAGTGAATTGAATAGGATGGGACCATATCTTTAAAGAAATTAAGGTAAATGGTGAGAGAGTAATGTAGTGGGAGGAAAGAGGGTGAAATGGAATGGGGTAAATTATATCTCATTCAAGAGGCAAGCAGGAAACTTTTTAGTGGAGGGAAAAAGAGGAGAGCTGAGAAAAAAAGGTAAAGTTTACCCTCATCACATTCGACTAAAGGAAGGAATAAAATGCACACTCATTTTGGTATGAAAACCTATCTTATAATACAGGAAAGTGGGGGAGAAGGATATAAGCAAGGTGGGGGGGGATGATGGAAGGGAGGGCAATGGGAAGAGGGAGCAATTTGAAGTCAACACTCAGGGAGGGACAGGATCAAAAGACAGAATAGAAACAATGGGGGGTAGGATAGGATGGAGGGAAATACAGTTAGTCTTACACAATATGACTATTATTGAAGTCATTTGCAAAACTACACAGATAGAGCCTTTATTGAATTGCCTGCCTTCCCAAAGGGAATGGGTGGGGAGGGAGTGATGGGGAGAATTTGGAACTCAAAGTTTTAGGAACAACTGCTGAGTATTGTTGTTGCTATTTGGAAATAAGACATACAGTTAATGGGGAATAGAAAGTCATCTGGCCCTTCAGGACAAAAGAGAAGATGGGGACAAGAGAAAGGAGGGATGATAGAAGAGAGGGCAGATTGGCAATAGGGAAAATTAGAATGCTTTGCCTATTGGGGTGGGGAGAGGGGATAAAAGGGAGAAAATTTGGAACCCAAAATTTTGTGAAAATGAATGTAAAAAGTTAAATAAATAAATTTATATTAAAAAATAAACAAAATAAAAACATGAAGTTCACTCTTTTAAAATTTTCACCTTATACAGACCAAGACAGCTGAAAAAATTAGGGTATCTGAATGTAATATGAATATGCCATAAGAAACAAAAAAGGAATAATTACATTTTCAGAAAAAAATTAGGAATATTTGAAAGAAATGATGTAGAATAAAGTGGGTAGAATGGAAAGACTACACAAAAACAACAGCACTGTAAAAAAAAAATGTAAAAAATAACATTAATACAATTGCAATTATTCCAGAGGGCTGATTGTGAAGTTTGCTATGCATCTTCTAATAGAATGGTTGTAAATTCAAGCTTCAGAAAGAAACACATTATTTTAACCTGGAACTTATGTGGAATAAAGAAATTGCTGATTGAAATTGGTGGAATTCAAAAGGAACTTGTCATTGTCTGTCTAAGGAAGGCCTTTATTTAAGTGAGGTACTATCTAAGGAGATATTAGAGACAAGAAGAATATATCCAAAACATAGAGCAAAGCCAAATAGACCCAACAATACTTATGTCAACAGAAGAAATACTGGCAATAGGATAATGACATAAAAAATAAAAACAACTTTGAGAAGTGAAAAGATATCAGATCTTTGCATTGTCAGAGATGTGAAATTCTTGAAATTAGTTTATTCCTTTACTCAATATCTCTTTATTAGGATATTCTGTATAGGCAAATACTTTTCCCAATGATGCTGTATATACTTGTGGGAAAATGAACCAAGTTTTATGAAAGAGAATCTGTAAAGCTACTATTCTTACCTCAATAATTGCCTTTGTTTAAAACAAAAAAACAAAAAAAAAGATTTTATTGCTTGGTTACACAACATTTTATCTGAATTGAGAAAGTTTCCAAATGTCTAATTCATTAAAGGGAAAATATTCTACATTTCTTGCTTTATTTTATTTCAGTGTATGATAAATCATATTACCCACTTTCCCCAAAGATAATATATTACACATAATTATGCACATGAGATGACACTGAAAAAATATTATCCTGCCTTAGTAATGAAAATGCAGCATTCCAATATAATTGTCTAGTGATTCTTAGTTTAAAAAGTCAAGTTTTTATATTATCTACACACATATATGATATATATTATATGTATATATTAAACATTATGTATGTATGATATATATATAAAATTTTTGCACACATTCAAATGTGTTAAAGATACCAATTTCCATAATGTTATTTTCAATTGTTTTACCTCATGAAAAAGTGAAAAAAAAACAAAATAACAAGAGTTGAAATAACTTTGGGTTTAAATGTATTTTGCAAAACAGAATGCTGTGCAGAAGGAAATTAAGTAAGCAGTCATTTACCATCCATATAACAAAGTAATGGGAAAAGTTTTTCCAAGCTAATTTACACATGCAAATGAAGTCTGCCTCCTGTATCAATAAATCAATACAGCATAATTAACTCCTCAGATAGAATTCAAATTTAGCCAAAAGCAATGAAGATTTTTTTAAAGAAAATTATCTGAAACTAAGTTTTCCATGTGGACTTCTAAAGCGTGTGTATGTGTGTGTATGTGTATGTGATATTATACATGTGTATAATATGTGTGTGTGTGTATATATATCCAAATTATTTAATGATAACATCCCTCATCAAAATATTTTAACAAATATAATTTAAAATTTGGTATAATTTTCAGAAATATTGTTTTAATTCTCCCTATCCCCCTCTTTATTTCCAGGGTTTTATCCTTCCTTTCTCTGTCCTCTTTCTTTCATTATTATGTTACTCCCTCTCTCTTTTCCTTTCTTCCTTCCTCCCTCTCTTTTTCTCTTCTTCCTTCATTCCTTCCTTCTTCCTTCCTTCCTTCCTTCTTCCTTCCTTCCCTTCTTTCTTGCTTTCATTCTTTCCTTCCATTATTACTTCCTTTTTCTCTTCTATATGTCCATGTTTTCTGTGAATTATTCAATATTATTATGCATATACAGATAAACTCACTTGTAACAACGTGCAACGTGTAACAATGGCTCTTCTTTATTCAGTATCAATCGGCAAATATTTTATATTTTCTTTGAGAGAGAGTGTATGTATGTGTATGTGTGTGTAGGGGTGGGTTTGTATGTAAAGATATATTCTAGGTGGGAAAAATCAACTTTAGTAGAATTAGCAAAGTCTTAGAAGTGAGAATGAACCAGTTATATTAATGATAAAGTAGATCGGCTTGATTTTTTGAAAGATTTTCTACTGGAGTAAGAGAAGCCATGGTTAGAAGATAGAGATGAGTTGAAATATTTTTGGAGAAAAAGGAGTTTGAGTTCCATACTGAAGAGTTTTGTTTTATTTTATTATTTTAACCTATGGGGAAAATAAAAAGTACTAAGTAAGGTTTTTGATCATTTATTGAATTTTTTTTCATTAACCATGAAGTAAAATGTTAGTTAGGTAGAGTGGGAAAATAAATAAAATAATGGTTTTGGAATCAGAGAGTCTGGGTCCAATTCCTGGCTGTGAGGTTTACTCTGCATGATCTTAAACAGGTTGCTGCATATTCTTAGGCCTAAGTTTCCATATTTGTAAAATGAGGAGGTTGAATGCCTCAAATTCTTTCCCCCCCAAAATCTATCACTCCAAGTTTTAGAGAGATGATTCTGTGAACAAAATAAAGGTGGATTTTAAAAGTTCAATAAGGGCATTTAATCATTTCAAATATGGGATTTTGGGTTTGTTTTCCAACACAATCTACAGGTGTACAGGTATTTTACAGTGACATTAAACCCAACTGTAGCACTGGTTACAATACCCAGAGAATATATAAGTGGGGACGTATAGGTATAGTTTTTGACTCAATAGTAATACTGATTAACCTATAATATACACTCACATAAAAACTATCCCTTCACTGACTAATATAGAAATCTTTTCTGAAGAAGTAGTTCAGAACCAAAGACTCATTGGTTTATCCATTCACTCAGTACATATTCATTAAATGTCTACTAGGCACAAGAAATTATTTTTCCTCCCAGGAATTTCAATTCCACTAGTGGAATTAAGAAAACCGGTTTTGGGAGAATTGTGTCAAATCTTTCATATGAAAGGGGAAAGAGATTTATATTATTTGAACTCTTACAGCAGAAACAAGAACAATGGGTGGAAGCTACAGAAACAAATTCAGATGATGTCAGGAAAAGTTTCTTAACAATTAGAGCTATTCAAAAGTGGAATGAGAGTGAGAAAGATAATTATTTCTCCCATATTAGCAATCAGTTAATAAATTAAGATTAAGATTTGCCTTTCCTATTTCCTCATTCAAAAACTAGCTCCTGTGGGTTGTTCAATAAGTGTCTGAATGCCATTAATGATAAATGAGTGCCCAAAATCTCTGGGTACAAGCTTAATCTTAGGTGAGACTTCACCCAACTAGAAGACCCTACAAACAGAATCTAGACAATTTCTTGCCATTTGGAAATAAGCTGCTGTACTTTGAATCTTCCATTAGAATACAGGGTGACCCAGTTTATGAAAGAAAACAAACAGCTATAATAGTTTGGAGAGAGATGGATTCTTTTCTCCAGATTGTTACAGGTAGCTGTGCCTCATGATTAGGTCATGTTTTCAGCAGGAGGAACTCAAGACTTTTTGTCCACATCCTCATTAATATGTCGACTGCCTTATTAACTCATGAGGTGATTCCACCTCATGTACATTCCCTTTTCTCAGAAGGCTTTTTAAGCATTCAATATTCTCCATTCTTTGGACTAATGAAAGTCAATGACCTCAATCTGTTAATTATTTGCTAGTCATAATTAACACACTTATTATTAATTACTTGGAAACTACATCTACTGGAGATTTTGGGGTTTTTTTGTTTCTTTTTGTTTTTTTATTTGATTTTTGTTTTGTTTTTTGACTTCATCACAAGAGATTGCATTAAGAGGTAGTGTATTTCCCCATCTGGTAGGTCTTCAAGCAGAGGCTGGATTGCTATGCATATTGAAACTTCCTTTTGTACCTGTTTTGGATGACATGATCTCAGAAGTGTGTTCCAAATTTAAATTCTATGATTCTGAGACTCTCTGGGAAAGAGGAGAATTTGAGTGGGCTAGTGGCATTAAGGTTACATATGATAGGACTGAGTTAAGAATAAACCTTTTCATGAACTGAAAAGAACTTGGAGATTTCCTTGTTAAAAGTTAAAATGCAGATAGCTAGAAAGCACCTGAGATTAGTTTATTGGAGTCCAACATAAAAGACAAAAAACAAACCTCTTATTGCATCCTACTTGAATTATCTGTTGTTACATAGTGGACTGGTTGGACTATAGCAAATTATTTTGGGAAATTCAATTGTAGCATAACTCACAAAAATAGTTACAATTATCATTTATTTTATGATTCAAAGTTTATAAAATATTTTACTTATATTTTCCCAATTGAATATGACATAAAATATATAAATTAGGTAGTAGGTTATTATTCCTACCTTAAATATTAGGAAATGGAGTTTAATTATGAACACATGGCTAGAAGTTTTAAGTGGTAGTTTTGAATTCTTACCTTCCTGGCTCCACATTCAAAATTCTATCATATTATCATTATTATTTACAAGAGATAGAAAAAAAATAATAATAAGTCTACAGGAGTAGACATGACAAAATTACTTTCACATAAAATACAAGAAATTAAGTCAACAATATTCAAATTTAGGAGTTTCTTTTTCATATTGTTGAGAACTTACTTAAGTTTCTTTTTTCAAGTTAAAAGCATTAGTGTTGCACTTCTATTCATGAAATATTCAAAAGACCAGATGAAGACCTCCAATACATTGGGTAGCTGAACTATGGAATATTAATGGAAATATGTGGAAAAATTCAGAGATGATGAGCATTTAGGGATTGTGTTCAGGTCTCCATTAGTGAAAAAAACAAACATACATTGATGAGCTCATAAATTTATTGAATTACCAGAGATCATATTCTAAGAGTATTCCTATTGCAATTAATAACTAGAAAATATTTCCTAAATATTAGGTAAAGAATTTCTAAACAATAACTTTCAGTTCCACTTAGAGGGGAATTGCTCTGGGTCAATCACTAAGTCTTTTTATCTTCTTATATGCAATCCCAACAGCCACATGTAGGATACAGGGAAACTTAATTAATCCTCAAAATAAGTTGAGATTACAATAAAGGTGATTGAGAAAAACAAATTGTTCTTCCCTCATGATGCATAATATGTTATCTACACTTTGAATTCTATATGAAATCTGATACATTAAAGTAATATGATATATTGCAGTGGCCAATTTACAAGGATAGTATGCTATTTATCAATAATTTTACATTAAATTATTTAGTCAGTAATTTCTTAATCATGAAATCATGTAATATATTTGAATTTAATATTCTAGTGTTTCAGCCTACTCAGTATTAAAAAATTAATGCTACAGACTAAGAGAGATTTCTGCTAATTTGTTCATAAATATGCCATTTATTCAAAAGTGAATTATTAAGTAAAGATTAATAAGACTTGTCCCAATTGCCCTTTAAAATATGAAAAAAAATATGGAATGTGAAATCTAATTAACATTCAAATCACATTTTTCAAATAAAGCTTTCAATTTATCAGTATAGGATGGTCAGTTCTGCTATAGAAATTTATATAATTTTATTTTACGTAGAGTCAATAAGCAAGCATTCTTTACTTTATGTCTAAACATGTAAAGATTTTTGAAATGTTTTGACAAACATCCCCATTTCTTGATTTATTTTTCATTTGTAGACAAAAGTGGAATGACTGTCTGCAGTACAGATGTGATCCAGGGAGATTAGAAAGTGATTTCTGTAGTAAAATTAGGCAGAAGTTAATAAGAAGCAGATAAAAGTACACTCCATGAGATGAAGAAGGGTGTGTATAAGACATATCCGAACAGAAGCCACAAGCTTCTTAGGAGTCACTGAATGTGGTGTATGGGAATGGATACCAATTGTTAGACAAAGTTTTCAATTCTGAATAGGTAGGAAAATGATAAAACTTGAAACAAGGGAATGGTAGCTTTAGAGGAAAGAGTCAGAGTATCCTGAAACTTGTACAATTTGAAGTGAAAGATATTATATTACCCTTGAGTGGGAAGAAAGGAATGCAGATATAGATTTACTAATTCTCATCCTCAAAGTGAGAGATAAAATTTGGAGCATGGATGAGCTCTCAGATGTAGAAATCAGAGAACCGAAGAACCAACCCTATATCTTCTAAAACATGGAATTTTGCACCAAAGAAGTTCTAATCTGTTCATACTGTTCATTACAGAAAGCTACCTCTTCAAGACCATCAGTATGATTCACTGGGACTCATTTATTCTTTAGACTACAATTGAAAAGGGAGAAGGCAAGGTATGACAAGACCCATTTAAAACATCTAGAACAAGCCTGCACAACCTGCAGCCCTCGACCCTTGGGCTCCTTCTGCATGTCAAAGAATTTCAAGTGATCAGGGAAAAGAGTATAGAAAAATATCCTTTGTGTGCAAAGAAATTCCTTTGGTTGCATTAGAAGTGAACATGAATTATGTTTATTTTTCAACAGAATTAATAGACTGTCAAAGGCTGAAATTACTCTTTTCTTAAAAAATGGTTATTGCACTTTTGTCTTCACATCATTTATATTTCCCAACACAGGGTATCCTGAAAGTTATAGTATAGTTTTAAACTTTCAGGGCCCAGCTCTATCCCATGTAACATAATAACAAAAAAAAATACCAGTGTAGCAAAAATATCAATGGATCAATCAAGGATGACATTATATGTAGTGTGTCACATATGTAGTTCTTACCCAGGACAATGAAGGGAGCAGAGAAAGATATATCCTCATCTCTTATTTGCAAAATATCTTGCTCACTATAATTTATTAGCAATTTTGCTTGCTAATGTTCTTTCCATTTACATGGCTGTCAATCATTATATATGCTGTTTTACTGGTTTTGCTTATTTCATTTGCATCTTGAAAAATCTCCATTTCCTTCTTTTCCATAGTTTTCATGATCATTTCTTATGGTAAAGCAATATTTTCTAACATTTGTTGATTATAATATTCTCTCATTTCCCAATTAATCGGTATCTTTTGCTACCACAAAAGTACCGTTAAAATGTTTGGTATCCATGGGTCTTCTTTTCACCCCCTACTTTTAACCTTTAGGAGGTATCTGTGTAACATTGAGATCCCTGGATCTCTGCATAATTTCAAACTGATTTTCACAAGGGGTGATCACATACTTTGGAACACTAAATGTCTATATGGACAGAGATAAGTTTATCTATCCCATTTAATATCCCATTCTTAGAACTGGTTGTACTTCCAAATAGAGGAATATGGGGACATATATCTAAAACAATGAAGCAGCATAGGGAGTTAGAGTTGAGTTATGCCTGCTATCACCCAAGCATGGATCCAAAGGCTGGATTCCATTCCCAGACCAAATACCTGAAGATGTGATATTTTCAGCAATATATTAGAAAGTTCATTTAAAATTTAATTTCTAAGCAAGAATATTGTTTGATAAACAGAATGAATGAACAATCCTCATCACTAATACTTCTGCATATGTGATTTAGCTCTGAGGCATAAGAACATAAAATGACATTTTTTAAAGCAAGGTACATTGTTTTATTTTCTTCTGTACTTTTAATCAGATTTGATATAAACTATTTGATAAAAAAATCTAATAAATGGCCCTGTTACCTATGGAATTCTTGCCTAAGAAATTGACTTTAAATATTCAGGGAGGTTCTATACCTGACAGTGAGACTGTCTTCTCTCTGAGCTTTTATTACTCCTGCAGGAGCAACCAGAATCAAACCAATGGAATGCAGATTTTTGGCAAAGTCCAGAAATCATTTTTCTGTGGGAGACAATCAGCAAGGCTAGCTGGCAAGAGGAAGTGTTGGCAACAGTAGTCTGAAGATCCCTGGGGAGGGAAATGAGTGTACTTTCTCTGGGATCTAAGAAATTGGGGGTGGAGGGGCAAGGCATGAGATCCCTCAGGCTACAGTGAAAAGTGCATGTGCACTTCACGTGGGCGGTCAGTGGTGCTGTGAACCTGACTATTACAACCACAACCTCTATGATTTTTCCAAAAACTCTTAAGAAGTATATGACTGGTTCCCTGCCTACACACTCATCCTAACTTCCTACTTTACAATTTGATTAATTTTACATAGAAGACAGACACTCAAGGAGCTTTATATATTCTTGCTTTATCAGTGTGAAAATCGATGTTTTCCATTTGATATGACATGTTTCAGAGCAATTACTCCTGCCATTGCACATGTTGAGTAAAATAATATATGCTAGAAGATCATATTGAGAGTTGTATAATCCAAAAACTATATCACCTACAAGTACCTTAATAAAAAAATCCAAACAAACAAACAATATCTTCAAGACTTTCTGGTTGGGACTTTGCCATGTTTTTTTTTTCCCTTTAAAATTTTGAGTTCATGCTTCTTTCTTTACCTCTAACACCTCTCTCACACGAATGAAAATGCAAGCAGAATACTATCAAGTATACATGTGGAATCATGCAAAACATTTCCATATACAGCATATAAAGTATCAGAAATGAAAAGAATGAATTCATCACAAATTAATATTAAATTAAGGCAATTATTTAATCAAATTGTATGTCAGAGCTACATAACATGGAAGTAAGTAGGGGCCAAAATTCAAATAGGCAAAACTTCTTTAGGCCAAGAGATAGGTGTTTACAGCAGCTCACTTTCCAAGTAAAGGTAAACTACTCATAGACTGATGATGGTTGCTACAGTTAATGTGACAAACAGGTGATACTGTGCAGTGGCAGGCTGCTCAAAATCTTTGGCATACTGGAAGGGGCTCATGGGTTATATGTTGTGTGAGTCAGTTATATATCAATAATTTGAGTGATCCAAGTGAAGTGGATGAATACTTATAAAAATATAAATTGACCAGATTATCAAAAAGGAAATGGAATATATAAATAACCCTGTCTCAGGAAAAAAAATGAACAAGCCATTAATGAGCTACTTTTAAAAAAAAGTCCCCCAAATCAGATGGATTTGTAAGGAAATTTTGCCAAAAATTTTTTTAAAAAAAATAATTTTAAACTATATAAGCTATCTGAAAATAAACAAGAATTCATGCTGGAAATCTTTCTCAATTTCTTTTTACATTATTTCAGGTACTTACGTAGAGCATTTGACCTGCCCTCTCATCATTGTATTCCATTGTACAATTTGTCTGACATACTTTTCTATTATTTTTACATCTGAAATCATTCCTCCCCTCACATGTTCTGTCATTCAATGAAACTGGGCACATTTCTTTTCCTCAAAAAAAAGAAAATTTATCTCCCAAATCCAGGTAATTTTACTGGCTATCTTCCATTCCTGGGATATTCTTCCTCTACATTGAAACCTCTTGACTTCTTTTAGCATCCCAGAAAAATTGCCAATCTCTAAAAGAAGCCTTTCCAAAAGGAAAAGTGAATCCAAAAATACAAAGTAGAGAAGCACTCAGCTGAACTCTCCCAAATTCCCCTTCAAACAGTTTCAAAATAATGCTTCAATGGTTGAGTGGCAGAATCTACACAAATTTGGGGGAAACAATTTTCTAGCCCAAGACAACTTAGCAGGTCTACAAAAAAAAAATCTGTCTCACTAAGCTAGTGAAACCTGTAGCATCAGCACAGAATGTTTTGCAACAGCAGCATTACTGACAGCAACAGTTTCTTTAGATATCAGCCAAAAGATTGCAGAAGATGCTATTGAACAAATGACTGGAAGGGTACTATAGCATAATCTTTACTGACTGATTTCAGGTCCCTTTTGCATTGCCCATACACATTTCCAAGGCATAAAGGATCAATACCTCTTTTTTGGCAGTGGGGAATCAAGGACTCTGGTTAGGGTAGCACAATGGAGAGGAAAGATTGTGGTCACTCTTCAAGGAGCAAAGAACCTGGTCTCAATTCCAAGACAGAGGGAGCACTAGCTATTTTAGCTAGAGAAATGGAGGACCTGGTCAAAGGTTAGTTGGAATGCTAGAATTGGTGGCTACAAGGGAACAAGGATCCTTCCTGTGTAAGACCAGAGCATAAAGCAGGAGAGCAGTGATCACACCTCTTACTAGATTATACCACTCTTACTAGATAGTACCATATTGGAAAAATTATAGAACCACAAGAATTAGTTCTGAAAAGAGCATGCAAAACCTGAAGCATAGGACAGTGTTTCCTCCAGCTGGAGAACAGAGTTCAACTTCAATGTAAAGTTGGAAGTTAAGAAATGGGCTGGAAAAATTAGCAAACAAGGAAAAAAGAAAGAACTTAACCACAATTTATAATTATGACAGGGAAGACCAAGACAGAAAATCAAAAGAAGATAATGATTTCAAAGAAGTTACAACCAAAGCCTCAAAGAAAAAAAATGGACAGAAGTCAAACAAGAAACTGCGAAAAAGATCACTTTTTTAGAAATGAGACATAGAGGAAATTTTGGAAAAAGAAATGAGAAGGATGCAAGAAAATTAAGAAAACGGATTCAACAACTTGTTAAAAGAAACATAAAAATACCGAAGAAAATAATATTTTTTAAATGGCCAAATGGCAAAAGAGGAATAAATATCCACTGAAGAGCCTAACACCTTAAAAAGGAGAATTAGTCAAATGGAATATGAAGTAAAAAAGTTGATTGAAAAAAATGTTGAAAAATTAGAACTGGACAACTAGACACTAATGACTCCATAAGACACCATGAAACAATGTCAAAAATTACAAAGGAAAAGATAATGTAGAGGAACATGTGAAATATTTCATTGGAAACACAACTAACTTGGAAAATAGATCAATAAGAGATCATTTAAGAATTATTTGACTACCTGAAAGCCTGAAGAAAATGTCTATACATCATATTTCAAGAAATTATCAAGGAGAGCTTCTCTGATAGCCTAGAAAAAGAGGGTAAAATAGTAGTGAAAGAAGTCACTTCCTAAATGAGATGAAAAATGAAAACTCCAAGAAACATTTTTGCAAAATTCCAGAATCAAGGAGAAAATATTAGAAATACCAGAAAGAAATAATTCAAATATGGAGCCACAGTCAGGATAACTCAAGATTTATTAGCTTCCCCATTAAAGAATCGGTACAATCTGATAGGCATTGTATCTAGGATTACAACCAGAAAAACCTATAGAACAAAACTGAGTGTAGTCCTGCAGGAGAAAAGATGGATATTTAATGAAAGACAGGATTTTCAAGCATGTCTGATGAAAAAAGCAGAAGTCAATAACTTTGAATTTCACATACAAAACCCAGGAGAAGTACAAAAAGATAAACAAGAAAAAGAAAGATAAAAGAGTCATTCCTATAAGGGAAGATGATAACTGTAAATCCCAAGAACTTTATCATCATATAGGCAGATAGAAAAAATACACACAGATAGTTGGAATGTGTGTGAGGTGACTACAGTGGGATGATTAAAAGAAAAACAAGAAAATAAAGAGGTGAGAAAGAGGAATGCCCTGAGAGAAGGGAGAGAAAGAATGAGAAAAAATATTTCACAAAATCATGCATGAAAATGAAAGTTTTGCAATGGAGAGAAAAGCCAGGGTGGTAAAAAAAATGCTTTAACCTTACTCTCAAAGGAATTGGTTCTCTCAGGAAGTAGTCATGTGCATCCAGTCGGATATAGAAATCTATCTTACCCTACAGATGAACTGGGAAGGGAAAAAGGAGGAAGTTGATAGAAGAGAGACAGAGTTAGAGTGTCAGTGATCAGAAGCAAAACATACCTTTGAGGAGAGAGAGCCAAGGTAAAAAGAGAAAATGAGAAAGCTAAACAAAGGAAAGCAGGATGGAAGAAAATACACATATAATAATCATAATTCTATATAGAAACAGGAAAACTTCACCCATAAATTGAGAGTAGTTAACCAGAATGGTTAAGAAACAGAATAAAACAGCATGTTGTTTACAAGACATATACCTGAAATAGACACACACACACACACACACACACTGTAAAAATAGGGAGCTGGGGAAGAATCTATTATGATGCAACTGAAATAACAAAAAAAAGGAAGGAAATAAGGAAGGAAGGAAGGAAAGAAGGAAGGAAGGAAGGAAGGAAGGAAGGAAGGAAGGAAGGAAGGAAGGAAGGAAGGAAGGAAGGAAGGAAGGAAGGAAGGAAGGAGGGAAGGAAGGAAGGAAGGAGGAAGGAAGGAAGGAAGGAAGGAAGGAAGGAAGGAAGGAAGGAAGGAAGGAGGGAGGGAAGGAAGGAAGGAAGGAGGGAAGGAAGGAAGGAAGGAAGGAAGGAAGGAAGGAAGGAAGGAAGGAAGGAAGGAGGGAGGGAGGGAAGGAAGGGAAGGAAGGAAGGAAGGAAGGAAGGAAGGAAGGAAGGAAGGAAGGAAGGAGGGAGGGAAGGAAGGAAGGAAGAGGGAAGGAAGGAAGGAAGGAAGGAAGGAAGGAAGGAAGGAAGGAAGGGAAAGAGGAAGGAAGGAAGGAAGGAAGGAAGGAGGGAAAAACCAGGGGTAGCAATCAAGATCTCAGACAAAACAAAGTGAGAACTAATCAAAAAGAGATAAGCAAGGAAACAGCATTTTGCTAAAAGGTACCATTGACAATGAAGAATTATCAGTACTAAATATATATGTACCAAATGGCATAGCATCAAAATTCTGAGTTGCAGAAGGAAATATGCAGCAAATTAATGCTATTGGGTGATGTATAACTTCTCTCTCTCTCAGAGCCAGGTAAGTCTAATGATAAAAAAAATAAGTTAAGGAGATCAATAGGACTTTAGAAAAGCTAGTTATGATATACCTCTGTAGAACACTGGGTCGAAAAATAAAGGAGTATAACTTTATAACACATTCACAAAAATTCAACGTGCATTATGACATAAAAGCCTCACAAATAAATGAGAAAAAGAGACATATTAGATACAATCTTTTCAGGTGAAATTAAAAAAAAATCGGAAAAGGTCAGTGGAAGTATAGATGAAATATTAAAATTAAATTAAATAATGTAATATTAAAGAATTAGTTGGTTATAGAAGAAATAATATTATCAATACATAATTACTTTAAAGAGAATTACAATGAGACACAATGCCAAAATTTATGAGAAGCAGTCAAAGTAGTATTTAGGGAAAAATTTATATCTCTAATTTTATTTATTTTATCTCCAATTTATATCAATAAAATTGGGAAAGAGCAGACCAATGAATTGGTCATACAACTAAAAGAAAAAACACACTAAAACACAAATTAAAAATCACAAATTAAACAATAAATTGGAAATCATGAAAATTAGAAGAGACCTATAAAAATAAACATATGAAAACCATTGAACTAGTAAAACTAGAAGCTGACTTTATAAGAAAAAATAATAAAAGATAAAGCATTGATTGAAAAAAAATAATGAAGAAAAACAAATTCCCAGTATCAAAAAAAAAAGAAAAAAAGGAAAAAGGTGTAATTCATCACCAAAGATGATGAAACTAAAGGAATTGTTAGCGGCTATTTTGATCAATTTTGTGCCAATAAACCTGACAATCTAAGTGAAATTGAGGAATATTTATAAAAATATAAGTTGCCTAAATTAACAAAAGAGGAAAAAGTACTTTAATAACTCCAATTTAGAAAAAATAAAATGAATAAGTCATCAATGAGCTTCCTCAGAAAAAATCCTGGGGCCAAATGTATCCAGAAGTGAATTCTAGCAAACATTAAAATAACAATTAATTCCAATATTTGTAAACTGGGAAAATAATAGGCAAATAAGGAATTCTACCAAATTCCTTTTACAACACGAATATGATTTTGATACCTACACTAAAGAGAGCAAAGGAATGAAAAAAATAAAGAACACTATAGATGGACTTTTTAATATTAATGCAAAAACACAATTAAATAATAGCAATTGTGACCATGTAGAATTCATACCAGAAATGCAGTGATATCAAACTATCTGCATGGTTGACCATATCAATAACAAAACCAAAAAAAAAAAAAAAACAACTTTAGATTATCTCAATAGATGCAGAAGAAAAAGTTTTGACAAAATACAGTATTCATTTCTCTTAGAACTCCAGAAACCAAGGACTCAAAAAATTCTCAATGATCTCTTAAGGGAAAATTCCTTCCATATTCATAGAAAGAACAATGGAATTTGATCTCAAAATGAAGCAGATCATTTTCTTTTGTATTATGCTTTGGTTTGTTTTATGATTTCTCCCATTCATTTTAATTCTCCTATACAACATGACTAAGGTGAAAATGTATTTAATAGTATGTGTAGAAAAGTAAATATATTTAAACATATGTGTAGAAACTATATAAAATTGTATGTCATCTCAAGGAGAGAGTAGGGAGGTAGGGGGGAAGGAGGCGAAGGAAGAAGAAAAAGTGTAAGATATATAGAAGTGATTGTAGAACACTGAAAACAAAAACAAGAATGCCAAAAACCCACATCAGAAATCATGAAAATTATAGAACTTTCCTTTGAAAAGGTATTGCATCATTCTAAAATATCAGCAAACAGAATGTGTGATGGGGATAAGATAAAAGCCTTTCTAATAAGAGCAGGGGGAAAGTCAGAATACCCATTATCACCATTATTATTCAATATTGTACTATTAATGTTAGCTGTAAAAAAAATAAGAAAAGAAAAAGGAATTGAAAGAATTAGATGAGGTAATGAGGGGGGAAAATCTACTTAGCAGATAATATGATTTCATACTTACAGTATCCTAGAGAGTCAATTAAAAAGCTCGCTGAAGTAAATAATATCTCCAGGAAAGTTGCAGGATATAAAATAAATCCACATAAATCATCATCATTTCTATGTATTACCAGTAATACTCAGCAAAAAGGGATAGGAAGAGAATTTCCATTTAAAAAACTGCAAATAAAAGAAAATACTTTACAGTCAAATTGACAAGACAAATCCAGAAACTGTATGAATATAATTACAGAACACTGTTCACACAAATAAAGACAGATTCAAACAACTGGAGAAATATTAACTGATTGTGGGTAGACCAAGACAATATGATAAAATAAACATGACAATTCTACCTAAATTAATTTATGTTTTCATTCCTATACCAATCAAATTACCAAAAAAGATTGAGTTAAAGTAATAATAAAAATCTTTTGGAAGAAGAAAAGTCCAAAGATATTTAGGGAATCAATGAAATACAAAAATGTGAAGGAAAGGGGCTTTACAGTACCAGACCTTAAACAGTACTACAACACAGTAATCATGAAAACAATCTAGTACCAACTAAGAAGTAAAGTGGTAGATCAGTGGACAATTCAAAGTACTAAATGATTGCATTAGTATAGTGTAAAAGTTTGGGGAGAGTAAAATCACTCTTTGACAAAATTTGTTGGTAAATCTGGAAAGCAGTTTGTCAAAACTAGTTATAGACTACCACCTTGCACAATATACAAAGACAAAGTCAAAATGGGTATGTGATTAGAAATTAGGTTGATATCATAAGCAAATTAGGTAGTCATGTGAAATTTTACCTGTCAAATTTATGGATGAGTGCAGTATTTATAACCAAAGAAGAAATAGAAAGCATATAAAGAGCATTACAAGATGTATAATAAGTTACTTTAATTCCATCAAATTAAAAAGCTGTTTTTTGGTTTTTGGTTTTTTGGGGATTTTTTTGCACAACCCATACTAAGACAGCCAAAGTTAGAAGGGAAGCAGGAAACTGGGAGAGGAAAATGTAGTAGGTTTCATTCATAAAGACTCAATTTCTCAAATATATGGAGAACTCTGTCAGATTTATAAGAATGAGTCATTTCCCACTTGATAAATATTCAAAGGATATGAACAGGCAGTCTTCAGATGATGAAATCAAAACTATGTATGGTTGTGTTAGAAATACTCTAAATCATTATTAGGAAAATGTAAGTAAAATATGCCTGAAGTAAAACCTCACATGTACCAGACTGCTAATAGAAAAGAAAAGAAAAATGAGAAATGTTGGAAGGGATGTGGGAAAACAGAGACAACCATGCACCACTGGTGGAGTTATGAATTTATTTAACCATTCTGGAGAGAAATTTCGTACTTTGCCCAAAGGGACCTAAAAAGAAGCATAGCTTTGACCCAGAAATTTGACCACTAGGTCTATACCCTAAAGAGATCAAAGCAAAAGTAAAAGGGCCTGTATGTATGAAGATATTTAAAGCAACATTTTTTTCCTGGGGACAAAAAGTGGAAATTGAAGGGGTGCTCATCAAAAATGAAATGACATATTAAGAAATATGAAATTATGAAAGTTGGTAGTATACAGTTGTGGTGTAATACCATTGTGTTATAAGAAATGATGAGCAAGATGCTTTTTAAAAAATCCAGGAAGACTTATGTGACCTGATTTAAGAAGCAGGAGAACAGTCTACATGGTAACAATGAATATACACAATGGTCCTCTGTCAGTGTTGGGTGTGGTCTTTTGACGGAGTCCAGGTTCTACAGATCTTTGAAATTCTTTTAAAAGGATTTGTTCTGTGAAGTTTGGATTCTATCAAAGGCCCAAACTTGAGGCCTCAAGGCCACAGGTTCCCCACAACTGGTCTTAGCTATTCTAATTAATACAATTATTCAAGATAATTCTGAAGGACATACGATGAAGAGTACTTTCCACTTCAGAGAAAGAGCTGGTGAAATCAGAATGTAGATTGAAGCATATAATCTTTTTATAAATTTTTCTTTATTTTCTTATGTTTTGTATTATTTTTGTTCTGTGTTATGCAAATCACATTTCCCTGTAAGTCATGTTGTGAAAGAAAATAAAACAAAATAGTAACCAAGAAAAAATAAATAAATATAAAGTAAATATATATTCAAGTATGCTTTAATCGGGCATTTAGACTCCATCAGTTCTTTCTCTGGAGATGGATAACATTTTTATAAGTCCTTTAGAATTTTCTTGCATCATCATATTGCTGAGGATAGCTAAATTATTCACAATTGTTCATCATATGATGTTGTTGTTACTATTTACAAAGTTCTCCTGGCTCTGTTCATTTCACCTTGCATTAGTTCGTGTAAGTTTTTTCCAACTATTTATGTAAGCATTTTGCTCATCATTTCCTATAGTAAATAGTATTCCATCACAATCATATTCCACAGACATTCCTCAAGGGATGGACACCCTCTCTATTTCTTTTTTTCTTTTGCCACCAGAAATTTTGTTATAAATATTTTTGTACATGTAGATCCTTTTCCCTTTTCTTTGGTCTTTTGGGGTACATATCAAGTTGTGTTGCTAGGTCAAAGGCTATGCACAGCTTTAGATACCTTTTAGTATATAGTTCCAAAATGGTCTGCAGAGGCGATAACTCAGTCCACAATTTCATCAACAATCCATGAGTATCTTACTTTTCCATTCCCTTCCAATGTTTGTCATTTTCCTTTTATTTCATTTTCAACCATTTTCCAGGTCTGAGGTGGAATCTGAGGATAGTTTCAGTTTACATTTCTCTAATCAATAGTGATCTAAAGCATGTTTCATATACCTAAAGATAGTATTGATTACTTTATCTGAAAGCCAGCTTTTCATATCTTTTGACAGTTCATCACTTGGGGATTGAATTTTATTTTTATATATTTGACACAGTTATCTATGCATTGGAGAAGTGAGGCATTTATCAGAGAGACTTTGTGCATTTTTTAAATATGATTCTTAACTTTGTGTTGACCTCAATCCTATTTTCCACTATTCTTCTATTCTCTCCTTTCACCCTGTCTATCCTCAAAAGTGTTTTTACTTCTGACCACTGCCTCCCGCAATCTTTGCTCTTTTCCCTCAGCCCACCCACTCTCTTATTTCCTTCCCCTCCTACTTTCTTGTAGGGTAAGGTATATATATATATATATACTCACACACATATATATACACATATATATGTACATGTACATATATGTATATGTGTGTGAGTACATATGTATATGTGTGTGCGTATATATGCATATATATGTATACGTACATATATACATACACCTGATTGTATATTATTCCTTCTTTGAGCCAATTCAAATGACAGCAAGATTCAAGCATTCCTTCCCGATCTTCCTCATCTTCCCCTCCCCTAGAAAACCTCTTCAACATATCTTTTACATGAAATAATTTACTCCATTTTACCTCTCCTTTTCTGCTTCTCCCAGCGCATTGTGCCCTTTGTCTATGTATACTCCTTCTAATTGCCCTAATAATGAGAAAGATTTTAGCAGTTACATGTATCATTTTCCCATGTAGGAATGTAAGTGGCTTAACCTTATTGAATCCTTATGATTTCTCTTTTCTTTTTATCTTTTTATGCTTCTATTTAAAGTCAAATTTTCTATTTAGCTCTGTCCTTTTCATCGGTAAAGCTTGAATGTCCTCTATGTCATTCAATGTCCTTTCATTCTTCTCCTCATTCCCCAGGGATTATGTTCAGTTTTCCTGGATAGGTGATTCTTGATTGTAATTCTTAGGTCACATCCTCTGTAATATCATTTTCTATTTCTCTGCTTTTTTATTGTAGAATCTAGTCAATTTTGTTATCCTTTTTGTGCCTCCATGGTTTTTGGAATGGCTTCTTCCTTTCTGCTTGTAATATGTTCTCCTTGATTTGGGAGCTTTAATATTTTGGGGATTTCATTTTGGGAAAACTTTCAGGAGGTTATTGGTAGATTCTTTCAATTTCTGTTTGCCCCTTTGGTCCTAGAATATCAGGGAGTATTCTTTCATAATTACTTGAAACATGAGGCTTAGGCTTTTTTTTTGACCATGACTTTCAGACAGTTAAATAATTCTTAAATGATTTCTACTAGATCTATTTTCCAGGTCCGTTGTTTCTTCAGTGAAACATTTCAAATTTGCTTCAATTTTTTTTTTATTGTATTGGTTTTGTTTTATTGTGCTTGATGTCTTGTAGAGTCATTAGCTTCCACTTTTCCAATTCCCTCTCTCTTTTTTTCCCCTTCAGTTAGCTCTTGTACCTTTCCCATTTTGCCACTTCTACTTTTTAATGAGTTAATCTCTTTAGTGAATGTGTGTTTGTATGTTTATGTATATGTGTATATGCGCATGTGTATGTATATGTATGTGTGTATATGTATGTGTACATGTATATGTGTAAATATTTCAATTTGGCCAGTTCTGATTTTTTTTCCTTTTCTGGGAGGGTGGGGGGGTAAGGCAATTGAGGTTAAATGACTTGCCCAAGGTCACACAGCTAGTACCTGTCAAGTGTCTTAGGCTGGATTTAGATTCACGTCCTCCTAACTCTAGGGTTGATACTCTATTCATTGAGCCACTTGAGAACCTCCCAGTTCAGATTTTTAAGTAGTTCTTCTCTTCAATAGATTTGAGTGCCTTTTTTTTTTTTTTTACCATTTGGCCTATTCTGTTTTTTTGATTGTTTGTTTTGAGGTGTTATTTTTAAGCATTTTTTATTTCTTTTTTACGAAGTTGTTTACTTTTCCCCATATTTTCTTGATTTACTCTCACTTCTTTATTCAATGTTCCTCTACTTCTCCTTTTCATTTTTCAATTAAACATTAATTTATTTAATTAATCTACCTCTCAAGTATCTTATATTTTTTATTATATTGAATTAGATGACCTATGAGATATTTTTTAAACTTTGAGATTTTGTGATTTAATCCCAGTGTCTTGCAGCAAAGATGACCTCTGACAATGACTGTTACATTGTTTAGAAATTTGCACCAATACTTTTAATTCATCTTGTAGGTCTCAATGGTTTCTTCTGATAGAATATGTATTTCATGGTCCTGTGACTCAATATAGTATCTACAGAGTAGGATCTGGTCATCCCCACAGAAAAGATTATGAAATTCCTTATGTCTCTTGTAATAGTCTTGTCATTCAGGATTCTATAGGTGGAGGTGTCTGAGTTGCTTGGTAAGAACAGCCAGTTTGTCTAGATAGAAATTGATTTGAAAATATCTACCTTGGAGCCTTCTCTGCATTTATGGCAGGAGAAATATGAAGAGGCCTCTTCCCAACTCCTGAGGAGCCAGTATTGACAAAAGCTGTGGGCACAGTCACTGGTGATGGGGTTTTTGAGTTAGTCCATGCAGATGGAGTGGCAGAGCTCCTCCTGGATTTTGTTCAGCTTCTCCTCATCTTTCATTTTTTTAGCTACCAGAGAGGGGAAGCACCAACATCTAGGTTTTCAAAGCTGGAGGTGTGGAGGTACTTAGTGACTTCCCAGAGCCTTGTCTGGCCAAAAAAAACCACTTCCAGTCAGTAAGCCCCCTCTTATTTAATTTTTAAAATTCTTTTTGATATTGACCAATAATTCTTTTGGGGGAGAACTGGGGAGGATGGAGACCAACATTCATTTCTCTTTAAGGCTTTGGCTTCAGCAGTTCTGATTTTGTTGGCTGCTTCTGAGTTTGCGTTTTGGTCTTCCCTGCCACCATTGTAATGTTCAATGATCAAGTTCTCTTTTTGCCCTATACTGTTTCTTGACTTTTAACTTGACTTTAAAGCTGTGCTTTTCTCCTGGAGTGAAGGAAGCACTGTCCCAAACTTCAAGTTTTTCAGCAGTTTTTTGCAGAGCTACCTGTGAGAGTCTGTCAGTTTTCAGTTCTTCCAAGGTGTTATGGTCTAGGAAGGGGTATGTTTACTACTCTCCTAGCCTGTGCTCTGGTCTGTGAAAGACCACAATCTCTTTTTTCTACCCTAGAATTGTGATCAGGCTCTCTAGGACTGTGTTTGACTCAAATTCATATATTAGCAATGCAACAGAGCCCTGCACCCAGTGCCAGCTAATAGAACTCTTTAATGTTCTTCTGAACACTTGTCTACCTCCCTTACTGTCTTTGATCTGAGAGCTCTGGAAACTTCAGCTGACACAATTTATTCAGTAGAACCCAAGACTTGCTGCTAGGTAGCTCTGGTTGCTCTGGCACAGCCTATGCTAAAATATATTCCATTCTCACCCACATGTGACAGATCTTTCTTGCTGACCTCAAAGTTATCTTGGACTGGAAAATTATTTCACCTCATCTTTGTGTGGGATTCACCACCTCAGAATTTGTTTTGAGACATTATTAAAGTCATTGGAGGGAAATTTGGAAGAGTTCAAATGAGTCCCTTTTTTTCTCCATGATCTTGACTTCACCTCTCTGTGAATTTAAAAAAGAATTAGCTTTGAATGAAGCATACACACACACACACACACACACACACACACACACACACACAAATAGTCTGCTAATAGAGATATCATGTCCTAGTTTCATTTTTAACATTGACCTTTCTTTATGATAATTAAACTGTGACAAAACTTTAACTCTTTGTAAGAAGGGCTACTCATTTGTTGGGTTTTTAACTTTCATAAACAAACAAGGGGAGAAATATTAGAATGCAAAAGAAAGTATTTACATCGGACCTTTGAAAATAAGGCTATTAGACAGTATCCATGCTAAAGGATATTGTTATATGTGTGGATCCTTTTCCTTGGAATTGCTTCATATTGTTTTTCTTGAAGGCAGACAATCTCTATCACATGACATTGTCTCATTCCAATGTGCAAAACTCCCTCTGAATTTAAATAAAGGAGCTAATACTGCCTTTCAGCGTTGTTCTTATTTCTTAATAAAAGCAGGAACACATTGAGAGTAGAGCAACCTAAGGCACTTTTATAAGCACAATTTTTCAACTTTTAGGAGAGTAAACTGGAAAATCTAGATAGATAGAATAAGCTTTAGCTTTGCAATTTGCTTCTATATACTTTGTGCTTTTTTGAGTATATCATAAGAATAATTTTGCATTTTATTCTGTTTTTTTCTATCTCTTGACTCTCTGAGACTTCAAATGACAATTACTCACCATTTATTTGAGTTGTTACTAAAAAATAACAGTTAGCACTGGGAGACGCATATTGGTGAATTCTTTGAATAAAAGTTAACAGTGACATTGCTAAAAATTACAGTGAAAATTTAATTCAAATCAGTGTTTCAAATTAAGAACAGAGAGGCAGCACTATACATTTGATAGCTGTTAAAAACATGACCATAGTTTGCGAGCAATTGGCAGGGATGTAAATGAGTCCTTCCCTGACCGTAGTAAAATCCATGAAAGGTAATATAGGTATATCTTCAATTATTTGTAATTACAGAATGTCAGAAAAGTGGAGTCACACACTACACAGAGCTCTTTGCACTTAGTACTAACAACTTATCTGAATTTCGAATCTTGCTTCTTTCTTCCCTATCAAATTATTTGAGAATTTTCTACCTTTGACATTGTTTAAACCTCAGACATTATCTCCAACTTCTAACTCATTTCTGACCTTTGACTTTTCTGAGTAGTTTCTAGTTGACTGGTTGTTTTCCTTTGTTCTCAAAGAGGACCAAAATGACAATGCTTATGTTGGAGTCAAGATGTAATATGTCCAAGTGTGGCTGATCAGACCGATATTAGCTCAGAATACTCCAAGACAGGGTAGGCACAAATAGTCCACATGAACATTTAGAGTGGAGATATCACTAAATTTGCAAATCTCATGATTCTTTTGAGGTGCTGCAAATCTGCTTTGCTCATGGAGCACAGAATTTTTTTTTTTGAGGTGGGCATGACATGATAGGCAATCCTGTGCCAGAATCTCCCATTTATCACAACCAATTCCAAAGTTCTTTAGAGACCTTGAGACTGTCCTTGTATCCCTTCTTCTGACTTTCATTGGAGCTTTTGCTTTTTGTCATTTCTCTGTAAAACAGTATTTTATGCAAATGTACATTTGGCACTCAAACAAAATAGCCAGTCCATTGGAGTTGTGCTATCCACAGGAGAGTTCAAATACTTGGCAATTCAACTTAAGAAAGGATCGTAGTGTCTAGTCCCTTAACTTGCCAGGTGATCTTCAGAATCTTAAGTTTCTGGAAATGACTCAGTTTCCTGCAATAATGCTAGCATACCGTTCAGGTTTCACAGGCATACACAATGAGGTAAGCACTGTAGATCTGTAGCTTCGCTGATGTGGATGGATATTTCTTCAATGATTTCTTCCCATGCTTACCCATCCTCTGCTATTTTTGACCATGTTCTCCCATGATGTAACCACAGGAGGTTGACTCAAAGTGCTGAGGGCTTTTCTGCCCTTGTCTTTCTATTTTATAGATTTGAATTGAACTTAAATATTTGGTAGTTCAATTTCACAGAAAGGAACTAAGTATCTGGTAAATTATCTGGCTCGGTGATCTTCAGAATCTTCCTAAAATGATTCAAATGGAAGCAATTCATTTTCCTGGCCATGTGCTCTATACTGTCCATGTTTCACAGGCATAAAAAACGAGGTCAGCACAACAGCTCTGTAGACCTAAAGCTTGGTAGACCTCTTATCTTGCACACTTTCCTTTGAAGCCTCCCAAACACTGAACAATGTGTGTATTATGTTCATATTCTATATGTATATCCCTGGAAAGTGTCAGGGAAAGTGAACTTATCCTCCACATTCAATCTTTTCTTTTTGGTGTAATTGCTGTATTGATGGTTTGGTGCTAGCTAATAGAAAACCTATATTTTTTTGATGTGTTAGTTGTTAGGCTAAAATGAGCAAAAACAGTAGCAAATCAATCCATATTTTGTTGTGTTTCGGCCTCTGAGAGTGCATTATGGGCACAATAATTTTTGCTTTTTGCTTTCTTCCTTTCTTTTAAATTTGAACTCTGCTCCCAATGTGGAAGGGATGATGCTCCTGGCTTCTTGTATTATTGTCTACAGGCCCAGCCTGGTTGTTTACCTGGTGATATGCTAATATTGTCCTAAAGCTCATGGGGAACTCTCCTGACTGCTGCTGCACTGAGGTGGTAGGATGGGCACTGGCTTGTGCTTGTGGAGCCTGTAGAGATCTGGCAGCTTACTTGGTTGTGAACTGGGGTCCTAATGGTGGTGTCTGGCATATGCTGAGACCTGATGAGGGTGTTTCTGTGTTTCCATATGGCTACACTAAAAGACATGGCAGTCTGGCCTCTGGAGGCTGCCTGTTTGCCCTGCACTGTGCTGAAGCACGTGGTAGATCTTGGAGACTGGAGTCTGCCGCTTCTGCTGGCTATGTTGAGGCACATGGGGCATGGTGGTGTTGGCGTTTGCCCACTCTACCACAATGGGGTTCAGGATCTCTCATCGGTTTGCTGAGGTGGGGTTTGCTACAGACTTGCTGGGATGTTCCCTGTGCCAGACTTTTCTCCTCTCTTACCTGAGTGAGATGAACCTTTCTTACTGACCAACCAATTCCTTTGACTAGGATACTGTTTCACTATGTCATTTTGCTGGTCCTGCTCTTCCAGTTTTTGTTTTGGGACTCTATTTTGTAACTACTTGGAGGTGAGTATGGCAAGGTTACAGTAATTTACTTCTAATTCCACCCTCTTGACTCTCAGAAGTCACTGCATATTAATTTTACTCTAAACTAAGCTTAATATATTATTATGAGCTTACATAATTAAAAGGGAACCAAAACAAAGTTACTGTAAATTTCTTTATAACTAGGAAGCAATCAATGTATGCTGGGAATCTTTGGTCAAAATGATTACTCTGGGACCGAAAATTACTGTAAAGTGCCTATTGCCAATTGCATTTATTTAATATTTAATAAACACTGTGCATAAATAGCACATTCTTTTTACAAAGCACACAGAGAAGTGACGAACAATTACTAAACAGTTAATTTCGATTTTTTCTGAGACTCAAACCTAATAAATCATTTTCCCTCATAAAAAAAACAAGCCTCCCATACCCAGAAGTAGATATTTCCCCAGACTGGCTATCATTATAAAATACTTTAAATGTATTGGCTTATTGCTCAAATATCTTACCCAATAGAGGCATAAAGCATGTCTAAATACAATTGTGAAGTCTTGTCCTTATAGGGATCTTTAGATATCATATTGTAAACTCCATGTCAGATTCATGGATCTCTTTATCACTTCTCTAATGCTCTATTTGTGCAAACTGTTAGATTTTCTGACAGTTCTAGATGTTCAGAAAATTTTCCCTATTTCAAAATATATTCTTTTATAATTTTAATACACTGATCTTAGTTTTCCTCCCTGGAGATACATAGATAATTCCAATAACCAAATGTATGAATATTTTTCAAGATTTTTATTAACCTACTGGCTCCCTTCTAAGGTTTTTTTTTTTTATCTTCATATTTAACTCCCTCATTCATTTCGATTATTTCTTCTATGACATATGACCATTTATTGGATATGTTATAGTGAGGATTCTCTTTGATGTAGGAGTTGGATTAGATGGTGGATGAGGTGCCTCCAGACTCTCAGATCTTGCTGTTCTATGTTAGCTTTAAATATCAACAACTGATTTATATTTTTGGAAGCATATTAATGTTTTCATGCATGTATTTGAATGGAAGAAAATTTCTTGAAAGTACATAGTCACTTCACTAATACAGATTACTGCTCCTTCAAAAATATTGAAATAAAATCCCAGTCTTAAAAGTGTGCCTGGGTGATGTATAGGACTAGTAAGAGAGAGAAAGAAATGTCAAAATTGCACCAAACTTAAGAGTTGTAAGTAAATTTTATTTGGGTCTGGGTATATGTGTGCTGCTATTGGGGAATGGTTCATATTGCTAATATAATACTGACTTTATTTCCTTCTGATAATAGAAAAATTGGCAAAAAATTTACAATTTCACAATTTTAAGTTTATATATAAATGTTCTGACTTTGTCTTAAAAATTTGAAAATAATTTAATGTTATGAAAATAAAAATAATATCAAAGGAGGCAATAATATATTGTTAAGGATACCTATGTAATGACAAAGACTATACATATCTTGAACATGTAGAAATGGAAAGAATATAACATAATTCAGATGACATTTCAAATTATAGATTATGGAGAGGGTAATCAAGGTAGGCATGTAATGCTTTCTCATTCATAAAGAGAAACTCATAATTCATTTTATACAGGTGAACTCTATTTCAAAAATAATTAGTTTGAAAGTCAGTTATAGGTGAGCCTAATAGTACATTATGAACTGAAATTACTTGCTTGGGTTCGCATAGCCAAAATGTGCCACAGGTTTCCATTCAGGCCTTCTGAAGACCAGCTCTCTGTTCAGGTTGAATCTCTTTGCTTTCTCTCAGTACTATTGATGCAGATTTCAACTTCTCTGTTGAACTATATAGATCATCTTTGAGAGCTGTAATACAAAAGTTATATTTTTTAGTTCAAAAAACATTAAGTCCATGACATCCCCCCAAAATATTTAAAGGATTACCTATTTCCTGGGATAGTTAAGTTGGGTGCTAAATAGTCTTTTGGAATTAAAAAAAAATTAATATTTAGCTTTCATATTCATCTGTAAAGTTTGCAAACGACTTTATAAATAGCAACTTTTATTTCATTTTATCCTCACAACAACCCTGGGAGGGTAGTGCTGTTATATCCATTTAACACATGAGGAACATAAGGGTACACTGAGTGGTTAGTCCATGATAATACAGATAATAAGTGCGTTGGCAGAATTTTATCTCAGGTCTTCCTAACTCCAATTTCAGGTATTAGTCATTTGTGCAACCTGGTGGCCTGTAATGTATGTGTTTATGTTGTTCCTTAACTAGAAAATCAGTGGCAGATTTCAACATCACTCTCAGGTTCTTGTTATCTCTCTACATGTACTCTCTGTCTATCTGTCTGTCTTTGTCTCTTTATGCCTCTGTCTCTGTATGTCTATCTATCTCTCTTTCTCACACACATATGCACACACACATACACATATACACACATGAATATGCAAACACACATAACTGCCAGTGATACCCATAGCTAGATTTCAAACTGCTTGAGGGAAAAGACCAAACCCAAGTCATTTTGACCCTCCTCAGAACATAATAAAGCACCTTGTATTCTGTATGTATTTGTTTTGTGAATTAATGAATGAATCAATGAAAAAGCATTTTAAATGACTGTTAGGTTATTGACACTTTGTTAGATTCTTGAAGGGAGGGAGGAAGGAATAAAGGAAAAAAGGAAGGAAGAATTCCTGGTCAAAAAGAGTTTGATTTATCAGGGGAAACATCAACCCTTTAACTTGATGTCTTTGATTCTGGTCATAAAACAATGATGACAACAAAACAGATATTAATAGAGGAGGTTAAAACATGTGTTATAGAGGAAGGATTGAATTTAATGAATAATTATTAAGTATACATTCAAATATTGTAAATTACATATTTATATTTTATTAACTTTTTGCATGTGCGTGTACCTGTGTGTGTACTTGTCTCAAGTGTTAGAATGTAAACCCATCATGAGTAGAGACTTTTCTTTCATTGTACTTGTATTCTTAAAACCTAGCCCAGTCTCTTGAACATAATAATTATTTCTCAACAAATTGCTAATTATTCAACTTGTATTCAAATGCCCCCGGAAGAGCTCTAGTAAAAGAGATCTGCAATTAATAAGGGGCCTCAGACTGCTAGTCTTGTGAAATGAGTTACTATTACATGATGTTTCTATGCCATCAAATCATGCTGGTACAAAATTCATCAGGTATTTTGAGCCACCAAAACTATTGATCAAGTAAGTGCAGTTAGTATTGGATTAATAGGCAAGGAGAAATAAATATAAAAATGGCCAGAGATAGTTACTTTATTAAAAAACTTAAAATATAATCTAAATTAGTTTTTTAAAGTTGTACATAATTTATCTTCACTGAAATCACAATTGGTTTATACATTTTGCTATGCAACTACTCAGAGACAACACTGATTCTTGAGCTATCTTCTATGAGGGTATGTATAGAGTGCAATGAATATCCTGTTCTTGCTGAAAATGAACCATGAATGATATTTCTACTTCATAGTTTCTGCACAGTGTTGCTAGCAACTCAGCTCTAGGGAAATCAACAAAACTCATCTCTATGTAAACAGAATCCTATCACTGCCACAGTAGAGGAATCTCTTGCCACTGGCCTTGCTTATGAATCAAGGACATCTTCAGATTGACCATATTAAATATTTCATGATTTGATCTATTCTACAGTATTTAGAGATTTGCAGGTAGGAATTTCTTTCCATTCTGGGGCATGCTTTATTTTACTGAATGCTCAACAGAAGCTAAAAGGCAGATGGTCATTCAATATAATACCTAAATAGATAATAGCTAATGCCGATAAACTTTTAAAAGCTACATAGTGATATTTAAATGAAGAGATGTGATTTCAGCTAATTATTAGACTCACAACACAATTAAAATATGATTAATTCGACACTGAATATTTTACAAGAATAAAAAAAAAACGATCACTTCCACCATGGTTGTCTCCGGGATGTACTAAAATTTAATAGTGCAAGACACTGACACTGTGCCAACTTAAATGTCATTTAAGATCGGTTGTGAAAGTGAATTCAAAATTCAGCTGAAATGAAGGGTTTGTATTTCTATTTGGGAAGGTAGAAAAGAAAGGACTGAGGTTTAGATGATTCAGTTGATGCATTATAATGATTGAGGTGGATTCCTAGAAAATGGGTCTGACCATAAGTGATGTTCTCCTTAAAGATGCTTTCCATAGGGTAGGAGGCAAGATGGTGGAGTAGAAAGACTCATGTATGCTAGCTCCGAATCCACAGCCCAGAAATTTCCTGTAAAAAGAACTCCCCCAAAATTCTGGAGTCCTGCAAGCCACGCACCAATGCAGTGGAAGAGATTTCTGTTCCAGAGAGCCCTAAAAAGCCATACCCCAGGTCGTCGCAGGCTCTGGACAGTGGAGCCCACCCCTGCGCTGCCCTGGCTGCGCGGCCCCAGAGGAGTGGACCCGAACAGGCTTCAGGGATGGAATCTCCAGCAGCAGCAAAGATCTCTCCATCCACAGGTGCTGGAGGTCAGTGAGAGAGAATTCTGGGCCGGCCAACAGGGGAGCAGGGTGTCTCTGTGACTCGGGCCCCCTTGGGAGGCAGCAGCAGAGGCATCAGCAGAGGCAGCGGTGGTGGCCCAGGACTCCCCAAGCAGGCAGGAGCTCCACTACCGAAAATCTCTGCATAAACCCCCTGAGGGAACTGAGCCTGGGAGGCCACCCTGCCCCCACCCAAGCACCAGAACTTAAGCTCACATTGAATAGCAGCCACACCCGCTGCTGAAAGCTCAAGGCTGGGGAGCAGCATTTGAATCTCACACCCCAAGTACTAGCTGGGAGGATCTAGGCCGGGGTGGAGAGGAATCTCAGAAGTCAAGTAACTGGCTGGGAAAATGCCCAGAAAAAGGAAGAAAAATAAGACCATAGAGACCTACTTTCTGGGGGAAGAGATGTTCCTTCCTCCTTTCATTTCTGATGACGAAGTACAATGCTTGCTATCAGGGAAGGAAGTGGAAGTCGGGGCCTCTCTATCCCAGACATCCCAGGTGGATGTCCGGTGGGCTCAGGCCATGGAAGAGCTCAAAAAGGATTTTGAAAATCAAGTTAGACAGGTGGAGGAAAAACTGGGAAGAGAAATGAGAGAGATGCAAGAAAAGCATGAAAAATGGGTCAATACCTTGCTAAAGGAGACCCAAAAAAAATGCTGAAGAAAATAACACCTTGAAAAATAGGCTAACTCAACTGGCAAAAGAGGTTCAAAAAGCCAATCAGGAGAAGAATGCTTTCAAAAGCAGAATTAGTCAAATGGAAAAGGAGGTTCAAAAGCTCACTGAAAAAAAAATAGTTCTTTCAAAATGAGAATGGAACAGATGGAGGCTAATGACTTTCTGAGAAACCAAAAAATCACCAAAAAAAACCAAAAGAGTGGAAAAATGGAAGATAATGTGAAATATCTCATTGGAAAAACAACTGACCTCGAAAATAGATACAGGAAAGGCAATTTAAAAATTATGGGACTACCTGAAAGCCATGATCAAAAAAAGAGCCAAGACATTTTCTTTCATGAAATTATCAAGGAAAACTGCCCTGAGATTCTAGAACCAGAGGGTAAAATAAGTATTGAAGGAATCCATCGATCACTGCCTGAAAGAGATCCAAAAAGAGAAACTCCTAGGAACATTGTGGCCAAATTCCAGAGTTCCCAGATCAAGGAGAAAATATTGCAAGCAGCTAGAAAGAAACAATTCCAGTATTGTGGAAATAAAATCAGGATAACACAAGATCTAGCAGCTTCTACATTAAGGGTTCAAAAGGCATGGAATATGATATTCCAGAAGTCAAAGGAACTAGGCCACAATGTTCCTAGGAGTTTCTCTTTTTGGATCTCTTTCAGGTGGTGATCGATGGATTCTTTCAATACTTATTTTGCCCTCTGGTCCTAGAATGTCAGGGCAGTTTTCCTTGATAATTTCATGCAAGACGATGTCTAGGCTCTTTTTTTGATCATGACTTTCAGGTAGTCCCATAATTTTTAAGTTGTCTCTCCTTGATCTATTTTCCAGGTCAGTTGTTTTTCCCATGAGATATTTCACATTCTCTTCCATTTTATCGTTCTTTTGGTTTTGTTTGGTGATTTCTTGGTTTCTCATAAAGTCATTAGACTCCATCTGTTCCATTCTAATTTTGAGAGAACTATTAAATTCAGTGAGCTTTTGAGCCTCTTTTTCCATTTGGCTCATTCTGCTTTTGAATGCATTCTTCTCCTCATTGGCTTTTTGAACCTCTTTTGCCAATTGAGTGAGCCTATTTTTCAAGGTGTTAATTTCCTCAGCATTTTTTTGGGTCTCCTTTACCAAGATATTGACCTTTTTTTTCATACTCTTCTTGCATCTTTATCATTTCTCTTCCCAGTCTTTCCTCCACCTGTCTAACTTGCTTTTCAAAATCCTTTTTAAGCTCTTCCAAGGCCTGAGCCCACCCAACACCCCCCTGAGGTGTCTGGGGTGCTGAGGCCCCACCCTCCACATCTTTCCCTGATGGGAAAAATACGTTCTCGTCCTCCCCATCAGATCCGAAGGTTGGGATCATTTGCATTTGTTGGAAAAAACTCTCCAAAGTCTTATTTTTCTTCCCCTTTCTAGGCATTTTCCCAGCCAGTTACTTGATTTCTGAGATTCCTTTCCACCCCCGCCTGGATCCGCCCGTCGCTTCCTGCCCCTGTCTCTGCCGCAGCCGCTTCCTCCCGATGGGGCCCAAGTCATGGAGGCGCTCCGCTCCCCTCCCCTATCGCAGCTTTCTTTCTTACTGACCTGTACCTTCTGTGGGCGGAGGGACTTTCCCGGCTGACGGAGCTTCCCCCGGAGCTTTCCTCTCTGAAGTCTGCTCGGGTCAGCTTCTCTGGGTCGCGGCCAGGGGTGGGGGTGGGGTCCGCTTTCCGGGCGCGATGGACCCCGGGGACGGCTCTCCAGGGTTCAGTGGAACGGAAATCTCTTCCCCTATGTTTATGCACCCCCTGCAGGGATTCAGAATTTATGGGGATCTCCTTTTACCTCAATTCCATGGGTTGTGGGCTCGGAGCTCGTAAATGTGCGTCCTTCTACTCCGCCATCTTGGCTCCGCCCCCCGGAACTAGGACTCAAACCAAGAATGACCCACCCAGAAAAACTGAGTATAATGCTTCAGAGGAAAGTATGGTCTTTCAATGAAACAGAGGACTTTCAAGTATTCTTGATGAAAAGACCAGAGCTGAAAAGAAAATTTAACTTTCAAACACAAGAATGAGAAGAAGCATGAAAAAGTAAACAGCAAAGAGAAGTCATAAGGGACTTACCAAAAGTGAACTGTTTACATTTCTACATGGAAAGACAATATTTGTTAAAACTTTTCAGTATCTGGGCGGTTGGTGGGACCACACACAGACATACAAATGCACACATGCACACACACGTACATGCATGCACACGCACACACATACACACATGCGCACACACAGAGACAGAGAGCACAGAGTGAATTGAATAGGATGGGACCATATCTTAAAAGAAATTAAGGTAAATGGTGAGAGAGAAATGTAGTGGGAGGAGAGAGGATGAAATGGAATGGGGTTAATTATATCTCATTCAAGAGGCAAGCAGGAGACTTTTTAGTGGAGGGAAAAAGAGGAGAGCTGAGAAAAAACATGAAGTTTACCCTCATCACATTCAACTAAAGGAAGGAATAAAATGCACACTCATTTTGGTATGAAAATCTATCTTACAGTACAGGAAAGTGGGGGAGAAGGAGATAAGCAAGGGGGGGAGGGATGATGGAAGGGAGGGCAAAGGGAGGAGGGGGCAATTTGAAGTCAACACTCAGGGAGGGACAGGATCAAAAGATAGAATAGAAACAATGAGGAGCAGCATAGGATGGAGGGTAATTCAGTTAGTCTTACACAACACGACTATTATGGAAGTCATTTGCAAAACTACACAGATAGGGCCTATATTGAATTACCTGCCTTCCCAAAGGGAATGGGTGGGGAGGGAGGGATTGGGAGAATTTGGAACTCAAAATTTTAGGAACAACTGTTTAGTATTGTTGTTGCTACTAGGAAATAAGAAATACAGTTAATGGGGAATAGAAAGTCATCTGGCCCTACAGGACAAAAGAGAAGATGGGGACAAGAGAAGGGATAGATGATAGAAGAGAGGGCAGATTGGAGATAGGGAAAATTAGAATGCTCGTTGTATTGGGGTGAGGGGAGGGGAGAAAAGGAGAGAAAATTTGGAACCCAAAATTTTGTGAAAATGAATATAAAAAGTTAAATAAATTTATATTTAACGAAAGACACAAAAAATTAAATAAATAAATGAATAGATAAATAAATGGATAAGTAGATAAATAATTTTCTCTCAGGACTTCCACCATCAAAAAAAAAAAAAAAAAGATTTTTTTCCACAGATATTTTTTCCTCCAGTTTTCTCCAATGCCATAATATTGTTGTAAATTAGTATGAAATGTTCATGTGGGTATTAAGTAATTAAGTAATTCAATGAATTCAATTTGTGGCAATATGTTTAAATCCTTTATTAAATAAAATTTTAAAATAGTTAATAAGTTCAAATTTCAACACAGATCTAAAGAAAGCTGTGATTTGATAAAGTAAACTTCTTGGATTGGAGTTAACAGAGGTCAAGTAAACCTTATGCATTCTCTAAATGATATATTTAAAAGTTCATTCAAAGGAATATATTTATGCATACACACATACCTATTATGTATACATACATACATACATATATGCCAACGTAATTCATATATATAGACATATGTACCTTCTAAACACTGCTGTGAAATTTTATACTGAGGTCATTTTAATATATCTGGAAAGATAATATTCTATAAACTCTGATGAGTTTACATTTATTTAGATCTGACCAGCTCTTTTCCAATCAAGGAATGTGATTCATTTATACATTTATGTTTTATCAGACTTTATTTAAAAACGATTCATCTTTGTCTAAGGAATACTTAGAATTAGTACCTCAATATTACTTCTATTTCATTATTTCTCATTATTCTGGTTGTCTCCCCTCTTTAGAGAATTTTTGGATATTTGAAGTATACAGACTTAGTTGCCCTGAATGCTGAAGTTCATTAATCTCTTTCCAGAAAATTCAAAGATGCATCCTTTATCTTACTGTTGCTATTTCCAATTCCATTTTTAAATGTCTAATGCGTCAAAAAAAACTCTTAAAGATTTACACTATTTTGCTGACTGGACTGAAATACTCACTCTGTTGCATTAGTTCAATTCCTTGTCCATCCTTCACACTCCTTCCCAATCACCTTTCTCCCTGATTGTATAAGTCTGTATTGTATTACTACATCAATCAAAAATTATTTATGTTCCAGGAGCTTCCATCTTAAACTGTTCTGAAAAGCCGTGTATTTCTGATTCATGGTGTAATATAATATATTAATCTTTCTTTCTGTTTCTTCTATAAGATATTTATTTTGTTTATTTAATGGTAAGTTTAATATTAAACATGAATAAAATCAAACATACTTTGCAGCTACTTACATTAAATGAATTTTAATGCATGAAATGTGATGACAAACTTTCAGCTCCTCTTTCATAGTATTTGTTGGTTTCCATGGATATGTATTCATTACCATCAATATTTGTTTTACCTAGTTTTACTTAGAATGCACTATTTATTTTAATTTTTAAACTAACTTTCTTTTATTCATTTTGTATTAATTCACAAATATATTTCCAGACTTTGTTTTTTTCTGTAGCAGTGGCATGTGCTAGAGCTATTAGACTGGTAAGTGGATGATTGCTAACTGACTCTTTCTGTCTCCTATATATATAAATGTATATTTATAATATATTTATAAATGTATGTTATAAAATATTTATATTATATATAAATAAAATATTTATAAATGTATATTATAATATAAATATATATAATATATACATATATATGTGTATGTGTATATATATATATATATATATATATATATATATATCTTGGGTATATATTTTTTTTCTACTCAACTGCCTTTCTTCCACCCATGGAGGGCTTTTTTTTAATTTTCTAACATGTCTTGGAGAGAAATCATGGGAAAATGAAATGTACCTTGTAAAGGTTCTGATAAACCTTGTGCCACCAGAAACTGGTAAGCAGATTTTGTGAAAGACTGGTCCAGAATCATCTCTCTCTCTCTCTCTCTCTCTCTCTCTCTCTCTCTCTCTCTCTCTCTCTCTCTCTCTCTCTGTCCTTCCCTCCCTCCCTCCCTCCCTCTCTCTCTCTCTCTTATTGCTTCTGGAAAACCTTTTAAAATGAGTCATAAAATTTTATTTTTTGTTGAGCTTCAAGCATCAAATAATTCTAGAAGAATTCTACAACATATTATCATTATTTTAAAAAAATCTCTCATGGGTGTTCTGCAATCTATCATCTTTTATCACAGTGTTGGCATTTGTTGAAGGTCACACATACATATACACATATTAACATAGGGGAAAACAATGCAAATCAATGGCAAACAGGCTAATTAGAAATGGCAATCAAGAAATAAGCTAATTTATCTGTCAAGAGATAAAGAATGATAGTAGGGGTGAAGAAACAGACTAATATATGTGTTACCCAAGCCAGGATGATAGTAAATGTGTAATAAACAGTTGTTTGGGGAGAAAACATCCATATTTTAATGTTTAGTCTCTGTTATTAATATTTCCAATTACTTTCTTATGTCTACATGATCAACAAAGCACTTCAAGGGACCTAAAACATTCCCAAAGGACTTTTAGGCAAAATGCCTTCCAATTCAGAGAAAGAACTATGGAACTGGATCCTAGAATAAAGCAGAATGCTTTCTTTTGTATTATGTTTTGCTTTCTTTTGGTTTTTCTCATGGCTTCTCCCATTCATTTTAATTCATCTATGCAACATGAGGAATGTGAAAATGTATTTTGATAAGAATGTATGTGTAGAACTCATATAAAATCGCATGCCATCTTGGGGAAGCAGTAGAAGGGAAGGTGAGAAAATGGAAGACTTATGGAAGTGATTATAGAAAACTGAAACCAAAAATAAAAAAAATAAAGTGAAAAATATTGTGCTTCATTCTGCATTCAGACTCCAACACTTCTTTATCCGGAGGTAGAAATTGTTTTTCAGGTTGTGGTGTATTTTAGATGACTAGAATTTATTTTTCATTTTTTATTTCTTTTGATTATAATTTTTTGTTCAGATTTATTTTTTAAATTTTTGTGTAATCTAGCACTTCTCCTTAGTCCACAATAACTTATTTTATTACTTACCAGAAAAAGTCATTTCTGTCATAAAAGAAAATTGATTCATTATTTCACTTTATTCAATGTTTTTTAGTTTTTTTTTATAACAGTTAATTATCCAGATGGAATTTTATGAGTGTGTTATACTGTTTAAAAATCTGTGTCTAAATTCATCTCTTGTTATATTGCCAACAAGTTTTCCAAATACATTTGTAAAATAATCAATCCACATCCATTTAAAATGTCTATCACTTTATAAAACATTATTTTCTCCTCACTTGATTGCATCTCTATTATTTCTACTATGTTCCATTGATCTATTTCTCTGTTCTCTTCCCAGTTCTACGCATTTGTGATGTGTGTTATTTTTGAGAATCTGATATAAGATAGAATTGAATGGTAAGTCATAACTACTTGAACAAAAATCACGCTATAATTTTTCATATGGAATCATACTTTAATATTAAGGAAATATAAATAAATATACACAAAAGTGAAATAAGGTAAATTCTATCTTGGGAAACTGGAAAGTTAGATTATATATCTAAGTATTTCTGCTATGAAATCTATTGATATGTACATATATATTATATAAATATATTCTATCATGTACTTTGAAAGGTATTTTAAATATTTTACATAACAATTCCATAATAAAATCTAATATCCTTTTTCTTTCTGAGGGAGATAGTTGAAGAAAGAAGCACAGGAGGAATGAGAGAGATAAATAGGACATGAATAAGGTGAAGGAGATTTATATTTTACAGTTACTCAATCTGTAAAATTCTCATTCTTCTTGCATAAAACACAAACCTAATTATTTAAGCAATAATATCATTCACATTATGTCTATAAGTTTCTCATGAGCTATTCATTTACACTGCATTATCTTTGAAAGCAGAAAATTTAATTAATCTAGTAGTTTATCCTCCGCATTGCCTAGTAGAGAGCTACAGAATCAATAGGTACCTAATATAAGTTCATCAAAAAAATCTCAAATGAAATGGAGTGAATTAAATCATAACATATGCACTGAATGCAGATTCTCTTTGAGTACCTCTAATAAAACATCACATGAGAGAGACCGCTGGTATGATGTCTGCTCTGTTGCAATAAACTAACTAAAGAGTTTTCATTTGTAATGTAAAAACATAATGTCTATCAATTCATTTTTAAATGTGCTGAGCACTGGACTTGGTACTCTGGAGATGAAAAAAAAAATAACTTCAGAATACCCTTAACCCCAAATTTAAAGAGAACTCAGAGGTCATCCACTCCAACTCATTCATTTTACAGATTAGGAAACTGAGTCCCAGAGAGATTAAGTGACTTTTTCAAATTGAACAAGCTTTAAAATTCAGAAGTTATATCTGAACTCAGATCCTTTGGTCCCAAACCCAGAAAATATATTTCTATTACTCTACCTTAAGATACAGTTCATTCCCTCATGACATTTCCAGTATCACTTAGGAAGCATATTCTGCCTCTACAAAACTGTTAGATTGAATACAACAAATATTTTTATTAATATTATAATCATAGCTGTATTATAATTATGTGTTCTCTAAGTACAATTTTCACCTTGCCAATACAAGCTCTGTGGTTATTATAACACAGTTTAGAAGATCACGGCAACAGTCACTTCCAGCGAATGTTTGGTTCATTAATCAAGGAGACTACCTTCATTGCACAGCTACATCACCTCAGCACACTCCTTTTCATTTAAGCAATTTTGTTGTTTAGTCATTTCAGTCATGTCTTCGTGACCATTGTTTTTTTTTTTCTTTTTGCAAAGATACTGAAATGGTTTGTCATTTCCTTCTCAAGCTTATCTTACAGATGAGGAAACCAAGGCAGACAGGATTAAGTAATATTTCGACAGTCACACAACTAGCAAGTGTCTGAGATCAGATTTAAAATTAGGAAAAAAGTCTTCTTAACTCCAGGACAAGAACTCTATCCACTAGCCACTGAAAAATTTCAATGATTTCTTTTATTAACTTATGAACATATACTTCATTATTAGACATCATAGAGAATTAACTCTATACGTTTGGAAACATCTCCCATTTGAAACTTAGAAATCCAAGATACTACATGATATCCAAAGAGTCAAATAGATATACAGGGAGAGCCATTGGATTTATATGTCTCTATTTTTTTTAATACACAGATTTTTCCAGAATATAATCTATTCCCTAGTTTACAAACTGAGTGTTATCTATCTGTGTGTATGTATATATGTATATGCATATATATGTGTATTATGTATATATGCGTGCAGGTATGGATGTGTATGTCCTTCTAATTGATTTCCATGACTCAGATCTTTCCTCACTCCAGGCTGTCTTCCATGTATCTGCTAAATGATTTTCTTTAAGCACATATATGATTATTTTATTCTTCTATTTAATAAGCTTTGGAGACTCTTTTGACCTTTAGGCCAAAATAGAAACTCTTCTCTTTAGGTTTTAAAGAGCTTCACATTGTGGCCTCAACTTATCTTTACAGTATTATTGTAGTATTCCCACATATTTTGAGTCAAAATATACCAAGGATTCAAGATAGTCCTAATGAAACTAAAATCACTTGAGATATAAGTTGGTAAATAAATAGTTATAGAAGGACAAAAATGATGGTTTGATAAAATATCTTTTCAAAAAATATTCCAAAGAATTCCTACTATGAATAACATTTTACAAGCTGAGTTTAATGGGATGATGCCTTATTAATTTCTTTAATAAATGGTGACACTGGTATGAATAAGATTTATCACGTTAGTCAAATTAAAGTGCGTGTGATGAATATAGAACTTTAGCTGTCAGTACCTGCACAACAACCCTAATTAAAGGGTATATCAATGACAATGATTTAAATGAAAAGATAATGAAGCAAATCTTACGAAATGTGTGTAACAGGATTTATGTTGAAAAGAATGGAAAGGTCATTATAATTAAGGAAGCAGTTCTCCACATTAATAAACTAATTTTTTAAACTGTCTGATTTAACATTTTGAATTAAAAAGCCCAAAAGAAGAAGAAAAAGTTCTATACTTTGTCCACACTTTTCCCATGATATTAAAAGTGCATTCTCACCTATTCTATATGAAATTATGATATGATCATATGCAGTTGCTAAGCTGTGACTTTGGAGATGCCAAAACATTTGAAACAGCAGTAAAAAATATACTTTGTCCAGATATTTTTGTTCCATGTTGTCACAGCACATGACCATGATCAATAGAAGGAAAGATATTTCCTTAATAAAGGACAGTTACTTATGCTTTGCATAGGCATTTTTAATCTAGACATAGGAAAATCATGTAATTGGGATTCTTTTAGTATGTGTTAAGAGTGATGCATGGGATTCAACTATACATTTTTTCTATACATAGTTATTTCTACATTTCAGATGCTAGATCATTTATAATGATTATCTTCATATTTCTGGAGGGACCATATTGTTAAGATCTCAAGTGGACATGGGAGAGGATAATCAAGTTACCTCCCCAATTTCACAGAAAATGAAACTCAAACAGTGAGAGGTTAAATGACTTGCCTAGGATACAGCCAGCTAGAATCTGAGATAGAATTTAAACCTATGCCTTTGCCATTCCAAATCAAGTGCCTTATCCACCAAACTATGCTAAGTAAATCAAAGTAAATCAGTGAAAAAAATTCTATGGTAACATGAAAATGCATTCTCCAAAGAAGCCTGATGAAAACTGTAAATACAAACCTTCAGAAACATACCACCAAAATTAATTCTGTGATGTGTACAACTGGAAGTGTCATAGTGACTGTTCTATAAGAAATTAGGAATAAAGATTCTGTATCTTCTCCATCAGTAGCTGATGTTCACTAGCTACTTTGGCTACAATGTTGAAAAATGAAGTCAGTTTCATAATGAGTGGAGTCAAAAATATTTAGAATTCTGTAGTCCCTAAAACTAACCGACTGACAGAATCATTTTGGTTTACAAGACTGAGTATGATGATATGACCAAATCCAAAATAGTCATTGCAAATAAGTGCCACCATATTTGAAAGAATTCTTTACTCTTCACTGTAGAAAAAAAGATAATGGATCTCACAGATGAAAAAGTAACTTTAGAAATGATGAACAGAAAATACATTAGCTGGTCCTATGAAAGAAGCCTGCCATCTTTTTACCTTCTCTCAGTTTGATTGATTTCCTCTTGCAGTATTATACCATTCCCAAACTTTCTGTTATATTTTGAAGATAATATTACACAACTCTCCCCTGACTCCCAAGCTAAACTTGATTTTATGATATGTATTTTTAATGCTAATCAATTACCATGACAGCTGTCAGTAATTTATTCCATTTTGACAAGTGAAAACGTGTTTTGAAATCAAAGGTCATTGAGAAAAAAAACAACTAAAATGAAAATAGCTTCCAACCAGAGATACTTTTTTTTTTCATATTTCACTGTTGTTTTCACAGTGAAAGAAACATTTGGCAATAAAGGGACTCTCAACAGACACTGTATTACAGGTGCTTAGTTGTCTAGGACAGTCACTTTTCTGAGACATAAGGCTCTAAATGGTGCTGTAGCTTCAATCAGTTTCTCCAAATGGAGAATAAGAATTACCATTAGGCTCAAAGGAAGCTAAAATTCTTTTAGGTATTCTCTAGGATGTGTGCAGCTAGGTGGTGCACTGGATAGAGCACCAGTGCAGGAGTCAGGAGGACCTGAGTTCAAATCTCACCTCAGACACTTGAAACTCACTAGCTGTGTGATCCTGAGCAAGTCACTTAACCCCAAATGCCACATCCTGGATCATCTCCAGTCATCCTGAGGAATATCTGGTCACTGGATTCAGAAGGCTCTGGAGGAGAAGTGAGGCTAGTGACTTGCTCAGCCCTCCTTCACTCAAAACAAAGTCAAGTGAAAGTCATATCATTTCTCTAATGGCATGGTCTTCTTCAGCAAGAAAGGATGAACACACACACACACACACGAAGTGTGCAAAGAACTTTTTTTCTGATTAATATGCTATAATTGAAGATTACCTCCTAAATGTCCTGTCACTCTTTAAGAGCAAATTGTATTCATTGATAATTAGTTCTATGTTGATACTTTTAACCTCTACACAGACCATGAGTTTCCTTGACTCAAAAGATGTTTAGGTCAAATACCTCCTGGGAAAATCCCAACAGGATCTAAGAAGTTTCTCTTACAGTGTGAAAAAAAAGCAGTCCTGCAGAGGAATTATGGAAGTGGATGAAATTCATATTACACTAGAACACAGAAAGTTAAAATCTTATAAAGGACGGTTTTAAAAATAGCTCATTAAGTAATGGTAATGTATGTAATAAAAATTTCCACAAATCACCTCTTGTGGAAAATGATGAAAGTCCTGGGGAAATTGCCAATTTCTCAAACAAGGTTAAGATTCTTTTATGGAAAAATGGGGAGAGTGATGTTTAAATATGATTCCTTTTAATTCCCTCTTTCTCAAATATGAATATTTTATTAAAAAGACATATTAAGGATAATTTGAATACGGTTCGTTCAAATAAAGGTAGTTGAATTACCACGAAAATGGATTTAGAGTTCTTAAAATAGAAATTAGTTTTACAAAGAAAGTAATGAAAGTTTCAAGCTTTCAGCAATGGGATTCCAACATAAATTGTTTTTATGTGTTTCATTTTGTAGGTAACAGGTTTAGAACATTTCAACTTAGTTAACCAAGTTTGTAAATTTAGATGAAAGATTTTGGATGATTTAGCATGTGCAAGACAAAAATGTTTATCATATTTCATAAATAAAAATCTAATTTTTATGGTCATAATCTTTAATTCAATGCATTTATGTCAAATAACTATTGTGTGTCAAGCATTGTACTAAGCACTATGATGGATTCTAAAGAAATACTTTGCTGATCAACTCTTCTCAGAGCACTAGTCTTTTACTGATACTCAGAAATCTTTTAATTAATCTCTTACTGAGTCCATATTCCATTAACCAAAATCAATCTTTCATATAATTTCCACTATATTTAAATCCTCAACTCTACCCCCTTTTCATTTTCTATTCTTTCTTTTCATCTCAATTCATTTTTTCTTTCTTTCTTTTTTTTTTTTTTTTTTACTGAAAAGACAAGCACCATCTGCTTTAGGCTTTACCAACTTCCCTCTTCCAAACTTTAGGATATCTTACTCATTACCTCCAGTCAATAGTCAATAAACATTTATTAAATACCTACTATGTGAAAGACACTGTGCTAGATATATGAAAGTGACAGAAGACAATTATCTAGCTTCAAAGAGATCAAAATCTAGCAGAGAGCTCACAATCTAAACTATTCTCCAGTCTTCTATTCAGAGAGGATGAAAATATCTTTCAGAACTCTTTTTGTGTCAAATGATTCAATTTCATTTAGCTTCTGTTTCCTCATCCATAAAATGAAGAGTTTGAACTTTATATATATATATATATATATATATATATATATATATAATCATACAATTTTCTACTATAACAGGAATTAAGCTCTGTCAATATTGCATTTGCATCATTTACAATTATCAACCTATTCAGTGGAGTTGCAGGCAAACTATAAAATAAACAAATTTTAAAATAATTTTCCCATAACAATACTCATAGATCTAATAATCAAATCTTAGAAGCAGCATCTATTTTTCTTTTTCATTTTAACTTTTAATGTTGGAAGAGATGTGTTTGTCTTCAAATGTTTTTTTCCCTGTAAAAAAATGGAATATAAAGTCACAGTTTTTTAGAAACTTTTTGATTTACTGACAAATACAGTTTCCTCTTTTCATTTTTCTCTTCTCACATATTATAAATCTTTCACTTTTCAAAATGAATACATCATTTTATTTAAGAGTATGCTCACATATTCAGAAAATTTCCCACTGAGAATTCAGTCATATTCTTTCATTAGTAATATAGAAAAAAGGTGAAATTATCTTTGCCTTCATACTTTAGTTATCTATTCTTTAAAGTTATCCTTTATTCAATACTTAATCAATATTTTTAAGTCATAGGGGTGCCAAGGTGGAACAATGACCATAGTGTTGAACATGGAGTTAGGATTCCTAATCTCACATGCTGCATCATATGCTTACTGTAAAATAGCCTGTACAAGTCATTTAACCACTCAATTTCATCTTCCTCATGGATAAAATTGAGATAATAATTGCACCTATTAACTTCATAAGGTTGTTATGAAAAATCAAATAAGGTATTATATGAAAATCATTATGCAAACCTTAACCAAGACAATATTCACATCACTGTTGGTGATTATGAATATGCCAGCATAGTTCTTGAAATCATTAAACACCAGAAAGTCAGATTCCAAAACCAGAAAGCCAGATTAGTCACAGTAGCCAAGAAATTAATACAAAAAAGCACTGCCAGGGACAAAGGTAATTCTAAGCCTTCTTCTCCCACTGCTGGGGCATTTCCACAAACAAACACCCAAGAGCCTAGCTGCCTACTTGCCTGTGACCTTCCCAAATCTGACTAGAATGACCAACTTCCTCCCAGCTCTGCTCCACCTTTCCTGTTCCACCCATTCATCAAGCTCCTCCCACCACATGTGACTTAGACTTCCAAGTGATTTAAGCAGGTCACATAGGCCTATTAATGAACGGGAAAGACTTTCCCATTTAAGTTACTGTTACATTTGGCCCCAAGACTTTCATATTCATTATATATGTCACTGGGGCAACTGTTATGAACAGAATTTTAACAGGAATAACAGAAAATAAGCATGTCAAGCAGTATCTTGGGCAATTGGTGTCAACAAAATTTTACAACAGTATAACAAGGATCACACAAAATAAGCACATAAAACAATATCTTAGGGTAGATCTTGAGCATAGGTTTCCCATCATTCCCTTTCCAAATGAATGGGGCTGAAAATCTTGGGGTAAGGGGCAAAGGTCTTACATAGCTACTTCCTATTGAGAATGGATGTAAAGCTGCCCCAGACCCAAGAGGTCCCATTTGAGGGGTAAGTTCTTTTCTGGCATCTGGAGCTTGGTCAACACTAGATCCAGGGTGGACACATCAGAGTCATGGAAAAGAGGTGACATTCAGCTTAAGCAATCAAGCAAGTCTTAAATCACTGTAGAAATACTAAATATTATTATTTATTTTCATATACTATAGTATACATAATGATACCAGGTTGAATTAAAGGCTTAAAACTTTCATTGAAGAATTGAGTACTATAGATGTTCAACTTTTTTTATTTTGATTTATAGAACTCAATTTAAGTAAGGAAATGGATACCACCAATTGTCTCTGATTTCTCTCATCTCTAAAACATTTCTATAATATTTTATATTCATGACTTCAACTTTCTTAACATTCTCACAGATTTTATTTCATTATTCTCCTGCTTCTGTAATGATTCTTTTTTCCCCTCCCTATTCATTTTCCCCTTCTCATTATCCTTTTGGCATACTCCTTTTCTCTTCCTTTTTTTTCCTCTCCTTTCCTTTCAGTAGAAATATATTGGAGAAAACACTGAAATTGGAGACTCAAAGATGCTTTCTCTCTTCTATCTTCCCCATGTATCCTCAGTACGTAGCACAGTGACTAGAACAGAGTGGGAACTTAATCTATGGGCTTCAGAGTACACTACTTCTTGAACAACAATGGGGCCTTTCCCAAGCTCCACTCAATGGCTGTTTTTTGGACCCTTCTGGCTTAGAGTGAATGTCAATAATAACTATTTCTCTTTGAAACAACAACCCTGAGGGTCTTGAGGTCCCTCCCAGATTGATTGATTGATTGATTTTTCTTTTCTGTTTAAAGGGGGGATCTCTTGACTACTTCTTAAAGAGGCCTATTTACTGAATGGGTATTACCTCACCTTCAACGAGTATCTGAAAAGGCCTTAGCATAGAAGGTCAAAGTCTCCCATTGTATCCTGGGCCATCTCCAGTCATCCTGATGGATATCTGGTCATTGGATCCAGAAGGCTTTTGGAGACAGAGTGAGTCTGTCCTTCCTCTCTCAAAACAAAGTTGGGTGCAAGTCATGTTATCATTTTTCTGATGTCATGATCCTCTTAGAAAATGAAGGATGAACACAAAAACCAAAACCACCACCATTATCCAAGACACAAGTCCATTGTATTCATTCCTCTTTCACATAAACCTATCACCTTCCACAACATTTTTTTTTTACCAATTTTGAATAACAGATCTCAGAAGGAGAAAGTACCTTTCTACACTAACTCATATCTAAACTGAAATGGAATCCTTTGTGTAATTTTGGGGACATGATTGCTGACAATCCAGCCTCTGGAATGAGGACTTCCAAAGAGGAGGAATTAGCTGCCTCTTAAGAAAATTAATTCAGAAACTAATTTTTGAAGCATAAAATTGTTAGAATTTTTTTCCCTTGTGTAATTTCTAAATCCTCCTGTCTGTAACTTTCATTCATCTGTTCTTGGGACCAAATATAACAGATTTAGTTTCTTTTCCATATGACAGTCTTTTAAATGTTAGGACATAGCTACTCTAACCCATGCTGTTGGACAGCAAAGGGTCAAGAACTTAGTCCCTGGGATACTCCACTGAAGAGCTCCCTTAAGACTAGCATCCAGTGATTAAAGCATACTATCGGGGTATCAAATTTTAACATGTTATTTATCTAGCTACTGGTCCTCCAAGAGCATGTATTTTACCATGTATGCTTATGACATTTCGTTCTGTAGCAGCAAGATCTCCAGCATACACAGGACAGCCTGCTGTACAGGTTCTTAAATCTGCCTTTCTAAGGAAATCAACCCTAAAAGAGGTGAACAAACTTACTTTAATCAAGTCCCTATATCATTCACTTAGTTCAGGGGAAAAAGTCAACACTCTGAATTTCAAAGAAAATATAAACAGAAATTACAAACAGAGAGACCAAGAGACAGTGCTTCCAACTATCTGAACATAGACAATACACACATAATTACCAGAGACAGAAACACCAACATTTGAGTTTTCATAGTGGGAGGAGGGATTCCTTAGTGGCTTCGCAGAGTTTCGCCTATTAATGGGCAGGGAAAATGTTTAACTTTCATATACCAAACTAGTTTTCTTTTTAAAGGAGTAAAGAAATGATGGGAGCTTGTCATCACTGTTCTTGATGAAATTATACTATGCTGGCTTTTAGTGATCATGGTTTATATTTATTATTTTAAATATGTTCCCCAATTACATGTAAAATAATTTAAACATTTTTTTAAAGTTCAGAGTTCCAGATTCTGTCCCTCCCTCCCTGAGATTTTAAGAAAACAAGTATGAGCTATATATATGCAATCATGTAAAACCTTTCTATATTAGTGATTTTGTATAAGAAAATTTGAAAAAAAAAGAATGAGAGGGAAAGAGAGAGAAAAGAAGGGAAGGAGGGAAGCAGAGAGAGAGAGACAGAGAGAGAGAGAGAATATTTTGATCTGCATTCAGTCTTCACCATTTCTTTCTCTGGAGGAAGACAGCAATTTTTCATCATGAGTCATTTAGGAATGTCTTGGATCACCACAGAGCTGAGAATAGGGAAGCCATTCAGGGTTGTTCGTGGTACAATATTGTTGTACTGTGTATACCTGTGTTCTCCTTTTTCTGCTCATTTCACTTTCTATCGGTTCATGTAAGTCTTACCAGGTTTTTCTTTTTTTCTTAAATCATCCTGCTTTTCATTTTCTATAACACAATAATATTCCATTACATCATGTATCACCACTTATTCAACCATTTCTCAATTGATGGACATTGGACATCCTCTCAATTTACAATTTTTAGCACCACAAAAAAAAAAAAAAAAGAATTGCTAATCCAGGTTTAAATTTCAAAGTGCCCACAGATCATTACATACATTCTTTTTTTTTTTTTCCAATGATGTGAGTGAGAATAATATATTGGATTGAATATTTGGCTTAGAATCAGGGAGATCTGATTAAAAATGGTTTCTGACACTTAACCTAGAAGGGAGGGGAGGAAAGTTTATTAAAAGTCAGTGTCCTTATTTTACAGACACTATGCTAAGTACTTGAGAATGCTGTCATTTGATTATCACAAGAATTCTTTGAAATATTTGAAATATAATTCCTCCCCACCCGGACACCCGTTTTGTACTTGAAGAAACTAACGTGGGCACAGGCTAAGTGACTTGTCAAAGGTTAAACAATAAATAATTCTGTGGGCAGATTTGAACAGAGTTCTTTCTGAGGTACAAACTCTAGACAGGCATTAACCCTGCCTTAGGTAATATGTAATCTTAGGGAAATAAACTCTCATCCTCAGTTTTCTTACTCATTGCATTGGAAAATATCTAAGGTGACTTCTAGCTCAAAACCTCGCATTCTATGATGATCACATGCGCTGCCTTCCTATTATCTCACAGTTCACCTTTCTTACCTTTATAAATATAGTAACAAAAGTAAGGCTGATTTTCCTGATGGGTCTTTAAATAAAATTAAAATAACATTGTTATCTGAGAATGAAGGAATTATATCACTCTTTCCGATGGCAGAAGATTCCCTACTCCTACACAAATTCATGTCAAGCTATCCTTTTATGCATTTGTCACATCCTCAACTAAAAATTATTATAAAAAATATTGGATAATTTCATTTTGAGGCTTAAGTTAACAGTATATTAGAAAAATAAATTAATAAAAGATTAATATATTTTCAATACTTCTTCTGGAATAAAAAAAATGAAAAATATTGAGGAGAGGTTGATTATGCAAACCTTTCAATGAACCTTCTATTTAATGTCACCCTTTAACTTCTTGCTGTAGTGAATAAATAGAGCATTTTACTTGGAAAAAGTGATTTCAAATCCTATTTCAAAAATTATGTAATCTTGGGGATGTAATCGCATCAGCCTATATTTTCTCATCTGCAAAATGGTGATAATTATAACACCAACCTCACAGCACTATGGACATTATCTGGTGAGAAAATATAAGTAAAATGATTTGCAAAACTGGAAATGTTCTATAAATATATTATTTTTATTATAAAATAAGTGCTGAAAATGAATGTGGCAAGAAAGTCATCAGGAAAGATGGGAAAACTAAATCTTGCAAAACATTCTGTACATTATGAAAAATATAGACAAAATTTAAAACATATCATAAAGCATAATGATTTTTATCATAATATGAACTAATTAACCAGACAAACTAATTGAAGGCAAAATTACTTAGGGATTGTTCCTACTGAAATAGTTCAGGAACTTTTGATCATGACATGATTATCTATATTATTCATGGCTTAGAACTTCATTTTTTTCTGACATTATTTCTGTGCAAAACTGCCCTGGGCTCAGGAGCAATTATTCATTATTCTGACATTTTATAAAGGTGTCTTATGCAGCTCTGATCTTGTCTTACTTTTGAGCAATAAAAAAATATTATGTGATTTCTGATTTTACACTTTAACATTCTGATTCTGAAAAAAAAGTTGGCCATTCCCCCAAACCTACAAACCATAATTGCTTTAGAAAACTGATTACTAATGTAGTTTAATTTTATTAAGGGGCTTGCCAAAGAGAAACATAACTGCAAGCAATGGTTGCTGTTGCCTCAACTCCAAGAGCCCTCATTTTTTCTCCATGTAGTTCATCTTGGACTATTTCCCAAGTGGGAATCTAACAGAAACTCTAAAATCTTTATTCCTCAGAATATTCTTTTTTGACCTAAACATATGTTGCTTGAATTTCTCCCAAAACTTGTGATTAACAATCTCAAATGTGCTCTTTTTGCTTCTGTACTTTTAATCTTCTCTTCTTCTATCTAAAGTGCACTCTCCTTTCTTTAGGCTCCCAACTCAATATTCCCCATCCCTTTCAGTATATCATTGCATCTCCTTCTGAAGTGAAAATATTGCACCCATCCAAAATGACAGACCTCTCCATTTCTTGCCTCTTTATATGATAATGTCTCCTATCAAAGGCTACCTTTCCCCTGTGCTCTTGATCTTAAGGTCTCTTCTTTGGAGATTCTAATTTCATGAACTAAATCTATGCTTTTCCTTCTTTAGTTTGTTCCAATGTACTAATTCTTGCATACACACATATTCAGGTCTCCTGCACTTCAGTTGTCTCTTTAAGGAATTCTAGTCCTATTTTGAGTGGAGAGGGGAGGAGGGTTTACTTCCAAATACACTGAATGAGTGGTTCTCTGTTTTCTGCCTTTATTTCCTCTCTACCTGCTTATTCCTTAACTCCTTAAACTCTTCTTGTAGCATGGTAGACTATAAAGACCATTGCCTCTACTACCACCCATGTATTGGGTTCAAATTCTACCTCTGAAATATACTACTCAAATGACTTTAGTCAAATCTCTTAAGCTCCCTGGACTTCTGTTTCTTTATTTCTAAAATGAAGGGATTGGATTTATTGACTCCAGCTTTTCTCTACAGCTAGAGCTAGAATTAATTATCAAAGGCAGTAGACATTTCCCAATCATCATTCTCCTTTACTCTTACATGACTGACAATTTTACATACACCGAGAATAGATAGACAGGCAGGGGGAGGAGATAGAGAGATAGAGAGATAGATATTTCTCTGCCTTGGTCTCTATCTCTCTGCCTCTCAATCATTTCCTTTTCCTTTTGTGTCTTTATGTCTGTTTGCTTATCATTTTCTGTGACTTCCTTTCTCCTATTCATCCTTTTTCTGCCTCTTTTGATGATATCTCATCTATTTCCCATCCCTGGTATGAAAAAATCTAGTTTTTAACCTCATGTTCCCTTTCCCTTGACATATTTTCTTGATGACCTCTTTAGGTACATGGCTTCACCTGTTACCTACAAGTGGATCGATCACAAATCTTTACCTTTAGTACCCACCCTTGTCAGAGCAAGAAAATATAGCTAGAAGGGACCTTAGATGTCCTCTAGCTTTTCTTCCTTATTTTCCAGTTGATGAAACTGAGGGGTGGAGAGCAAATCAACTTGTCTTAGGATATACAGCAAAGAATTGTGGAAACAGAGCTAGGTGCCCCTTCTTCTGATGTGGGATCAGTTTTCTTTTAATCCTCTTGCATCCTGAATTATATTTAGAACTTTTCACTGGACTTGTTTATAAGTACTATTCTACTGTTACTTCATTCTTGAAGGCCAAATCTCAACTGAGATATTTACTAGTTTTTTCTTTCTTTGTCCGTTTTTGCTTTTTTTTTTTTTTTTTTAACCCAAGGCAAGTCATTTAACTTCTCATAGGCTCAGTTATTTCATCTGCATTAGGGAAATTTGATTTGAATCCTAAAGTGATATGCAGCTCTATGTTGGTGATGCTCTGATGTTAAACTCAATTTGTCCTAGGATCAAAATCATGTATCTTCCTTTACAAATCTATTTTCCTGATTTCTCCAATACCTTTTAATAACATCCCTGTATTCCCTATTTAGAAATTCAAGTCACCTTTGCTTCCTCTTGTTCCATTACTATTCCATATCATTAAGTGTTAAGTTCTTCCATTTTTATCCCTGCAAACTCCCCTCCTGTCTGTCACATGGTCACTGATAGGATTTCATTACCTGTATTAATATGAAAGATTTCTGTTTTTTCCATCAACAGGTTAAGTTTTCCCCCAAACCTTGCAGAGTTTAAAAATAGGAAATTGATCACTTGAAGAGTAGGTCTGGTTTTATTATACTTCTCACCAAACACCATCATTGACTTTTCATTCCCTAGTAATAAATTTCAAATTCTTGGTATGAATTTTCTTGAATAAACATCAATCTAATTTCCCCAACCAAATGTTGAAAATTCTACTTATTCCCCAATTTTTAATGGAACTTTTGACAACACACATTATTTTCCACCTTACTCATGTTATTTACTCTAATTGTTACATAATTTTCATATTTAAAAATATTTTCAGAGTTTTTATATATAAATGTATTACATTTACTTTCCCTTCTTTTTTATTCTCTTCAAATTATCATATTATACAGGATATTTCTCAGAGGGGCAAAGAGGAGAGTGAGAAAAACAGATAAAGTATTTTAATAATTAAAAATGAAAAGCTATATCTCATAGATGCTGTTTATTTCTTTTAAATTAATTTTAATACGCAAAATTCTACTTTATCTCCTTCCTATCTTTATTATCCATTAAAAGTGTTATTAATATGTACAGTTAAATATATATATATATCTTTCTATGCTTTTCTGAGAATAGATAACTCTTACCATCTTGTTCAAAGGCTTGCCTTATTAACTTTACTGAATACTTAAGTTACTTTAGTCATCAAAGAGCAGGATACTGATAAGCAAAATATTAAAACAAAGGATTTACATAATTCAAATATTTATATGAATTATATAAATATCTCTGTTAGAAGTTATCTAAATGAAAGGAATACAGTTTGGGAAGAAAATTTTAAAGAGCGATCCATCAAGATGTATATTATTGTGTTTAGCTAATTTAAATTAGTGTGAGTAATTACAAATTTTAAAGAGGATAATAATACATGTAAGAACATACATGAATAAAATGGAAGAACTAATGATTTTAATATAAAATATTAGAAAAAATCAACAAACACACAATTGACATAAAAAGAAATTTTGATAATTGAATGAGAAATAGCTAATCTAAGAAACAGCAAACTATAAAAATACTAAGCAAAAGTAAAAGGTAATTCTATGCAATTTTTTGAAAAGCTTAAAACTTAGTTAAGCTGAATAAAAGAAGCAAAATTCAATGAGCATAACAAAGCATAAATTAACATTAAAACATAGAAGAAATAAGATATTATAACCAACAATATGCACAATTGCATGATATATAGCACTTGTTTAATTAAGTATGTGTATCACACATTGCCAGTGATGGAAAAACTAGTTTTGGAAATGAATCCTGCAACTTGCTAACTCTTTGAACTCTAGTGAGACTTTTTTAATCTTCTTTCAGCTCAGCTTTTTCATTTTTAAATGAAAGATAATTTGTTAGATCCCTCCCAGCTCCAACTCTACTATCTTAAGATCTGTGGAATGATAGGAGCTCAGAGACATCAATTCTAGTTATTAATAAGGCAGGATATTTTATAGCAGTTTAAATGATGAGCAGAATGTTTTAAAGAAATAATAAATATTTCCAGAGGTTCTCATAATTTGAGAAGTACTTATTAACCATAGTATCAATAAAATTATAATACCTATGCAGATGACCCATGTACTCAACTCCATATTAGAATTCCTACTTTAGGATGAATGATCCAGGAAGACTTCTATGGTTACAGTCAGGACTGAGAAATGAGGGAGATTTTTTTATGATCCTAAAAATAAAACTCAAAGGATTCCTATATCCATTCGAAAAATTGCAAAGAAAAAAAAAGAAAACAAAAACAAAACACCTGTCTTAATTTCATCTCCATATACCTCTAAAAATTGTATAAATTGATCATGTATATGATATATTTTTATCCCAATCCTCTGAATATAAATATTATGAATTGTTCTAGGATATTAGCCAAGTTAAACTTCAAATTTCTTACAGAAGGATTTGTGTTCCAGAGAATATAAGAAGGGCATACTTCTCATGATAGTGCAAGTTTCAGGCTTTCTAGCCTCTAATTTTTAAATAGATACCTGCAGATATAAGTTTTTAAAAAAATATTTGGAAGCATGGTGTGGATATTTGTCAGAATGATATGATTTGTCTCACAATAGTGGCAATTTTTAAATCACCAGACTGTGACTGTTGCTATGACTGCATCACTGAATTTCAAAACAATCGCCAAATCCTTATTGCATTCTGAGACAAAATTGTGAACCATATCAAGGTATCTCATCATAGAATTGATTTAGGTATTGATAAGTGTCTCATTTATAGCTGTCCACAAACCTGGCTTTTATCTATCTTGTTATCTCTATTTTACATTATTACTTTTACAGTTCTGTATTCCATTCAAATTAGGTATCTGTTCTCTAAATTAATATACCAGTTCTTGCCTCCATTCGCAAATGTCTAGACTACTAGCTTTCCTTAATTCTATCTTCCCATGTTGTCACTTTCCTACAAGTATCATTTAAGGTGTAACCTCTTCCTTGAAATATTGGTGGCTCCTCCAACTGGTTAGTATTTGTCCTCATTACCTGAAAATGTCTTTTACTTCTCTGTGTTAAACACTGTGATTCCCAAAGGAATGTAAGCGTATTGAATGTAGTCGGCAACAAACATTCTTAAATGTCTACTACGTGCCCATCACTGTGTTAAACAGTGTGGATACAAAGACTGATGGGGAGAGTACCAGTTTTCAAGTGGACCACAGTCTGATAGGAGAGACAACATGCAAGCAACTGTGTAAATTATCTACATATACACATATGCATACATATATACATGCAATTGTCCACACACACATATATACATATGTATGATATATTATATATACATATATGGTACATACATATACATATATAATTATGTATAGTATGATATATACATACAAATAATTATTTATTGCATATATGATGAATTGAAGACAATTTCAGAGGGAATCCTGGGGAAAAGTTATTGCAGAAGATGAAATTTTAATTGAGAGTTGAAGGAAGCCCAGGAGGCAGAGTTGAGCATGGAAAAAATTTGAGTCATGGAACTGTCACTGAAAATGTCCAGATTCAGGAGACAGTATGTCTTGTGTGAGGAACATCAAGGAGTTCATTATCACCGGATCATGGAGTATATACAAGAATAAGAAAACTAGAAAGGTACGAATGAGTCAGGTTTAAAAAAAGCCTTAAACCCAAAGACAGGATTGATTTTGTATTTGATCCTGGAAGTAACAGGGAGCTATTGAAGTTTATAGAATGGGAAGGTGAGACATGGTTAACATCTGTATTTCTGAAGATCAATTTGATAGCTGCATGGAGGATGATGGGAGTGGAGAGACTGGAGGTGGGGAGATTGTTAGCAGCTATTGAAAAAGTCAGGCATGAGGTTAGGAGGACCTATGTCAGGATAGTGACTGTATCAGAGGAGAAAAAGGAATATAGATCAGAGATGTTAAAGTAGAAACAACAGGATTTGATTGGATATGTAGAGTTGAGAAAAAATGAATAGTCGAAGTTTAAAACTGACTGGTTGTACTGGTTTTGTATGTTAGTAGTCAATGGGGCTGAGTCAAAGTCTTTGCAGTAATAAATAAAGAGAATATTCATGTGATTATTCTGTGTACAGGGTTTAATATTTGCCATTTTGATTTATTCTTTTTTCAGTTTAGATTCAATTTTAGAAATCCAAGTTTATTCACTTCCTGTCACTCATATTTACAGGACCAATCTTTTTATTTCATATTTGATACATATCTTAGTTTCATTGGTTGAAGTTTTTGATTTTACAAATGATAAGAAATGTTGCACATTCAACAGTGAGTTCTCATTCTCTCCCACTATCTTTATCCTCTATGCTCTCCTGCTTTTCTTCCCCCCACATGAAACTTCTTCTAAATTCCTGGTTTCATAGACTCCTCTTTGCAGACCTCCTAAAGTGTCTTAGTTTGGAAAACACATTTTTGTGACCTTCTGCTTGTTCCTTTGCTTTAATATTTGGAGGGTGCTGTTGGAAGAGTTTTGCAGGATGGCTGCCTCTGTTATCTTGGTTCTGTCCTTTAAGAAAAAAAATGTTGTAATGAAAAAAATATTATTTGACAATTTGTAGTGCAAAATATTTATTATCATTCTATCCAGGAAAAGATTGATACAAACTATGATAAATTAACTCAATTTATTTATTAAAATGAAACAGAGAGAATGTCTTTTTGTTTTTCCCTAGTCCAAATGATGCTATTTAATATATCAAATGGACTGACTCTGAATATTCTTCCTATTACAAGGTGGAAAACCCACTAAAATATCTACACTTATCCTATACAGAGTTCAATGGTGACAAATATACTGGCCATAAACACCTATGGGGAACAGGAATGAAGAAACAAGGTAATTTTCCTCCATGGTTCTAGAATATTATATGCCTTGGAGCCAGAGGAAGAATTTGTATGATTCTTCTTTTTTCCCAAAAATATATTCCTCACAAACTACAGTTTAGAAAACAAAGACTTACAACAAAAATTACATCCTGACCCTCTTTGACAGTGTTTTTTTTATGCAAACCAATGGACTTTTCATTTCTATTAATTCTCCTCCTTTAAACGAGCAAATAAATTCTCCTCCTTTAAAAGCAAATAGAATTCTGATGGAGTAGCTAAAGAAGAAACATCAGAGTTAAGGCCATTGGGCATGTGAAAAAGGGGGCTTAATAGAACCCTGGATATGACTGATTTTTTAAAATGAATTTTATTGTGACCTTTAATCATCTCAGTTCTGTTTCAATTTATTTGAAGAAAAAATATAGTTAAATAACATCTCTTGTCCTATTTTAATTGCTTTGAAAGATCTGAATCCCATGAAATCCTTAATACAAATGTGTCATATTGCCAATTCATTTGTGAAAGATACAGGTGGTCCACAGTTTTAGAGATCTAGAAATATAAGTTTATTGAGTATAAAATTATATGTATGTGTGTATACTCACATGTATGTATACACACATACACACTTTTATCTATCTGTGTATGTAAATAAAATTCTGAAACTCTCATAAGGATTTTTGAAGATTAATTAAGATTCCTATTCTTGCCATCCTGACCAAAAGGCATGTGACAAGGCATGAATTTTCTGGTAAAATTGTCTCTGGCAGGAAAGAGGAGAGCAGGACATTACTTGTATCATTTTTGCATATAGTGTTACAGGCTTATTAAATCTCTGGGACATATGAACAGATTTCCACATAATTCCCATGACATGATCTCTGACTTGAAAGAAAATCTACTGCAATGTATATCTTTTTCTTGTCATTTTTAAATTTCATAAGGGACAAGAGTGGATATCAAAGAAGGGGAAAAGAAAAGCGATTATTTAAAGCCATTGATTAAATATGAAGGAGGCTAGAACAGAGTGGCCACAATATAAACTAGTGAAAGCATAATCAACATAAATCACATTACCTTTTCTCTGCAGTGATTTTTCAGGTCTTAACTAACCTTTAATTTAACCAGGTATTTTTACAGATGTCTTGTTTTTCAATTTGCTATCTTGATTGTACCCACTGGTATAGAATGTGGGAAGAGAGGGCATTCTCATATCTATAGTACTGGAAAATGTATTTAAAAAGTTACCAGGTTTTTCTTCCGAGTACATTATATTTCTAATGTTGAAATTATTACAAAAATATCTAGGTAAACAGAAATTTGAATCATTTGTTTCCTCAAATGCTTTAATTATATGCTTCATTACAGTTCTTGTAGATAATTGGTAGGGATGGGTACATGAAATGCTTAGAAAAGAATATTCAACTACACTTTGAAGTAGTATCTATATATGCAATGAAATGGATAAATGACACAACTTCTTCAAAACCCCAAAGATTTTTTTTTCTGATATATCCAAATAATTATAGAGAAAAGAGTGTACGTTGGAAAGATAACAGGATGAGGCAGGTTGAATTGATGTACATTGAAAATAATAGTTTTAGTTGAAAATTCTTTGAGCTTAAGAACATAACATCTCTTATCCCTTAGATCGATAGATCATTAAAGCTGAGAAAGTCTAGAACCTTAGAGGTAATCTAAAGAAAAATCTCATTTTAGCATGAGAGGGAACAGAATCAAGTGTAGCTTAATTTACTACTGAGTAGCCACTATAGAACTTGGACAGTTTTGAATCTCTTTTAGTTACTTATATAGTTCTCTGTACATAATGTAAATTTAAAAATATTGGTGAAATTAAGTTAATGAAAACTTTGATCTCACCTCCAGTACTGAACATAAAATCCTATGTTTGACATCAAGAGTCCTTCATGATCTTGAACCCTTCCTACAATTCACTTCCCTGTCTACTTTACTCCAGCCTCTCCCCACTCTGCCCCACATTACACTTTGGGGTCCAGCGACATTGGCCTCTTTACTGTTCTCATACAAAACATTTTACCTCTGCCTGTAAGCATTTTTGCTGGCTGTGTCCCATATGTGGTATTATTTTTTTCCTAACAATGGCCACCTGATTTTCCTGGTTTCTTTCAAATCCCAACTTACATCTCATCCTCTACTAAAAGCCCTTCCTGATCCCTCTAAACTCTAAGGTCTTCTCTCAAGTAATTATCTCCAAATCATTCCATTTATAGTTGTTGTACACAATATTTCACATCTTCTCCCCCCACCACAGTATGAGCTCTTTGAGAGTAGGGACTGTTTTCTAGCTTAATTTGCATCCCCAGGGCCTTTAGCTCAGCAACTAGAACTTTCCAAATGCTCATTGACTGGTAGATTTGCTTTGAAGTATCTTTGTTTCTTGGTCCCCTCAATTCCAAGCTGGTGTCTGCCATTGTCTTCCATTTACATTGTTTATAAATTCTTTTCATAGTTATTTGTATATTATCTCTCCAATTAGAGAGCTCCTTGAGGGCCATGGTTTTACCCCTTTTTTTTTTTTTTTTTTTTGCTAATCCCAACACTTAGACCAGTGTCTGGCATATAATAAGTGCTTAAAGTAAGTGCTTGGAGATAAACTGGTAACAATGATATGTTCACTACCTTCCTCTCCAGTTTTGAAGGCCTCAAACAAGATAAAGTATGAAAATGATATCATCAAAAACATCCCATTACATATTTTTACTATTATTAAAGTTGTCATGATCTAAATAGCTACCTGAACTATACTTTACTCTTCAAGGAACACAGAATAAGGAAACATAAAAAGAATTTCTTTCCTCTGTGGTCCTAGGCAGCTACTCAATTCTTATTAGCACATACTATGAATCTCAAAATGGAGAAATTAGGTTTAAATTTCATTTTTTATCAGTTTCAAAGTAGTATATATTTAACTCATGAAGGGAATTTAGAAGTCATTTGCTATGAACATTTTATTATAGAATAAAGAAACTGAATGCCAATCAGGTGGCATAGTAGCCAGAACCCCGGATCTAAAGGACCTGAGTTCAAATTCAGCTTCAGACATTTAATGAGTTGAGTAACCCTGGGCAAGTCACTTAACTCCATTGCCACCAAATAAAAAGAAACAAAAAAGAAATGAAGGAACAGAGAGGTTAAATCACTTGCCCAACTTTTAGAAAGCAATAACTGAAGGGGGAATTGATTCTAAGTGTTGCAAATTCCAAATGCAACATCCCTTCCATTGAGCCACACTGTCATTCCATTCCACATTATCAAGCAGACATGAGGATAGATCAAACTTTGAAACACACACATAGACACAGACACAGACATATACAAACCATTCCTTCTCTTTGCACAATGGTAAAAAAAAATTAAATTAAATAAAATCTTTTAATCAAGCAACACTTCATTTTTATTCATTTCTGGTTCTGAGGTTAACTATAGCTAAGAAGCTAATATAAAGAATTCAGGGGGAAAAGACAATGGATTGACACATTTTCAAACAAATTTAAAAGCTTTGGACAATATAAAAAATCTGTTCCAAGTCGCTTGAGCTAGATAAATGATATTGGTGAATTACATGAGGAAACAAATCACACATCATTTTGTTAAGCTACTGCTGATGAAGAGGACTTACTTTTTTGAGAAGTGTGTCTTTAATTAGGTTATGTTTTAGGCAATAGAAAGGATGAAACTTCTTCATGGTATGACTCTGAGCTATGTAGTGTTGTACAATCACCAGTAAAGTTGCTGAGTTTGATCTGCTTATTTCAGATATGCCATCCTACAGGAGGCTTCCATTACAAGTTTCCAGGACAATATGTAAACTCTTCTTCAGCTTGTTTTACTTACCCTCTTTTTTCCACTGCCTAGAAGTACGTGCACATAAAAATCTCCATATATTTTGAATTCAAATATTGGAAGAGATGACTGTAGTCTAAATCTTCTCTCTAGAAAACTCTGGGACAACATGGGAAGAGATGAAGAAATACCTCCTGATCTATCACTTTCAAAGAAAGAAATTTTCTGTTTGTTAAACAGTGTGAGAAAGTCAAGCCAATTCTGAAAGCTACTATATTTTGATTGAAGATGGTGTTATATCTATGTTTATCTTTTAATATCTTGGTGAATATACTACTAACACTGGTGACAAGGTAGCATGTTAAATAAAGAAACATGAATCTTTAATGTTTCTGTTCTGTACTTACATAAATAATGGTCAAAGCATCGTGACTCACTGGACAGGTTAACAATCTTCTTTGTCATCCAAAGCTTGCATTTGAAAGCATTTTTACTCTTTTCATCAAAACTGACAAGCCATTCTTGTCAGAGGCTTGACAGTGACAAAAAGTAGAAGGCTTAACCATGTCTGATCTAAAACATGGGTATTATTTTGCAATTCTGAAGTCTGCCAAGTTGCGCATTGTAACTATGACATTGAATGAAGTTATTCACTCCAAACCTTCTCTGCCCACTTTCCTGTATTTAGCAGGAGAATTTTTTCAAGAAAATTGAACATTTGAAGTCATATTTCAGTTTGCAATTATCAAGTAGTGGTTGAATGGTATAAATTGACACTTTTTATATTTTTGTAATATAGTTTAGAGACAAGGAAATTATTTCAATAATAGGACAAATGATAGAAAATAACTATAAATGATGGGTTTTCTCCCTTCTCTTGTATTCAGAAATGAGACTTTTTCTCATTTATTTAGAGGATCAATAATTTATACACTGAGTTGATTTGTAACAGGAAGGTCAATTTGGTATAACCACAGAACTTTGTTTCAAGATGTGTTTCTGCAGAATATCCTCTTATCCTCAGGGAACAGTAATGATGATAACAACAGCCATGATGATATGATGATGGTGATGTTAGTGATATGTATTATGTGTCAAACATTTTCAATTCACTTTACAAATATTATGTCATTTGACCAAATCATGGTCATACTATGAGCCCATTTATTTTCATCTTAATATAAAGAGATCATATTGAAAATCCTGGAACCAGTTGTTCATCATAATTTTGAGGATATTTAATCAGTCATTAAAACAATCCAAATACCATTTAAAGAAAAAAAATCCAATTCCATAGAATTATCCAATATTTTCCATACTCTAGACATTTAGTATTTTATTGTCTGTCTGTCTCTTCTATTAACTTTATACCCCAATCCTAATACCCTCCTACTATATAATACGTTATCTCCTTAGAAATCTTGCTCAGATAATCCTCTGTGTTTGGAACAATCTTTGGCATTCATCATCTACATTTTTAGAGTGCCTAGGTCTATTCAAGTGTCAACTCAAAATTCACATTCTACATGAGGTTTTTTAAAGTCTCCCAAATTGATAGAACCTTATCTTTTCACCCAATTTCCTGTCTAAGGAAATAACTTTGAATGTACCTTCTATATTTACTTTTCTGCATACAGATGGGTTTTTTGCAACTCTACAAAATTAGTTCCTTGAGAAAAGACATCAGTTTGATTTTTGTTTCCCAAGTACTTAGCACACAGCACGTGACTAATAAGTCTTTGCTGAATTAAATTGAATTGATTAGAAGTACAGTGTGAGCTATTAATTCTGAAATAATTAACACTGTTTCAATAATGATTTCACTTTGAAAAATTTTACTAGGTGGCTAGGAGCACTGGACATAGACTCAGGAGGACCTGAATTCAAAACTAGCTTAGACTGTTACTAACTGTATGACCCTGAGCAAGACATTTAATCCTGTATGTATTAACAAAAAAAGTCCAGTAATGCACTAAATACTGAGAGATCAAACAGGAGCAAAATGGTTGTCAAGAGTAGCTGATGTAAAGCTAATCCAATGGAATCAACACTTCTTTATTTTAATGCAAGCTTTAATCGCTCAGTTGTCATCAATACCTGCACATGCATCTGGGGGAAATTGAATATATTTGAAAACAGAAAAATACTTTGCTTAATAATAATAGAAAGAAACTCAGACTTGAAAGGTTAAAAAGAGGGATGAAAGAAGACTCTGTAATATAGTCTTGATTTGACTTGCTGTAAGTTTAATCATTCAGATGATAGCAAGGAAGTTAGGAGGGACCCTGTTGTGCTATTCATAATGCTTATCCAAAAGGAAACCCAGGTGGTAAAGGAAAAAAAAATGATGTAAATCATGGGATAAAACATCTATTATATGAGAGATGAGGAATGAAACACTAGACATGATCATTTTTATACCTTAGACAGACTTTTGCAAAGTGCCTATCAGAAAGCTCAGATAAATGCAAGGAAGGACATTATGTTTTGTGACTCTAAAAAAGGCTACACAAGAGGGATTGAAATCTCTCAGAGATGAAATTATGAATGATCTTGGTGAGAAAGAAATAGAGGAAGTATTTAAAAATGTCATTATGACTGAATAAGGAACTCTCTGTTGAACTTAGATTTTTAAAGCATATGTATAAAAGATTAAAAGCAGGGCATATAAACAAGGATGGGTAAATAGAAGTGGTAATAATATTTAAGAATGAAATCAGGAAGGCTTTCAGTCCAGAAAAAGTTGAAAATGTTGAAAAAATTTTAAAAAAAGTGTGTGTCTGTGTGTGTGTGTATTCCCTGTGGGATAAACTAACTCAATTCAAAAAACATTTATTAAGCACATGTTTGATATCAAGCATTGTGTTAAGTAGTGGGAAAACAAAGGATAGCGAAAATCATCCCTGCCTTCAAGGATCTTACAATCTAAAGAGCCACAGTTATTTCTTTTATTTGTTTGCTTAACATTTTTTAATGAGGTATCTTGGTAAAGAAATACATTTCAGATGTCCTGGAATTAAATTATAAAATATATTGATTGCTTCAGAGAGAACCAAGATTCAAAATCGCAGAATAGTCAAACGTAGTTCTAAATTCCCCTGAATATCAAACACCTCAAAATAAATACAGAAATAGTGACTAGATTAAAAATAAATAAACATATAAAGGGCACCACACCAAACCTTATGGGAAAATATCACACTAAGTGATTTTTTTCCAGCCTAGTTTGACAAAGAGAAAAAGATAAAGAGATCTGAAGACAGTGGGAATAGGAAACGTCCAGGAATGGACAGAGAACTCTAGCAACAAAAGTGAAATAAATTATTTACATTCAAATATGGTAAGATGATATAACTTCCCTTCTGAATTCCATCATCCTGGAAGTCATAGAAGGATTTTATTTAGCCCGAAGGTATGGAAGCAGTTCTATCATATCTTGATGACCTTACGAGAAGAGTGGAAAGAAAAAGAATGAGAAATACACTAGAATAAGGAAGGGAAAGGAATGCTAGGGATGTTCATTTCACAATCAGAATATGTAAACAGAAGTCTGTACAAAGAAGAGGGGGAAAAGAGAAGCATCTGACACTTGAACCTCACTCTCATTGGAACTGATCAAAGAAATAATGAATATACACACATGAAATTAGAAATAGAAATACATTTTCCTCAATAAGGAAATTATAGGGAAAGGAGAAAAGGGAGAATTAGTGGGAGGGTAGATGAAAGGATATATTATTCCTAAACAAACAAACCCTAAATAAAGATTCACAAAATATTTTTCAATTGTGTAGTCTTTTTTGAGGTAATAAAGAATGGGAATCTGAAGGTATTGGGGAATGTATGAACAAGTTTCAGAATATGCATGTGATGGCATGCTACTGTGCAGTAAAAAAAATGATAGAGATAGTTTCACATAAATTTAGGACAATGCATTTGAACTGATGCAGAGTAAAATGAATAGAAGTAGGAAATGATTATAAAATGACAACAATCTTGTAAAGACAAAGAACTTTAAAAGACTTAGAAACTCTGATTAGCCTAATGACCAACCAGGATTCAGAAAGACTAATGATAAAACATGCTACTGACTTCCATAGCTTGGGGGATATAATAAAAAGGTAATTTGTTTTGCTTGACTATATTTATGTCTTTATCAATCTCTACAAACACGCATACATACGCATATATATACACGCATATCTATATCTATAAACATAAACAATACATATGCATGTGTACTTACATATATACAAATATGGGATATATACACAGGCACATACAGGAATTTTCATTTTCTTTCATTCTCAATAGGAGAAGAGAGGGAAGGAAGATTTTTTCTTATTGAAAAAATAAAACATAACTTAAAAAAAAAGTATTGGGTCCTTGTCCAAGTACTACCTTCAATATATAAATAAAGATAATACTTTGCTTTGATTTTTCTATATTGTATTATTTTAATTTTTCTTATTCCTCATCTTTCATTTTTATAGCATTTTGAGTCCTCACAAAAGAATCTATAATTAGTATTCTGGTATCTAATTAATTTTACTCTTTAAACTTCAACAGTAATAAAATGTTACCCTTATTTCCATAAGGAAAATTATAACATTGTGATGTGACCATCTTAATATCTCTGTTTTCTTAAAATGAAATTTATTATAATCTCTTCTGTATAAAATGAAAACTATAACTGTTTTAATAATAAAAAATTCCACTCATTTGATTCATTTTATCTCTTGTTCTTTGTCCTGTGTTCTCCTGTTGTTTCATAGTCTAAATGTCCCCTGGCTGTTTCTGTGACATTCCAGCTTAATTTCTTACAGTTTTCAAAAGTTCATTCCAAAAATTATTTCTTTTATTTTTACGTGATCACTGACAGAATAAATTCCAAAACATGCAATGTTACCTTTGTTTAAAAATGTACATCAGCATTTTCTAAATAATAATAATAATTCTATTCATCCTTCTTATCTGGGTCAGCACATTCCTCTCCTTATAAGGATTCCTCTCCTTATAGTCTTTTCAAGTATATTCAGTAGATATAGCATTTCTAAATTTGATTTTTTATTTCTTCTCAAAGCTTTTATCTATTTTTTCTTTCAACTATCTTTTGGCTTAATATATTCATTTTTCATATTTGTCTTTTTCACAGTAAAACATTTTATCTTATGTTGAGATCATAGGTGACTCGGTTCTGTTTTATCCTGTTGATCTTGAACAATCCAGCTAATAGCTCAGATTCCACCAGGGTACATCTCAGTTTCTTTTAACCTTGCATGACACATTGTACTTCCCTAATATTTATCATGTTCTAATGAGGATTGTGAATATTTTTGTGTATATACTACACTCAAAGAGTTATGAAGTCAGAAAGATTCTCTTATTTATTTTTGCATGTATGTGACAGATGTATGCTTAATCAACGTATATGCAGAGTGAATTGAGCGGAAGTTGATTTAGATATTCCAAAGTGACCAACGTATGATGTGGGTGTACTACATCTTTTTTCAAACCAAAATCCAGGGATGGTTATCAATTATTATGATCATTTCTTAAGTTCAAAGTAATGACTATTTTTATATCAAAATATGCTCTCTCTTCACTTCCCATTATTTTGCACCAGGTAATGTCAGATACAGGCTACTGGACAATTAGTCTTATTATTTAAGGTTAGCAACTAGGCCAGTGATTTAATTTGTATAAGGAATTCCTCGCTTGAGGAAATTCTTTCCACCAATTCATGGTTTTACTTTCTCTAAAATTTATAATTTTAGTGAACTCTCCAGATAACTGAATGACAAAGTGACTTGTCAAGGGTCAAATATTCATTGTATGGGAGAAAGAACTTAACTCAGGTCATTCTGGCTCTGTATCATTATATAACACTCTCTCATTAGTCCTGTAAAATAAAGAAGATTATATTGGACTTAAAGAACACTATTCTCTGCTTTTCCTGGGAAACTAGAAATTAGTCATGAAGGGAAAATCAAGAATATAATGATAATAAAATTAATTATTGCTGCTTACATTTCTAAAATTATTTAAGGTACATAAAGCATTTCTTTCCCAAGAACACTATATAGGAACTTCTGTAATCCATGTATATGGCTTACTTTTTTTTTCATAATCCGTTTTGTCCTTCACTATTGAACTAAACAGATAACAGCATTCCCTTTCTCAGAATGGTCTGCATTTGATGCATAAATTCTACTGTATTCTCATTTTTTCCAAAGGGCAGACTTTGTTTCACAGATTTGCTTCATATATTCTTTGGCAGTTTATCATTTTATCCGAAAGCTGAGCAATTTCGGTACATAGTTTTGTCCCTTTCCCCAAAAAGTATCTGTTCATTCCTCACGTACTATGCTATGGCCCCTGCTTTCTTTTTTTTAAATGTCTGTAGGGAGACATTTTTATTGAAAGACACTGTAAACAGACTTTTTTTTTTTGTGAAAGCACAGATTGTTTTACACATACACATACAAATGAATTCTCTACTTCCCTGAATTAGTTGACAGAAAATTGAGGAATGAAGAGTTATTTACAAAAACTTCAGGAAGGAAAGATGAGCCAGAGAATGGAATGTTCGATAATAACGATGCATCTGGTGTTAAGTAAGGAATTGCATTTTTATGAAGAGGTACACTGGCCCAATTCAGAGATGAATGGTTGGAATGCCCATTTTAGCTTAGAATGATTTAGACTTAAAATGGCAGGATTAAAAGAGCGGGGACTCAAGCACTTCTATCAGAGCAGGACAGCATATTTTCTCTCTCTTTAGTATGTTCACCATCCAGATTTCAAAGAGGCTGACTCAGGTCAACTTGTTCTCCGCCATGGAAAAAAGGATACGTGACAGCTAGGAGGACAGGGCCCACAATAGAGATGGAGATAATCCAATTTGATTTTTGGGCTTTGCACCTTTTGCACATTGAATTTGAATTTTCAGATCCTTCACCTTTCCAGTCACTTGGATGGACTTCCCCCATGTAGCATCGTTTGAACGTTACCTTGGCATGAGAAGAGCGTCACAAGTTTTCAAAGCTTTCAGTTGCATCCCAACCAATTTGTTCCATTGGAAACTCTTCTCCATCTGGGTGCTTACTAAGGAAGCATGCAATGTCGTAGATTCACGTGCGGCTGACTATTCACATGTCCTTCTCTGAGTTGTACTTCACCACCTCCTCAATCCAATAGTAGGTAACGTAGGCCTCTGGCTCCTTCCCCTCCATGCCGCCACTACTGCCTTCAGTCACCATTTAGATCAGAGGCCTGTGGCCCTACTTTCAAAGGAATATTCATGATGACTTCAGATCTCAAAAATGAACTTATTTTCTCTATGCTGATCCAGGGTGAGATGAATATATTAAGGAAAAAAAATGCATCACTAGTCTTTAATATTCATCTCTCATGTGGCCAAAACTCAGAAGAACAAACATTTGTGTTTTCCAGATGTGGAGATCCTGTTATTGCAAAGACACAAGCAAAAAAGGGCTAACTGGAAAAGGATATTAAAAATATGTGGAGGATTTTTTAAAATCGCTGATGAATAAAGTATCAAGCATCGTGATTATTTTATTTTTTTAATCTCAATGTATTGGCATGTTTTTGAAATAAATGTCAAGGAAAATTCATGACTTTAGTTTATGTAAGCTCCATGCAAGATTGCACTTTAGCAGCATTAGAATAAGGAGTTGTTAGATTAGTCACAGAGACTGTGCAAACTCAGATCAGCAACAATTTGGGACAGTAAATGATTTTTTTTTCTAAAATGATGGGAACTATAAGATGCTCTAAAAACAAAATTACTTCACAAAATTTCAATTGTGACTTTTCTTCCCTTTCTGTGCTTTGGTGTTCTTTCAGGCTTGAAATCCCTAATACTTAAATGGCCAGACTGTATTCAAGGGAACTTTGGAAAAGTTCTAGTAGAATAATCTTTCATAATGCCAGAGGTTTTCCCCTCCTCCATTGTGACCTACCAAACCAATTAAGCAATAAATCCTCCTTTAGAGATTGTCTTGGAGGTGTGAAAGCAGAAAATACAAACCTATATCAAAAGATGATACCACAAGCTCCAAAATCAAATATCAGTAGGTAAAAATGACTGTGCCTTGGGAAACAGGAAGAGACTCCACTACATATTGCAATTTAGAGGGAGCAATTATTTGTCTTGGCTCAAATGGATAAGAAAATTGCCATCAGCTACATTTGGAACTTTAGAACTTCAGATGTTTTGACAATGTTTACATGGACAAAATCACGTGTGATATTTGTAGTAATTATTAGTAAGTTGTGTGTGTGTGTGTATGTGTGTGTGTGTGTGTGTGTGTGAGAGAGAGAGAGAGAGAGAGAGAGAGAGAGAGAGAGAGAGAGAGAGAGAGACCAAGACAGAGACAGAGAGAAAAAGACAGAGAGAGAGACAGGCAAACAGACAAATTCCTTTACTTATATGGTTAGCAAGACAGAGTCAAATGATTGTTGGACTTGGAGGAGACGTGGGTTCAAATCCTGCTTCTGACACATTAGATATGTTAATTATGGATGTGTCACTTAACCTCTCAGATAATCCTTTAAGAACATAATTAGGTTATAAGGAGTCCTCATACTGATTAAATCATAAGTGCTTAAGGAGTTTTCTTAAGATTTCCAGAAACACATATTATTTGGTTTCACGTCTCCTGTAGTTCATAGTACCTTAACCATAGGTAGTACTCAATTTTTTGAAGCGTTAGGAATATTATACACACATATATGTATACATGTATATATATATGAGGTATCCAATACACACACATATAATATATATATACATGTATATATGTGTACATTTTGTGAACATACACACATGTGTATTACATATGTGTATACTTACACACATGCATATTCATTGTGGATATGTACATAAATTTACCTGACATGGACTGGTATTTTTTTAAGATTATATAAAGTGGTCAATTGCTTGTAGTCTGTAGTTTACTTTATATGTAGACCTAAACTAAAAAACCTCACTAGACTCATTTTGAAATTTTTTTTAACTTCCATATTGCACTAAATGTTTGCAAAGTTTACTTCAACAGTTACAGAATTAATTTTATGTAAATGAATAACAAATATCATGTCCAGTCAGAGACACTCACAAATGATCACTGTAACTTTATTGCTATCATTAAATCTATCAAAGACAGTAGACTACAAATGCTGCAAGAGAGAAAGCTCAAAATAGAGATCATATATGGTAACAGTGCAGCTTGGCACACAGAAGGTTTTGTTACTGTTTATTTTCTTTCCCTTTGGCTGAAAAGCTCCCTGATAACAAGGAGGCTGGGTGAGATGAATTCCAATACTCTTTTTATTTCATCTTTTGCACTGATTGATTTGCTTTTTCTTTTCCAACCATAGACCAATTGTCTACTAAAAATACAAGAAACTACAGAATAAACAAATATTTAAGTCCATTTATTCTTTATTCACCTAAGTATGAGCTGTTTGGTTTTTTAAATCAAGATTATTCTTACGCTAAATTGGCTCCTTTCAAAGTTCAAAAATGTCATTTTTCTGTCCTTAAAATATAATTTGTCCTTTTCTGAGACATATACCTGGAGTGGTTCATTGACTTAATATGATGAAATTGGTAATTGAGAATTTTCCCTCTCCTAGGTTCTCCTTTGGTTTAAATAAGACATCAAAGTATCTTGAATTCAACAAATTCTTTACCTTTTGGAAAATCAGGATCAATTTTTTTTAGGAGATTTTAATTACCTTAGCTTTGTTACTATTTTTCTTAAATTATTTTAAAAATAAATTTTATTCATGTATTTTGTTCTCACATTACTAACAGATTCTAATGTATCCTTCCCCACCCCCTCATGTCTTATCAATCAAATCAAGGTGAAAGTAAGTTCCACTGAGTATATGCAGGAAAAAAACTTAGCAATTTTTTCCCAGGAGTGAAAAGAAATGTCTAGACTCAAGTTCAACTGATTAACATAGGTTCATTTTTTTTTTCCTAGCATGAGGGTAAATTTGAGATACGTTAATATTATATATTTAGCAGGCTTTTAATATCTTACTATTTAATACAGAAAGACATCTATGAACTTTCATTTGTATAATATTTTACATCGTACCTAAACTTATTTCGTACTTAAGTTCTTGAAGAGTCTGATTTTGTTGCTGTGAGTCTTTTCTCTACCTCCTCAGCTCCCAGCATCTCAATAATTTAGTAGATGCTACTAAAGAGTTGCTATGACTGAAATACATCACATACATGTATAAATACTTGATATATATGATTTATGTTATATAGGAATACAGTGAATAACTATGATTCTAAGTCTCTGAATTTGGTTGAATTCATATGCAGACAATATGCATATAGTTCATTATTATTCAAAAGTTATCTCGTAAGGTTTTATTCTGCACTATGATAGAAATCTGGAACTCAATGTTACCTTCACACATTGGCATGCTATGAAATTAAGACTTTAGAGGAAGAAAATTAACCTTATTCTATTAAAAAGGAACAGTTCATATACTGGAGAATTAACTTTGTTTTAAAGCATGTTTATCTGAATGTGATTGTAGGAACTTGTACTAATCTGCAAGTCTACCAGAATTAAATCTAACCCCATTCCTACCTCATCTGTGAGCTATTTGACAACAAGGACTGCCTCTTGCCTTCTTTTCATACCCACGCTTAACATGTATCAATTCATAGTAGACATTTGAAAAATGCTTATTGACTGACTGAGAACTTTCAGGTACCATTTTTTCTGGTAATTTCTCAGTTTATCTTGATTGTTGATAATGATTATTTGATTTTTAAGAAAAAAATTTTAAATGATCTATGTTTATTACTTCTATTTACTTAATAAATGAATTCTATGTCTTTATACATGCAAATGCTGTTTCTCATAATGGACAGCAGCCTTGTCAAGAATAAGCATGACTTAGTTTTGATCTTTTTTTCTGTATTTCTCCACTCAGTACATAGCAGATAGTGGGTTTTGAATAAATACTATTTTCCTGGATTGCAGTGAAAAGAAGAAAAAAAATGAAAAACAAAATCAATGAAACGGTTAAGGTGACTCCACAAATTTTAAATTATACGTCTATATTCTCAAAGAGGTAAAGAATGAGTTTACTAGAAAAAAATTCAAATTAGTTTTTAAGTTCCAGGTGCAGCTATGAATTGGTATTAAAACACAGTCAGATATTATGTTTTTCAGGTTGTACATGTGCAGTCATGTAAAATATTTTCATAATATTCAAGTAGTGAAGAAAACATAGACCAAAGCAATATTAAAACAAAACTTTAAGAAAGATAAAAAAGTAAAAACAGTATGCCTCAATCAGTATTCAGACAGCATATTTTAGCAGTCCTAATAACGTGAAAGTTTTTGTGAGTTAGAAATATCATCTTTCCATACAGAAATATAAATAGCTTAAACTTATTAAGTACTTAATGATTTCTTTTTCCTGATTTCCTGTTTATGCTTCTTTTGAATATTGTATTTGCAAGTGAAATATTCTCTTTAATTCTAGTCTTTTCATCAAGAATGCTTGAAAGTCCTCTATTTCATTAAATATCCATTTTCTTCCTGAAACAAGGGACTCAGATTTTATGGGTTGCATACTCTTGGCTATAATCCTAGCTCCTTTGTCTTCCAGAATATCATATTCCAAGACCTCTAATTTTTTTTAATGTAGAAGCTACTAAATCTTGTGCTATCCTTATTGTGACTCCATGGTACTTGAATGACTTCTTTCTGGCTGCTTGCAATATTTTCTCCTTGATATGGGAATTCTCAAATTTGCCTAAAATATTCCAGGGAGGTTTCATTTGGGGGACTCTTTCAGAAGAGTGATTGGTGAATTCTTTAAATTTCTATTTTTTCCACTTGTGCTAGAATATCACAGCAATTTTCCTTGAAAATTTCTTCAAAGATAATGTCTAAGCTATTTTGTTGATCATGGCTTTTAGACAGTCCAATAATTTTCTGCGAAATCTGTTTTCTAGGTCAGTTTGTTTTACAATTAGATAGTTATTTTCTTCTATTTTTTTCATTCTTTTGATTTAATTTTATTCTTTCTTGATTTCTCATAAAGTCATTAGCTTCCATTTGCTCATTTCTAATTTTTAAGGCATTCTTCTCTTCAGTGAGATTTTGAATAACCTTTTTCATTTGGCCAATTCTAATTCTGGAGGAGTTTTCTTTTTTTCTTTCTTTTTTATTTTGTGCATTTGTGCACATTTTTCCCATTTGCTCAAATCTGCTTTTTAAGGCATTTTTTTCCTCATTGACTTTTTAGACCTCTTTTGCTATTTGGCCTAGTCTGTTTTTTAAGGTATTCTTTTCTTCAGCATTTTTGTGTCTCTTTTACCTCTTTTCTCATGAGTTTCTTGCATCACTCACTTCTTTTTCCAATTTTTCTCCTTTCTCTCTTGCTTTATTTTCAAAATTATTTTTGAGTTCTTCCACGGCCTTAGAACAATCCATATTTTTTCTTGGAGGCTTTGTATTTAGGAGCTTTCACTTTGTTTTCTTCTTCTGAGTGTGTGTTTTGATCTTCTATCTCACCGTAGTAACTTTCTATGGTCAGAACTTTTTTTTCCCATTGCTTACTCATTTTCCCTCATTTCCCCTATTTCTTGACTTTTAAATCCTTTATTAAAGTAGGGCTTTGCTTCCAGGTTGAAGAGCACACTGTCTTAAGCTTCTGTGATTTTGTACAACTGTTTTCCCAAGATACTTCTAAAGACCTACAAATTTTCAGTTCTTCCAAGGTGATATGATCTACAGAGAGGTATTTGCTCCTCTCCTGTCCTGTGTTCTGGGCTGTGAGTGATCATAAACACTCTTTTCTTCCCTAGAACTATGAGGAAGGTTTCCATTCCATTGCTGCTGCAAACTCTGGTGTGTGCAGGCTACTTTTCCCTCTGGGACTGCCACTTAGGGCTGCTATCCAGATTGGAGTATGGACAAAGCAAGAGTCCTACACCTCACTGCTAGCAAGGAGTTGCCTGCAATCCCCTTCTGACCAGTTGTTTGACCCCCTACCTCTTTATTGATTTAGTGCTCTAGAAGCAACTGGTGTCAAATGCTTATTTAGTGGTTCCCATAGACTTCTCCCGGTTTCCTGGGGTTGAGACAGTGCTCTCATGGCATAAGCTGGACTGTGATCCTCTCTCAAGTAGGCGGAAAAGACCTTTCCTGCTAACCTTGTAAGTCAGGAAAATTGTTTAATTCCATCCTTTTATAGAGCACCACTCTATAATTTGTTTACAGTCATTATTTAAAGGCATTCCAAGGGATTTGGGAGAAAGCTCAGTCAAATCCTTATCTTTACTCCACCATTTTAGCTCACCTCTGTCCAGAAATCAAATTCTTAGGAAAAAAAATAATGTTTTAAACACAGCTGGTATCTAAAAGTTGAAAAATATCCAATTTAGGATAAGTACACAATTAATTTGACACATCTTACTTGTCTTATTCCTTGAATTAGGGAACCACCATAGAACCATTTCACTCATAACTTTTAATGGAGTAATCAGAGGTAAGCATGCCACAATGAAAATAATAATGTATTTAGAGTTGAAGGAATAGATTTAAATTTCACATGCGCCATTAGCTAGTTATATGACCCCAGGAAAGTCACTTAAACTCTTTGAAACCTAGTTTATTCATCTGAAAAATGAGAAGATTGGAAGAGACAGCAATTGAAATCCCTTACAAAGGAGACAGTGTTTTCAGATGTGATTAGCATAGTGCCTGACACATAATAGTAAAGTAATGAATGCCTGTTGCCTCTAGTTATAGATCTCTGATTTTGTGATCCTACATGATGGTATGATCAAAGAATCTACATAGAAAATCTACAGTAAAACTTACAAAAATTTGCATCAATTATGAAATGGTTCCACAATAGCAAAGGAGTAAAAGTCCCAGTTAAAGAAGAGTTTATCTCAAGAGCCACTTTTTGAAAGTGTGTATTTTACCATGTGTCCAGAAACTACCTTTTCTCTCAATTAATCATTATCTTTCAGAACATAGAAAAGTTGCAATCCAGTAACTCTAGACATTTGAAGGGAAATTACTGTGATTTACTGGCTACCTAAATATTTTCCAAGTAATTCATCACCTAAAAAACAATGAATCTTACTCAGAGAGAAAGGCAATTTCTCAAAACTAGATATATCTTCTCCTAAAAATGAATTGAAATTAGATACTGAGGTTTGTTCCTGGTACACACATACACACACACACAAATACATACACACATATGTACATATACACACGTAAATATATAAACACACATATACATACGCATACATATATACTTATACATTTATATGCATACATATGCACATATATACATATGTAATATATGTACATACACATGCACACACATACACACATATCTTCAAGCCTTTTCTTTTCTATTACCATTTTAAGACTTTAGTATTAAGGTAACCTACTTTTTGTGTTGTAAAGCCATTTTTAATTCCTAAAGAATGACTTTATGTATCTAATTCCAAACATTCTATATTGTGTGGTCACTGGACTGTGTGACCTAGTTCCCTCTAAGTTGTTGATCATCCAAAGTGTCAATGGTCCATAGACTATGACAAACAACAATCTGTGACCAAATAAAAGAGGGTATCTACCACTGTTCTGACTTCTTCAATTCAGTCTCTTCTTCTTCTACTGAGCACAGTAGTGATGATAAAGGTCCCTTCTTTTTTTCTCCCTGACACTACTCATCTAGAATCACATGGAAAGTTGCTATTCTGAACCTATGCACTAAAGGCTGGCTATACTCATTTTTTAAACAAAAGTCTCCTACGATATGTTAATAGGAATCTTACTTGAAAAATAAATTCATGTCAGGATTGAGGCCCCCAGAAACAATTTTCCCAATGTAGGAAACAACCACCTCTGTGTTTGCTGCTATTTCAAGATAACTTTCTAGGATGACTAAATTCTCACATCTCATGGCTATTCTCTCTTGAGATCACACTGACAGTTTTATTCCATAAGACATACTTGCTATTCTCCTTTATTAAAAAACATTTTCCTTTGGAGTCTGGAACCAGTCATAGGCAGGCATCCTATGAAATAGTGTTGCCAAATTCTTCGATGACTTTCCATTGATTTGGTAGCATTCTTTTTGATTCAGTGTTTCATTTGCTTCATTCTTACCATGGGACCTATAGACAGATTTTCATAACTTGATACTGACTATATTGTTCTGTTTAAGGGCTTTGGGTAAAGGTTTACCAATCACTCTGTCCATCGACCACCAACACTAACCAAGTTTCATTTCTATACACTAATTCTTCATTCCTGAAATAGTTACAGAAGCCTAACAATCATGTCTGTAAGCATTCCAAGAAAACAAGACCATTCATGTACACATAAGATGATGTAAATATTTAATATTCATGAGAAAAAGACAACATATCTTTACCTGGACAGCATCTTTAAATAAATTATCAAAGAAAACCTCCCTAATGTCCTAGAACCAGAGGGTTAATGAACACTTAAAGAATCAACTGATAATGTCAAGGAGATACAAAAATAAAACTCCAAGGAATATTATAGTCAAATTTCAGAAATATGAAGTCAAGAAAAAAATACTGCAAGTTGTCAGAAAGAAATAACTCAAATATTGGGGAGTTCCAATTAGGTTTACACTTGGAAGCTGCAACCTTAAAGAAATGGAGGTCATGGAACATGATATTCCAGAAGGCAAAGGAGATAGGACTACAAATATGAATCACTTACTCAACTAAATAAATTATAATACATCAATGTAAAAAATGTTCAATAAAATAGAAGGATTTCAAGCTTTCATAAGGAGAAAAACAGAACTAAAGTAAAAATTTGACCTTCCACATCAAGACCCCAGAGAAGCATAAACATGTAAAAAAGGGAAAAGAAAACAGAAGGGATTTAAGAGAGCTAAATTATTTACAACATTTATGTGGAGATGATACTTGTAATTCTTAAAAATTGTGTCTCTAATAGTACAACTAAAAGAAATCTACATAGAGGCCATGGGTATAAGGTAAATTTGAAGGAATGTGATTAAAAAAATAAGGGATAAGAAAGGAATACACTGGGTACAGAAGAAAGGGAGATATAGAATGGCGTAAATAACTTCACATGAAGAGTCAAGAAAGACATTACAGTGGAAGGAAAGTTGGGAGGTTGGGCAACTAGTATTGCTGTAAGCTTACTCTGATCAGCATTATCTCAAAGATGGAATAAACATACAAGTAGAACTCTATTTTACTTGACAGGGAAGTAGGGTGGTAAAAGATCAAGTAAAGGGAGGGTGGATCAGAGGAAGTGGTAGAAAGAAGCAAAACATGGGTGAGGAAAGAAAGGGGAGATAGGACAGACAAGAGGAAGAACAGCACACAGTTAAATACACAAATCGTAAACATAAGTGTAATGTGAATGGGATGAACTCTCCCATAAAATGAAAGTGAATAGCAGAGTGGATCAAAAAACAGAATCCTACTCTATGTTGTTTACAAGAAACACATTTGAAGCAGAGACACACACAGAGTAAAGGTAAAAAGGTAGAGCAGAATCCATTATGTTTCAAATGAAATAAAATAAAGGGGGGGTAGGAATACTGATCTCAGATAAAATAAAAGCAAAACTAGATCTAATTAGAAGAGATGAGGAAGGAAACTACTTCTTGATAAAATGTACCATAGACAATGAAGCAATATCAATATTAACATATATGCACCTAGTGATATAATATTTAAATAGCAGCTCAAAGAGAATTAAAGTGAGTTATAGAAAGAAATAGACAGGAGAACTACACTGCTGGGTGAACTCAACTGTCTTCTCTTAGAACTCGATAAATCCAACCAAAAATAAACAAGGAAGAAACCAAGGAGGTAAATAGAATATCAGAAAAGATTACATAGGACAGACCTTTGGCATGATTTGGAAATAAAAGGTGATACACTAAGCACATGAGAAGAGCTAGGAAGAGTCCACCTGTCAGATATATGAGGAAGAGAGCAATTCATGACCAGACAAGACCTAGACAATATTATAAAATATAAAATAATTAATTTTTATTATATTAAGTTAAAAAGTTTTTATACAAACAAAACCAATGCAATTAGGATTAGAAGGAAAGCAGAAAGATGGGAAACAAGCTTTGTAGTATATATATATCTCTTTAATGAAGGCCTCATTTCTCATAAATAGAGAGAACTGAGTCAAATTTACAAGAATACAACACATTTCCCAATTGATAAATAGCCAAATGACATAAACAGACAGTTTAGAAGGGGGAAAGGGAGAAAAAATTGGAACTCCAAATCTTGTTAAAATGAATGCTGAAAAATTTCTTGGCACATAAGTGTGGGAAAAATAAAATAAACACTGAAAAAAGAAAGTATACTCAAATTCACTATTGATTAAAGAGTTACAAATTAAAACAACTATGAGTCTCACACTTATCAGAAATAACCTCACCTCACCTCACTCTTATCAGAAATAACAAAAACTAGAAGGAATGAAAAGAAACTCCCATAACTTCTGGCAGAGTTGAGAACAGGTCTAACCATTCTGGAGAGCCATTTGGAACTATGCCCGAATTGTTATAAAACAGTGCATACCCTTTGATCCAGCAATGTCACTAGTTAGTCTCTACCCAAAGGAGATCAAAGAAAAAGGAAAATGATCTATATGTACAAAAATACTTACAGTAGCTCTTTTCTGTGGTTCCAAAGAGTTGTAAACTTAGGGAAGACATCATTTGGAAATAGCTGAACAAGTCATGGCATATGATTTTGCTAGAGCATTATTGCAATATAAAAATGACAGAAATGAAAGAAAAAAAGAACACAGTAAGATTTATACAAACTGATGTGAAGTAAAGTTGGGAAAAAAATCAGAAGATAATTGTTCTCAGTACCAGCAATATTGCAGTAAGGGTCAGCTGTGAAAGATTTGGCTATTCTAATCAATACAGTGATCCAAGAGAATTGCAAAGGACTTATGATGAAAAAAAAAAAACCACTATCCACCTCAACACAGAAAACTGATTAACTCTGACTACAAACTGAAATGTAACTTTCTCACTTTATTTTTTTTCCTTTTTTTGCCTTCGTGATATGATTACTATGGAGATGGTTTTGCTTGTTTTCACATGTATAACTCATAACATTTGCTTGCCTTCTCAGTGGGTGTGGGAGTAGTAGAAGTGATGGAGAATGTTTGAAACTCAAAATTAAAAAAATGTTAAATGTAAGTAACTTTTTTATCAAAAACTAATTGGGCTCCTTATTTTTTTTTGCATCTATATATAATTTTGTCTTTAATCTATGAGACTGCTAGATGGAGTGCTGGACCTGGAGGTAGAATGTCCTGTGATCAAGTTGACTGCTAACACTAGCTGTGTGACCCTGGGAAAGTTACTTAACCTCAGTTTCCTATACCGTAAAATGTGGACAATAACAACATCTAATTCCAAAGGTGATTATGAAGATAAAATGTTATATTATTGGTAAACAAATTAGCACCATCCCTGCCACATAGTAGACATTGTATAAACGCTTATTTTCTCTGTCACTTCTATCATTAGTTTAGGGCTATACTGGTAAGAGAGTCCTTTCCCAAACAAGGTTAGCAGACTCTCTACATTTTGCTTTCATAGAGAATTATCTGTTCACAAAGAGACCATACAACTTGCCCAGGTACAAACAGCCAAAAGATTTTACCCCAGCTTTTTGTGGCACTAATACTAATAGTCTATAAACTATGCAGCACCATCTCTCAAAAAGGGAAGATACAGTCATAATGTTCACTTTGCATATTGGCAGATGTTAGTCTATTTTTGTAACTTTATTTTTACTCATTAGGGTGTCAAATAAAATTCAGCTTTCTTCAACACCAAAATCTGACTGCTGTGCTTTTCTACTAAGGCTGAAAATCCTGCTGCTTCACCAATTCATTACCTCCTTAATTTAACACTTCTGAATCTCCATCTGATATCACATTCTCATCTTCTTAGTTTACTAGTCTGATAAATTCTATACATTCTATTTATTTCCAATGGCTCATGGCCATTAATTCTTAGCACTCACCCTAAACCTGCTTCTTCCCATTTTATGTACCCCATCCTCCCATTTCCTCCTTCCCAGTCTACCCACCCTGCAATGTGTTGTCCCTAAAATAAAGCATTATCTACAAAATGGGTTGGCTAGTAATAAATAATAGAGGTAGTAATAGAGTAAAGGCAATGTATAACTAAATATAAAGAAAACTGGTTTCGAGTTTTAACAAAATTTGGAATAAATGTATTTATCTGAGCATTGAATATGCAAACATAAAATAATTTGTGTTTTCTGGTGATGACAAAGAGAATAGGGATGATCAGGCCATGAGAATACAGCTTGTAGGTGACACATTAATGCAGGAGAGTGAAAAGGAAAATGTGGGAAACACAACAGGGTTATTATAAATTAAAGGACCTACCTTACACTAAGCAAGGGCATTGGCCAGAAGATCTGTGATATCAAGCAGATAAGAGAATAAGGGAAGTAGATAATATAGGTTAAAGTGCACTGTTCCCTTGAGGGATTTTTGATAAAAAATTTTAGAAAGGAAAAGAGCAAAATAATACTGTTAAATTATATAAGATATTGTTACTCTTACAAATATTTTGATACCTGCAAAGAAGAGGATTTTCTTTTAAAATAAAAATGTAATGTCTCTGTATAAAGAAACATTTCTGTTTGAGCAAAAATGAACTTTGGTATAAAATACAAAGTTCTAATTCATTTCTGAACAGTAAAAAAATGTGTCTAGTTTTAATGTGAATATTGTCATAGAGGCAGAGAAATATATTTTGTTGTATTTTGTTCATTGAAAAATAGAGAGATATGAGATATGATTTTAAAAGTAGTGTTAAGGATAGCAATGGGATGATAAAGTCTTCAAAAGTAAGAATTAAGGTTGCCTCAGGGTATCTGCATTTATCTACAACTCAAGATGGTAAAACCTCAATAATAAGAGAGGGGAGTATAGAAATGCATGAACATGGAATTATGTTTTAAATTTGATTTGAGAAGCAAATTCTTGTGAGTTTTGAATTTTTCATTGAAAGGTTCGCAGCTTTCCTTTGAGCCACTAAATTAAAGAGGAATTGAGAAAAGAATCTGATATAAGAACCTAAGGAAAAGAATTGAAGATACAGCAGGAGGGCAGGGGGAAAAAAGGGTGCACTGGAATTGTATAGGTTAGCATCAATCAACAGATACAAGCCTTAAGCTGAGTGATTCTTGGTTAATGTAATTTAGTTCTTTAGCCTAGAGTTCCAAATTAAAACTAGATTTGGAGAATGCTGGAAGATCTTATGAGGGTCTGTTGTTATCTGTTGTCACATTTGGCTTGCAAAGGAAAAGTGGAGAAGGGTTTATGGCTTGCTTTGGCATCTTGGTGAGGTGTCTTAAAAAAGTTGAGATGTGGGTTGCTTTGAGCTCTAGCTTGACTTTGGGCAATAAAAAAATGTCTGGGCTCCTTTTTTTGTGGCTAAAAGAGAGTCAGACTGGTAAGTTTTGAAATCATCTAGTTTAAAGAAAACTTATTCACATTAAGAAGTAGTACAGTGTGAAAGTAAATTGAAAAGCTTGTAAATTCTATGGTTGAATAGAGAAGGAAATACAATTTGTCCAGTTGCAAAGCTGTGAAGACCAAAAATCAAACAGAGAGAGCAAAGGGGCAGTTTATGCACTCCAGATCTCCTGTATGGATCAATGGCATGTAAATCTCCAGTCCAGAATTCTGATAGATGGATCTTCTTCCGTTATGTGCTTTCATTCCAGGATATTGTACGTATTTCCATTCTTCATGATAAATGCTGAGTACATTTGTGGGAGAGTATAATCTGGATTTATATGTGTACTGTGACATATTTTACTATCTATACCTTCCCTTTAATATAATAATGTCTACAATATTATTATTTCTTCTGCCTTATTACTAAATAAAAGGCAATGGTTAACATATTAAAGTGTCATTCTCATAAGTGACTTATTGTGTAAATATCATGGGCATATTATCTTTTTTAAGTGGTTCTTTGATTAGCTAGAAAACAGATCATATGAGGATTCACTAGCTAGAGTAGTGAGTATATTTACCACCATTAGTATTAACCGTAGGAGTTTGCTTGTAAATTTTGGGATGATGGTTGTTTAAATATGGAATCTACATTTTGCAAAAGAAAATTAAACTTAGTAAGCCAGTCAAGAGAGGCGTGGATCTAAGTAAATATGTTGAGATGGGAAGCTCCCTAACCATTGTGGGTCTTTACTCTATTTCCATTGTAGTGATGACATGAATCATGCTGATACAGTAGTTAGGGGGAAAGGAAAGAGCAAATGACAATGAGATAGAGCTAGCTACTAAAGACATTCCTGCTAGTCAAATAAAATGTGGATTAGAAGATACAGAGATGATTGCTATTAAGAAACTAGGATGAAGAAAAATATTCAGTTTAATATTTATAAAAGTAAATTTGCTAAAATCTTCATCAAATATGCATTTCCCTACTAGGCATTAAATATATCTTTTTATATAACTGAATATGTAATAGTAGAACTTCTCCAACACATCTAGAATTTCTTTCTGAAGTCTTTCTGCTCATATATGTATAACACAGAATCAAGTATCTCTGAGGTCACTTCCATCTCTGAAATGCTGTGAAAAATCAGTACACAGAAGTGTTAGATATAACAGTTTTCTAACATTGCTAAAATGAAGTTACTTTGTAAGTGACATTATGGTTTAATGGATACCTCAAGATCAGGAAAACCTGTGTTCCATTTCCATTTGTCTCATATTTATTGTGTAACTCTGGGCAAGTCAACCTCTCACTGTCTCCAAGCAATTCTCTGAGATTTAAGTTTCATCACAAATGCTGAGTTGTTGTGATAAAGGAAATTCCCTATCCTAATGAAATTACAAGTCTAGACCAAAAACAAAAGAACAAATAAATGAGAAAAAACAACTAGCATGGTGCCTATATGTCCATACTAGGAGTAAAAAGCATGAGCTTTATTTTCAATAAATTGTAGATTTTCCGATTTCAAGTACATATACCAGAGGGTCAGAGAACAGTTAGTAGCTCTAATCCGATCTCATGGTAGAGTATGACAGTGGATTAATAGAACACTCTGTTTTTCCCTTGTGAGGACAGGAAAAGCTGAGAATGGACTCCAGCACATTGAGTGGATCTACGTAGTGAACTTATTGAAGGGTACAGACAAGAGTTCCTTAGATGTGTATGGATCATTTACAATCCACACTGTCAGAAAGTAGTCCGAAATGGATGAGATCAAAGATCTGTGAGTATTTGAGTATGTAATTATCATGAAAAATAAAATAAAATAAAGTTTTTATTTAAAAAGACATGATTTGGTGTTGGTTGTATTTAATTTCTCTCCTAAGTTCCAATTCACTACTTTAAATTAAGGCTGGCATGATGTCTATGCTTGCTAATATAATTCCAGCTAATATTTATATAATGATTTGTTTACAAATCATTTTACAATTATCTCATTTTATCTTCACAACAAGCCTCAGAAGTAGGTCCTATTGTTATCCCCTTTTCAAGGATGAGAAAAATTGAGGCAGAGAGAAGTAAGGTAATTTAGCTTGAGTTGGTCCTACAGCTACTGAGGCCATATTGTGATATCAGGTCTTCCTGATTACATAAACATTTCTCTATACCATATGCCTCCTAACTGCCCAATATATGCACATGTGTTTGTGTGTGTTGTTGATACATATTTTTGATATTTAAACAAAAATTCAAGTTGGCTGTTGACTTAGTAATTTTCAGTTATGCTTAATTCTTTGTAACCTCTTTTTTGAAGTATTCTTGGCAAAGATACTGGACTGGTTTGCCATTTCCTACTCATTTTACGGACGAGGAAATTGAGGTAAACAAGGTTAAGTGACTGGCCCAGCATCACACAGTAATAAATTTCTGATACCAGACTTGAACTCAGGTCTTCCTGACTTCAAGACCAGAACTCTTTTTTGTTGAGCTACCTGGCTTCCTTCTCAAGTGTATGATTATTTTTTAAAAAAATCTATCGGAGAACTTTTGCTTCCAACTCCCTCAGACCGAAAAGTTGACTATCTAACAGAGGTTTTGTTTGGTTATGTTTGGTTTTTATATCTAGTTGATATGACCTATTTGAATTGTGAGGGCCTGAAAGCCACAATGATCAACACCTCTACAGCAATAAGATGTAAGTGAGCAATGGTTGTCATAGAACACTCATCTCTTCCCACAGCATTATCCCTGCATACCCCATGTACTCAGTAACTCTTTCCTGGGTCACTGTGAAAATTCAGTGTTCAGCGGCCCTTGGCATTTCTCATTTCTTCCCCACTGAGGGAATGATGGAGTACCTGAAAATCAGATTGCAGCAAAAAACAGGGAAGGATAATGGCAAAAGGACTCTTGGAATCACTACTTTTTTTCTTTAAAATCTGACTGCAATTAAGAGCACCTGTGCTTCTTGAGTAGGAGTATGGAAAGATTTGTTTGTGATTTCTTTGCCCACACGAGGAAGTAAAGGCCATACATACATATATATATATATATATATATATATATATATATATATATATATATACTCAAAATGTTAATGACACATCGATGAGAACAGAGGAATCTTTCATTTCAACAGGTAGTGAACATATATCATGCGAGGTTAGGAAAAATCACATTTTAATAATAGCTCTTCCCATCTCCCTATAGCTAGATCAAGATTCAGGATCATCTCTATACAAAATTAACTCTCTTAATGACATGTGAATACTATCTCATTATCATTAGCTTGACTATCAACACACACACAAAATCATATGTGCATGCACACACATACACAAGGGGGGGTAGAAATAATGCAACAAAATAACATTTAGCACTAGCTGTATATTAAGAATCTATATGAGATACCAAAGCAGCTATATAGCATACTATGTGGTTTTGATAGTTGGATGTTAATAATATATCCCTTCGAGGTTGTGCTTATGTAGAAATGCTACAAATTTAGCTGTCATTATCCCCTCCCCCTCTCTTTTCATAGAACTGTTCATGAGCATTTCAGCTTTTGAAAGTAGATTCAAAGAGGAGGGGACAGAGGGAAGTAGTGGCATGAGGGTCTATGGGAAATGAAATCTAGAAAGAAGTGTTTTCTCCGTGGAGATATCCAACTGCACATTGGAATCTTATTAAAGATTTGGAATTTTCTTGTTTTATTCATCACTCAAGAGGCCTTTAATTCATGTAGTCCAAAAGTTCAAGGGAGAAAAATCTCTTGTCATCAATCTGTGCAAGGACACTCAAAAGAAATTTCGGTTAGGCAGCCATTCTGCGCACAGGCATTTATGCATGCGGAACTGCAAAGTTTGAACAAAGGAAAATATACCATAAAACAACAAAAATAACAGCAGAATACCTCAACTGTTGTCCTCTGGAATGCAATAATGGCCACACATAAGATGACACACAAAAGGAAGCAGAAAAAGGGTGGAAATAAAAGGCAGTACCTGATGCAGGGGCATCTTGTTCCATTTAGTTACAACAGATACAGAGTGGAGTGAGATAAAAAGCATTCTTCCCTATATAAATGAAGTCATTTAATGGATTTTATTATTCTCCCTCCAGCCCTCCAATCAGAGCAAAGAGGAGAGTATGGAAGGTGATGTCAATCAAGGCTTGAGTCAGCAGCATGGTGATAAGATGAGAGTGGATGAGATTAACCTGAGGAATCATAGTTCCTCTTCTTCCATAGAGTTGAAACCGATCAGAGAAGAAGGTTAGAAAGGAACTGATCCTTTTTCATCCTATTTGCGCCCTATTAATCTTGCTGGATATGCTAAATGTAGCTGCATCATGACCTAAAGAGTGCATTGGATTTTTTTTTTGGAAATAACCATATGAAAGACTAATAATTTCAAAACTATAGTTCATCAGTTCAACTTTATGCTCAATTTGCTTTTGAATTCAGTTTTGTTCTCTTTTTCTTGGCAATAGGGAGCCACTTACGCCTTGCCAAAACCCAACACTGGATTACTCCCAGAATCTGATGGGGCTGACTTTCTCTCTATTCCTCAGATATGACATTCTATCACACAGCTTGGTTTCTTTTTACTGGTCACCTCCCACACATTGCAATGAGCTCTCCTCATCACATAATCAAAGGATCACTCTCTTTCTTTTAAGATACAGCACAAGAACAACCTTCTATAGGAAGCCTTCCTGACATCCCCAAGTGTTAATGCCTTCCCTGCTAGGTACCTTAAACTGAACTATTTTACATTTATTTTCTTTATATTTATTCTTTATACTTACTTTTGTTTTTAGTGTCACCTCTCTTAGAATATTCTTAGTGTCCTCTCCTATTGACTTTAAATAAGTACATCATATATAATACATATGTGTAACTCATATGTGTATATGTTGTGTATATATATACACACATATACTTGCCTCCATTAGTAAAATATAAGCTCCTTAAAAGTAAGGAATTGCTTCATTCTTTGAATCTGTGACCCCAGTAGCCATCAAGCTGCCTAGCACATACTAAGTGCTTAATCAGTCATCTCTTCCACCATGAGCCTGGGTGAATTCATACAAGTAAGCTCAGTCCACTAGAAATTTATATTATTTCAACATTGCCTTCAATACACCAAGGCGTTCCTTTGAAAATGTGTTCCTCCTTCCTTCATTCCTTATATACCACTTTCCATAGATGCTGTTCCAAATCTATAATCCTCAAACATCCTGGCTTCCCCTCTACCTATCATTTCAGATAAAGACCTCACTGCATGCTTAGGAGAGAAAATAGGAGTCAAGTATTGCTAGTTCTCTCCTCTCAGTTTATTTGCATATCAAAATCCTTTAATATTACTTCACTCTTGACTTTCATCTAGTCCCTGAAAATAAGATGACCTTTCTATATTCCCAAGTCAACCCTTTACCTAGGTGGAGGGTGGAGGTTATGTCCTTGATATTGTCCCCTTCCATTTTCCAAAGCAGATTATTCCCCTCAGTTCTTACCAATCTCTTCCTACCTATGGCTGTTTTCTTTTCCTACTAACTATGAATATTCTCATATCTCTCTGTAATTTAGAAATAATAGCCTTGCAATACTCTAGCAGCTCCTTAGTCTCTTATTTATTAGCTTTTTTCTCTGTTTGATATTCAATTCCTAGAAAAATGTTGTCTATGTTCTTTGTTGTATCTCCCCATCCTTTAGTCTCCTCTTGTTTCCCAAACCTATGTTCTCTAGCTACCATGAGCTTTTAATTTCCAAATATATTGTCCTTTTCCTATTCCTCAGCCTTCAAACCCTCTTTAATATTTCACACAACTCATCTTATCATTATTGATCACCCTGTCCTCTTTGATACTGACTTTTTCAAAACACTACCACTCCTGTTTCTTCACCTACATGTCTTTCTACTTCTCTAATTTCTTGTTCCCATCCATACCTTGCCTCCTGACCATAGGTTTCCCACAACTACTGTAAAGATAACTTCTTTCTCTACTCTCTTTCATTTCATGACCCCTTAAGTTTCCATGGGTTTAATTATATCATTCACTGTTCAAATGACCTGATCCCTGGGCATTCATCACAAAAACAGGGTGTATCACGGAGTTGGAAACACAATGTGTCAAAGTGGAAATTATCAGCCACTGACCTCTCTTCTGAATTTCTTAACAAGTCTTCACCACCTTCTAGATGGTCCCTTTGCCTGCCTCCATTCTACCACCAGTCGAATCTGTCCTCCACACTGCTGCCAAAGTAAATCTGTTTAAATATGAGTCTCACTCTCCTACTTAGTAAACTATGGCCACTAGGATAAAACAACAACTTCTGTGTTTGACTTTTAACCTACCTTCACCCTAGCTTTACAAGATAGTCAAAAATTATTCTTCTCTCTCAACTCCAATGTCCAACTTAAAAAGGTTTCTGAAATGTGGCATTATTTTCTTCCATATCCATGGCTTTGCAATGGTATCCTCCAATTTCTAGCAGATACTCCTACCCAAATTTTCCTGATTCAAGTTTTATTTCCTTCAAGATTCAATCCAAATATTACTTTATACTCAAAGGCATCCCTGGATCATCTGCCCTCAATGCTAGTTCTCTCCCTTCCTAAATTATGGTGTGTTTGTGTGTGTATAGTCACACAAATATGCACATACATATGAATGCCATTTTCACTGATAGAATGCATATTGTAAGAGAGTAGGAAGTGTTTCCTTTATTTGTTTGTTTTTATATCCCCAACATCAAGAGTAGTGCTAACGGGATGTGGAGATACCTAGTTCACGTCCTTAATAAATGTTTGACAATGATTGACTATTCTATTTATATGATCTTAGACCAGGTGTTCAATAGAGACACAGACACACAGAGAGAGACAGAGAGAGAGAAAGAGAGACAGAGACAGAGAGACAAAGACAGACAGACACAAAGACAAAGATCTATAGATCTATTTTTGTTAATTGATCACTACATGCAAGGATATGTGTTAGTTACAGGACAATGGATAAGACTGATTCTCAGGACACTAAATATCATGCTGAAAAAAATTCTAAATACATTGCTGTTTATGCACCCAAACTCACACATATACATATAATGGCACAAAATAAAACTTGAATTGAACCCATCAGTGTAGATTTGGAGCTAGTAGGAACTTTAGAGATCACCTAGACAAAACCTCTGATTTTATAGAAGAAAAAACTGAGGGCTAGAGGTATTAAGTGATTTGCTAAAAGTCAAACAGGAAGTGACTAATAAAGGCCAAGATTTCAGTATAGATTAACAGATTATTTAATACTCTGTTTCACCAAGCCATTTATCTGATCTAGATATGGGAGATTACTTGCTATTTTTAATGGGAAGTAATCAAGTCATCTTATAGAAATAACACTTGGATTTTAAAAGCTAAGTTTTATAAGACTACTATGGAAATAAATGCATTTTGTGTGGAAAATGGCAAAAGAACCAATTTTTTCAATGCATTAATGAGTTTGGATTATTTTTCCCCATGTTTACTCTTTTTCTTCCTTTTTTTAAGAAATATATATTTTTAAAAAAGAAAATGAATCTCTGAGGAGGATCAGGGAAGAGGAAAATATAGGCAGTGAATGATTATTTCTGGGGACAGTGCCAAGATGACAGAGTAGAGCAAACACTCGGCTGAGGTCCCTCAATATTTTCCAAAGAACTTTAAAGTGATACCTCAACTTGAATTCTGGAGTGTCAGAACCAATAAAGGTTCAGATATTCTTCAGCTGTGAGAGAACTTACGAGGCTGAAATGAGGGAACTGTGATACAAGGGTGAAGGCTGACCCAGAGTCTATGTCGATAAAACACTGGCAATGGTATTAGGTAGTGATAATTAAACTTCAGGAGCTTTGGAGCAAGGTAACTTTTCAGAAGATATTGCTGATACTTCTGGATCAGAGTTCAAGGGTGGAGTGGAGCACTTTCAATTAAGAGGAAGCAGGAGACGCTAGCAGCAGAATCCCTTTGAGTCACAAGGATTTAGGAATCCTGAATAAAATCTCTCTTGAGACTGTAAGGAATCAGGGACTAGGAGGAACAGTATCATTTGCAGGCCCAAGGGAGCAGAGGCTCTAAGAAGCTGTTCTGATTGCAAACCCAAGGCATCAGGGGCCATCTAGCTTTTCCCTACACCAGAATACATAGCATGAGAAAAGTAATCAGACCTCTCTCAAAACACATTACCTTGGAAGGACAAAGAATTTCTAAACTCCAAGAACTAGCCTTGAAAAAAACAAAAACAGTGCTTGTTAACCCGAAGTTTTTAGTATACAACATGACAGAAAAAGAACAAAACTTTAGCATGAAATTCAAAATAAAGAAATATGATGAGAAAATGAGCACACAACAAAAGCCAATATGATCATAAAAACTACTGTGGATCAGGGAAAATAAAACAAAATTCAAAAGAAGAAAATGAAGTCAAAATTGTTGTAAGCAAAACTTTAAACCAAATGGACATTGAAAGCGAGTTCAGCAAAAATCCCTTGAAGAGATTTTAAAAAATCAAATACGAACATTAGAGAGAAAACAGATAAAAAATGAAAGTATTTCTCCAGGAAAAGAAGGGAATTGTAAAAAAGAGAAATAAGAGATTGGTAAAAGAGGCACAAAAATATTGAATAAAATAGCAACTTAATAAACATAATTAGTCAAGTGAAAAAGGAGGTACAAAAATGCTCTAATGACAATAATTTCTTAAAAAGCAAAATTGGTCAAATGGGAAAGGCAGGCACAAAAGCTCACTGAAAATAAAATAACTTCTTAAAAACTATAATGGACAAGTAGAGGCTACTGACTACATGAAACACCATGAAGGAATATAACAAAGTTTAAAAAAAAGGAAAATATTACTATCTTATTGGGGAAAAAAAGATGACCTCAAAAATATATTTAGAAGAGATAATTTAGGGATTATTAGGCTCCCTGAAAGCCATGATAAAACAAAAAGCCCGGATGTAATATTTCTAGAAATTATCAAGGAAAATTACTCCTAACTCTGAAAACTATCATGTAAGATAAAAATTGAAAGAATGCACTTGAGATATGAACATAAACATTTTCAGGAATATTACATCAAAATTCTAGAGCTTTTACATTAAAGAGAAGATGTTGCACATGGCCAAAAAGAAAAAAATATATTATGGAATCATAGCCAGAATCTCAAAATATTCAGTAGTAATGTAATTATTCTGAGTGTAGTGTGGCTTGAAATATGATATGCTGGAAGGTAAAAGAGCCAGAGTTACAACCAAGAATAACCATAAACTAAAACTAAGTATAATCTGTGAAGGGAGAACATAAGAGCTATTTTGACTCATTATGTGTTAATAAATTTAATAAGCCAAGGGAATTGGATGGATATTTGCAAAAAAAAAAAATAGAAATTATCTACATATACCGAAGAGAAAATATAATACTTAAGTAACCCCTCTTAGAAAAAGAAATTTATCAAGCCATCAATGAACTCCCTAAGAAAAAATCGCCAGGGACAGATGGATTCAGAAGTAAATGGTACCAAATGTTTAAAGAAAAATTCACCTCAATAATAAATAAAATATTTCAAAAAAGGTAAAAAATATTTCTAAAAAATCTTTTTGTAACAAAAATATGGCTGTTATATACCATGTTACATGTCATAAAAGGAAATTTTTAGAATAGTTTTTAACCTTTTTTAAATATTTTATTTTTTCTTAGGGAGTTCAGAGAAATGAAATTATAGATCAATTTTGTTAATGAATGTTGATACAAAAATCTTAAATAAATATTAGCCTGGGGAATTTAGTAATACATTACAGATGTCACAAATATAACTAGGTAGGATTTGTACCAGGAATTCAAGGCTGATTAATTAAGAACACTGTAAGCACAACTGACCATACAAAATCAACAGAAATCACACGATTACCTCAGTTGATGCAAAAATTTCTATGTAAAATGCACCATCCATTCCTATTAAGAATATGAAAAATCATAGGAATGGGTTAAATCTTTCTTAAAGTTATAAGTAGTATCTACCTAAAATCATCAGCAAGTGTTCTCTGTAATGGATAAGCTTGAAACCTTCCCTGTAAGTTCAGGGTTGAAGCAATAATGCCCATTATCATCACAATTATTCCATATTGTAGTTGAAATGATAGCTGTGGCAATAAATCAAGAAAAAATCAAAGAATAATAGGCAATAAGGAAACAAAACCACCATTTTTGGCAGATGCTATGATGGCACAGAGAACTCTTGAGAATTAACTGAAATAATTAAAAAATTTACCAAAATTTCAGGATATTAAATAAACCCACATAAATCATTGGCATTTTTGTATACTACCAACAATGCCCAGAAGCAAGAGTTAGAAATTGAAATTTACCTTTCATATTTATGGATAAGAAAACAGTAGACCACCAAAAATGGATTGAGAGGATCATGAAAAGTAAATTAGGTAGTGTTGATCATGTGTAATTTAATAGGTTTTTGGAAAAACAAAATTAATTCAGCCAAAACTAAAAGATAAACAGAATCCTGGAAAAATATTTACATCATTTCTCTGATAAAGATTGCATCTCAAATATATTGGGAATTGAGGCAAATTTATAAAAATAAGAGCCATTCCTCAGATGATAAGTGGTCAAGGATATAAAGAGGTAATTTTCAGAAGAAAAAAAAAATAAAAGCTATCCATAGTTTTATAAAAAAAAGCTGTAAATCACCATTGATTAGCAAAAGACAAATGAAAACAGTTCTGATGAACAGCTTTACCCCAGACTAACATCACAGAAAAGGAAAAATGACAAATTTTGGATGCCACATGGAAAAATCCAAACACTAATGCACTGTTGGTGAAGTTGTGAACTAGCCACTCATTCTAGAAAACAATCTGTAACTGCAGACAAAGGGCTATAGATTTGCACATACTCTTTTAACCAGCAATACCACTACGTCGTTTTTATACCAAAGTGATAAAAAGGAAGTCAAAAAGCCCTTACTTATTCAAAAACTATTTATAGAAGCTCTTGTGGTAACAGAATTGGAAACAGTGGTTGTCTGTCAATTTGGGACTGGATGGACAAATTGTGGTATATTATTGTGGAGGAATACTACTGTCCTGTAGAAAATAATGAACAGTCATACGTGTTGGAGTGGGGTGTGAAGGTGGTGGACAGGAGGCCGACCAGGAGATCCTCAGCTGAGGCAGCACGGAAGGCGCCCCGGAGCTGCAGCGTCTTGGCCAACTGCTCCAGGAGCTGGAGCTGCAGCTGCTGGAGAGTTGCAAGAAGGCGACAGAGGCAGCCACGGAGTACTGCCTGCAGCTGTGCCCATCAAAGAGAAGAGGAATCTGTAGCCAGCAGCTAATGACGAGAGTCAACTGAAAGCTCATTCATTTTCTGAAGGATTTATTGTGATCCACAATCCAAAGGAGAGACTTTTTCCATTAAGTTGCTAATCATAGCATGAATAAGATCATAGGATACACTACAGAATCAACTTTCTGTGGCACAAGACTTCCCAAAACTTTAGGATTCTCCGGAAAAGGTTAAGGAGGAACAACTTTTAGGGGGCAATGTAGTTTTGACAGTAGAATGATAATGGCTAGAAAAGGGCAATAGCTGTTTTGCATTATTTTGAAAGAAACAAGGACTTTATTTAGGATTGTAAGAATTCAATTTAAAATCATTTTTCCTATTTTTTTGCTCTAAATCTTGACAGAATTACAATGGCCAGAATATTTTGAAGTTTTAAATCCTCTCCAGAGTAATAGCACCTAAGATCAAGATTGTTCAGCATACTAATCAAGTTATTTAAGTGAGAGGAGAATATTATTTGTTAAACTCTACTTATTAATTTAGATACAACTGCTTTTGTGATGTTGGGGAAATGGCATCTATTCTATGAAAGAAAAAAAGATACATATGCCTCATTTATTTTGTCTTTCAATAAAGCATTAACTTTTGCATAACTAAAAAAAAATGAAATAATGAACAGATTTAGTTCAGAAAAGCCTGGAATTACATGAACTGATGAAAAGTGATGTGAACAGAACCAGGAGAATACTGTTCACTGTAACAGCAATATTTTTAAAATGTTCAGCTGTGAAAGACAGGTACTCTGATAAAAAAGATGATCCTCAGCATACCAAAGAATACATGAAAAAAAACATTCTCCTCCAGAAAGAAAACTGAGAAATTCTAAATGTTGATTGACGTATACTTTAAAAATATTACTTTATTGCTGATGTATTATTTTGCAACATAAATAAAATGGGAATATGTTTTGCATAATTACACATAATCAAAATACTTGATTGATCAAGGAGGAAGGTGTAGGAGGGAGGGAAAGAATTTAGAACTCAAGATTTTAAAACAAATATCAATTTTTACATAAAATTGGGAAATATTTAACAAAGTAAATCACACATATGGCTGCATATATACATACATGCAATGTAAAAACATATAAATATTATTTTAAGAAAAGTAATATACTTGCAGAAAAAAACTGAATTAATTTTCAGATAATTTCTTATGTACCTTTTCACTCTTAGGCTGTATTTGTATGATTTGGTAATTACAATGCAGTTTTTAAAAGACAACAGCATTTTGCTTTCTTTTTTTTGTTAAGCAACAGACATTAGCTCTAATGTGTTCCCTTGCCCTATAGGGGTCATTGCTGATACAAGCAAGGAGGTGGTTCTATTGCTAACTTAATGGTTGCAGAGTGAGCCAGCTCTGTGGTTCCTTGCTGTTTATTACTTCAATAAAAATGAATTTTATTACTATTGTTTTCACTTCACCATTATGTGTCCAGATAATGTTACTTGAAACACTTAAATATTTAAATCCTGCATTTTTCTGCAAAGTTTCATCTTTCTTCCATCCTGCCTATGTACAATCTAGTGATTCACTCTTTCGGTAACTAACAAAATTTTTCATATAAAATAGACTTAGCAGTATAGAAAGATGAATAAGAACATTTACTACAGTGTTGCCTACTATTGACTATTCCAGGGAAAGATTTTAAACCCCTAAGTTTCCTTATACTATGAATTCCAGTACATAGTGAAACACACATCAACCAAAAACTATTAGTCATCATACCAAACATCGTGTTAGGTGATGGAGGTGCAAAGAAAGTAAAAGAAATAAACAGAAACCAAAATTCCTATCTTCAAAGAATTCACAGTCTAATTGAAGAGAGAAGAATATAGCTGATTTACAAAAAAGTTAAATAATATCAATGTAACTACATGAAAAACTGAAAGAAAAATATGGATTGGTCTCAGACAAAAAAAATAATTCTTGGAAAAGCTCAAAAAGAATTTTTAGAATCAAATAAGAGAATTAGAAGAAAATTGGAAAGAAAAATGAAAATGATCCAAGACAATCATTTTTTGAAAAGCAAATAGTTTAATGAAGGCAGAAAAATATTGAAGAAAATAACACTTCTTTAAAAAAAAAAAACCAGCAGATTCTCCCATTTATTTTAATTCTTCCATGCACCATGACTAAGGTAAAAATGTATTTAGTATGAATGTATGTGTAGAACCCATATAAGATAACACTGTGCTGTGGGAGGGAGTGAGGGAAGAGAGAGGGAAAGGGAGAAAAATTTAAGGTTTATGGAAGCGATTATAGAAAACTGGAAACAATGATATTAATTTAAAAAAACATCAGATTGAGACAAATGGTAAAAGAGGTACAAAAAAAGAACAAGAATTCAATGAAGAAAAGAATGCATTAAAACGTAGATTTGGTCAAATGGAAAAATATATGTATTGAATAAAATGATTTCTTAAAATTAACGTTGGCAAATCAAGCTAATGATTTAATGAAAATCAAGTAATGAAAATCAAAAAGAATGAAAAAGTAAAAGGAAACATGAAATATCTGACTGGAAAAATAACTTACCTAGAATCAAGAAGTGATCATTTAAGAGTTATCTCTAAAAATGGCAGCACAAAATATCTAAAGCATGGGACACTGTGAGAAAAGCCCAACAAAAAAAAAAGTTAAAAGCCAAGAAATGAGATAGAAAATGAATAAAGAAATGCAGCAGCAACAGGACCTGATCATCAAAATCGACTGTGGTGACAGGAACAATGAAGAAACAAATTCAGAGGACAATTGTGTCAAAACAGCCATAAGCAAAGAGGGAAGGAAATTATTAATTTGATCCAATCCTATCAAAAATTATTGGAAGTGCTTTATTATTTAATTTTAAATTCAAAAAAGGAAAATAGAGAAAAAAAATTGAAAGAAAATGAATGATGCAATGAAAATAGAGTCAACAGGCTGGTAAAAGAGGCATAAAAATACTTAACAAAATAATACCTTAAAATCAAAATTGGCTTAATAGGGGGAAAAAGGCAGTGCAAAAATTCACTTAAAATTTTAAAAAATCCTTAATAAAGCAAAATTGGTCAAATGAAAACTAGAATTGGGCAAATGGAAGCTAATAAAACCATGAGACAGCAAGAAAAATATGAAGCAAAATCACAAGAATGATAAAAGAGAAAGAAATATGAAATGTCTAATTGGAAAAGAAATGACCTAGAAAACAAATTGGGGAGAAATAATTTGATAATTATTGGATCATCTAAAAGTCATAATTAAAAAATGACCTAGACATCATATTTAAAGAAATATTGATTACTTTAATGATTCCCACTTTGTAATATAATTTGAAATCTGGAACTGTTAGGCTCCATTCTTCACAGTTTTTTACTGACTCCCTTTACGTTCTAGAACTTTTTTCTTTGTGATGAATTTTGTTAACATTTTGTTTTCTAACTCTTTAAAATGATTTTTGTTAGTTTGATTGGTATGGCATTGAAAGAGTAAATTACTTAGGTGGAATTGCCATTTTTTATTATACTGTCTCAGCCTACCTAATTTGGAGCAATTGCTAGAAGTTATTTTGTCTAATTATATGCCAGAAAAAAAGACCTGACTGAGTGAATTGGATGACTGTTTACAAGAAATATAAAGTGACTAGATTAATATCAGAGGGAATAGAATATTTGAATAACTCTATCTTAGAAAAATAAGTAAAATAATGTATCAATATACTTGGTAAGTAAAAATGTCCAGGACCAAATGGTGAATTTGGAGTGAATTTTCCCAAATACTTAAGGAACAGTTAATCCCAATACTATGTAAATCATTCTAAAATAAATAAGTTAAGGAGTCTTACAGAATTCCTTTTATCACACAAATATGGAAGGGGTATCTAAGGAAGAGTAAAAACAGAGGAAGAAAACTGTAGACAAATTTTGCTAAAGAATATGATGATTTTTTAAATTAAAATACTAGCAAGAGCATTATAGCAATATAACACAAAGATTCTAGACCATGACCAGGTGGGATTTACATAAGGAATGCAAGGCTGTTCCATATCAGGAAACTGTCAGCATCATCGACCATATAATTAATGGAAACTAAGAAAATGAGATGATTTTCATTTAATGGCCAACCCAAGCTACTGTGGCTCATTGCTGAGTTTTCCATGCTTTCGAGTGGGTGTAAATAGCAATTGTTTTCAGTTCTAGCCAAAAACTCTCAGTGTCTTCCTCTCAAGGTGGATATCTTTGTGATGTTAAACTGAACCATCTTTACTCTCTACTCTTATCTAGGCCTTACTCTTTGAATGGACATGGCTTCTGGCAAAATGTGACCTGGCAAAGACCTTAATTTATAAAGCCCAAGGTCCCCTAGTGAATTCTGGGCCATTCCAACTCTACTTGACCTTTATCCTGCCACTAGACTTTGAGGACTTTGGAGAGAACAGTGAGGCCAGCAACTTTTCTAAGCTCTACCTCACTCATATCTAATTCACATGGAAGTCAAGGCATTATTCTCATGATGTCACTGGTTGTCTTAGGAAGCGTGTTCAGCCATCTGATCCATACCCATTGTCTCTTGTGTTCATGAACTTACTTGTTCCTAGTGTTAGGTTTACATGGAACTTTGAATTTCAGAACATTGGAACTTGGATCAGTCAAATACTCATTTAGTCTGAACCTACTTCCTCTACAAAATCTCAGTACTGGGTATTAGGGATATTGTGGTTAGAGACTATCACACGCTAATTACTGATGTTCTCCTGAGCTTTTGCATGATATTCCTGTGGGTTTGAAAACACTCTGGAATTTTCCTGGGGAAGCCCTCTTCTTGTGATGCCTCTAGTAAAGGAATATTGCAACTCTTTTCTAGTGTTCCTCAAAGGATATAGAGAATTATTAGGTACCACTGGCAACAGCTTTATAAGTACCCCCACCCTTCCTTATTGTGTGTGGGCTGCTGAATGACTTTTTGTGAAGTGTTGAGGTTAAAGTAGTAATTTTTTCATTAGATTTATTAATCATTATTTGATATTATGAGGATTTTAGATTTTTGCTAAAGTAGATATAGGGTAACCAGGGAACTTCCCATGATTTGAGATGCTATCTTAGCTTCAAATCCCATTCATTTCAAATGTTCTTGCCTAATGGTGCTCCCTATTGCCATCCAAATTGAAGCCAAAAATAAGTGTTTTAAAAATAGCTAGCATTTATGTTTAATGATATTGTGTAAAAATCTTAGATTTATCTTAATATCTATTATCTACTTATCTTAGAATGTCTGGTCTAATGGGTTGAATGGTGCCATTAAAATGACTATTACCAAATTTTTTGAGGTTGGCATAACACTGGTGATTGAGTTGAGTTGATCAATCACCAAATATATAAATTGTTTAGAAAGCAAAATAAAACTATTTTAAATTTAAAAAGTGCTATTTGAAAATGTAATGTATATTTAAAACAGATATATTCAGTGAAAATCTATTCATTTTGAGTAGTATACTTAATTCATAAAATTCTTGGGAAACAAATAGACAAAACTGAAAGATTCTCATATTGAGAATGACTATCTGGGCAAGTATCTGACAGAATTTCAATCTAATTCAGTTAAACTGAGTTTTCAACTTAGAAGATAAAACTTTTACATGGATCCATCATCTATTGGTAATTTAGATTGTGTGAACAAACAAGTTGTGTTTTTTTCACTGCATGGGCATTTAAGATATTCTCCCCACTGAAATTTCAGGTCAACTGGAACAAAGAACCATTTAGCACAGAAGACTAAGTGCCTGCATGTATTTCATGTGTAATATAGTAATGGACCTGTAATTTAGGAAGACTCATCTTGGTGAGTTCAAATCCAGCCTCAGACACTTCCTACCCTGGGCAAGTCACTTTACCCAGTTTGCCTCAGTTCCTCATCTGCAAAATGAGCTGGAGAAGGAAATGGCAAACTACTTCAATATTTTTAGCTTAACAACTCCAAATGGAGGCAAGGAGAGTCAGACATGACTGAAACAACTAAACAGCAACAAAAGCAGCTAAAAGTGTATATTTAGAATATCTTGTAGTAAAGGATATGGGTTTCATGAGAACCACGTAACTACTTAAGTTAAAAAAAATTCAAATGAGTAGAATGTATATATTTAGAAATCATAGATTAACAAATGCCATACATATAAACTGAAAGTTCATAATAAGAAAAAGTAATAATTTCAGAAGAGAATGAGAGTTAGTACCAGATTTCCAACAGAGATCCAAAAAGATAGATTCTTTAGACCAAAGAAATGTCACACTCATTATTTATCATATGGAAAGATACAAGTAAAGATTGATGTTAGAAACATGAGTGTGGTAATCACAGAAAAAAGTAAAGTCTAAGAGAGTTCAGGGACAAATGTAAATCAGTGAACATTAAAAAAAATATGGTACTCAAGAAAAATGAGTTGAGAATCATATGCCACACAAAGTACTGTGTGAACAAAAAATTTTAAAAATATTTAAATACTAGATGAGTTAACTAATTTAATACATTAATTTAAATAATATTGGTCATAAGAACTTGGTGGAATGTTTTAAACAGTTATTCAAAATTTGAACGGATAACTTCAATTCCAGCTTGAAACTTACATTGTTTGTGTTACATGACATTTTAAAATAACATATTAACATTGCAAGAGAGAGAAAAAAGACAATATATGGAATACAGTGAGTTCTTGAATTCAAGAAGACCTGGGTTTTATGATTCTGAGCAAGCCACTTTACCTTTGAATGCTCTAATTCCCCCAGACTTTAAATTGCCCATAAGGTACTGATCTGCAATGATAAAAGGAGTTTTTTCAGCAAGCTCACTATATCAGAAAAATTAAAATTCTAGTCCCTATACAATATCAAAAACTACAACTGCCTATAAAAGATATGGCTAGGCAGAATTCCATTTTATCTCTTGTTTGCTAGAATCATAATACAAATCAGAAAATTGGCAGTATGCATTAAGTGATCTATTCTTTTCCTTTTGCATCGATTATTGATGCTGTAATTCATTCAACAATATTTGTTGGATTCTTGCAATCTGTTGGGCATTCTGTCAGATGTGGATGTACAAAGATAAGCAAGAACTGTTCTCTTTCCTCAAGGAGCTTATTGCCTACTAGAGGAGATTATTCATATAAACACATGATGCAAGTTGTTAAGATCTATTGGAGCATATAACTAGATCTGAAAGGGACCTTAGAGTCATCTAGTTCAGTGCCTTCATTTTTCAGATGAAGAAATAGAGGCACGAAAGAGTCAAGTAGGTAACCTAAGATAGTATAGAGCAGAGATAGGACTTGACTTCAGGTCTTCTCACTCCAAATTCATGGTAGTTAAGAGAAGGGATAGAACATTTCCACATTGGGTAGTCAAGGAATGATGCATGGAAAGGATACTCTTTGATTTGGATCTTGACGAATGAGTAGAATTTTAGAAAAACCTGAAAAGAAAGTCATGAGGAATTTTAATTGTGGTAAATATGAAAAATTTGACTAGAGGTCTGCTAAACTTGAATTACAATAAGGAGGAATCCAGAGCTGGAAATGTGGTTTGCAAAATAAGTCCAGGCCAGAAACACAAATTTGGTCATCACATGAATTAAAGTGACAGTTTAAGTCAGAGGTTCCCAAACTTATCTGACCTACTGCCCCCTTTAAAAAAATACTCAGTGCCATCCATTCCAGAAATCTACTTTATCCTTTTAACAAGTTTTTTTTAAAAAAATTTGTATCATTTATTTTTTAAATGATGCATCTTAAATTTAATAATTTATTATAAATTTGTGGGTTTTTCTTCTTTTATTGAAATTTTGATGACATGATATTGCATCATGTAATCATATAGTATCATACTGTAAACAAGTCATTGCACATAGACATTCCCGCTGGACTTCCTAACATCGCATTACATGCTCGCCTGTCAACATTTTCTTGGTAACATCTGTGAGAGGACTTGAGCACTGATCATTTATAACTTGGATTTTGTGTTTATTTGGAAAATAAAGTAATCATAATTACTTTAAGTCTGTTATAGAACAGATGGAAGATGTAATAATACTTTTTCAAAATTTTCTCATCTCTTCTTTCTTTATGCTTCCACTCACTTATTTTTATTCAATGACCCCTCCTCCCATTGTACCCAAGGCTACCATCACCCTCCCTGCATTGCTCTAGCACACAGACACACCTGGAAAGGAGCAATAGCAACCCACTTTGGGAACCTCTGTATGGAATTACACCTTCCATTTTGGGCAGTAAATTTTTTTTCAATATTTTGCAACAATGAAGTGTTAACTATTATTATTCAAAAAAGATATTTTTGATTGACATACACTGATTAAAATAGAAAGATAAAGAAAGGATAACTAAAGAAGGATAACTCTAATTGTGAGAAACATATTCAACTGAGAGATGGTAATTTTTTTTTAAATGCTTCGACAGTTAAATGTTAGAAAGAGAAATGAAGGACACATTCTGGTAAGGTTCATTTATTTAATGAGTTGGGACTCAAAGTGAACAGATGACAGAATACGAGAAAGTTTGTGGGTGAAAATTAATGTTGATTTATGTAAAATTTTTAAATACTTTTGCAGATAATGTATAGTTCAGGAACAAGGTATACAGAGTTCATTATTTAGAGTTATTGAAATTTTCAACATTAAATCGGGTATCTGACAATTATCCCAATTATTTAGCTGATAGTCTGGTCTTCTAAGCACAAGACATTTGTTTCTCAATCATTACTTTGATTGACAAGCAACTCGGCACCTCATTCAGAGCTGACAGAAATAATCCAATTCTCCCCCTCCAAAGGAAAATATATGGCAATATTTGCAAATACTTATTAAAGGCATGTTTTGCTCACACTGAATTTAAAGGACCTTCTCCTACTCTTACAGTTTGAGAGAGACTTTTTTGTTTTAAACGATGTGTGGTTTCTTTAGCACAGATCTCTTCTATGGAATCAACTCTCCAGCAATGCAAATATACATCTACTCTACATCTTAGTGTTCTTGAGAACTATCTGAGAGGTTAGATTTCCCCGGGGGATTCACACAGGCGGTGTGTGCAACTTTAATCAATTAGACCATGAGGCGACTCACTGTCCTCTATTCTGCTTTTCTTTTTTTCTGTACATTTTTAACCTAAAACTCTTCTTTCAGTGAAAAATTTGGTATAACAAATAAATTTCCTTGCCAAGGTTAACCCAATATGACAGGCCAACCTACATTTTTCCTGGGTCACCTAAAATCCTTTGGTATATCAGTGGACCTTGGGATTTGCAGGCCTGCAATATGACAAGCAGGCTATGTCTCTTAAAATAAGTTTAGTTCTTCTATATTTTGTTTTTCCAAACTGTTAACCTGGAATAAGTCAACCTGACTTATCTGTACACAATCACCACCCCCCCACCCTAATATTTTCGGTGTCTATAGTCAAGGTTAATGAAGTTACTGATTTTTCACCAGTGAACAGGCAGCAAAGTATAGATGTACATCACTAATTCAAGCTGTGGGAAGAAAATCTAAACCTAAAAAAAAAAAAAAAGATGAATCTCCCAGCTAAAAGTCTTTATTAACTAGAAGACAGCATGATTGACATAGAGCTGCTATACAGTGTAAAAATGTAGAAACCTCATCTATGCCAATCCTTTTTGTGTGAAGATATCTCAGTCCCTGATGACACAAATTATGCCTTAAGATGGCATAGTGCCAGTTCATCTTTGTCTCAAAGATGACAACTTATTATTGGTATTCTAGAAGAAATGGTAACATAGAAATTGAAAGAATACTCCAGAACATAAACATTCTTTTGGCTCCCATAGTCTAAGTGATTGATGATAGGAATCTCCTGTGTGCCATTCCTTACTTGCATTATAAGCTTTTTTCTCAAATGGGAGTCCATGAAAAAATGAACAGAACAGTCAGAATGTAGTTCATTCCTTCCCTTGCCTGCCGGTGAGGCCAATAGCAAATAATGATATATCAAAGCACTATAATCACAGGTCTGAATCAACCTGATCTCATCATGGCTGAGTTACTTCCCGAATACATTGCTAGACCTCCTACAATACACAAAGGTCCAAAAGATCAATAAATAGAGTTTTATTCCCGAAGCAAAAGGAGTGAAAGTGAGGGGAATAATCTTCACATGGTACAAGACAAATGTAAAACTTCACATAAGCACTCCATACTCTAAGAAAACTACAGGGGGTATATCAGAGATAAACCAGGAACTTGTCTAAGCTCTCCCCAGTTTCCCTTGGAAACAACATTAAATCGAGTCTCTAAACACATTCTAGAGCAACAGAACCTACAAGTTAAGATAACTTTGAAAGATTCAAGGAAAGGTCAGTATCACTTAGGCAGAAGGGCAACACAGCTCAGTGCAGCCCAGCATAGCCTGTGTTTGGGCAATGCAGTGGGAGGCTCTTAGCTATAGCATAGATCAGCAACCAGTTCCCTGCAGTATTGGCTCAGCGGGCCAGTGGCACAAAAAGGGCAGCTCTGAGGCCTTCAGCCTCAACACAGAAGACCCAGAACCCAGAGCACAAGTGGCACAACTAGACAAGTCTCAGCACAATGGGTAATCCAACAGCACCAGAGGCCCCAGTGAATAAGATCAGTGGCTGTAACACCAATGTCAAATTCCCAGCACCCACAGCAGCCATGAATGCACAGCACCCACAGCAGAACAATTAAGAATCATGCAATACCACAGACTCTTCACGTGGAAGGCAGAATCAAAACAGTGATTCAGCCTCAAATCCATTGCAATAACAAAAATCTATACATAACAACAATGCAGAGGACAACAACCTCCCCAAGCCCTCCGCCTGCTAGGCTTCCCACAAACCACATCCACTACATTCATCACAAGCAGACTCTCTTAAACAAAATCACAATTATAATTACTCACCCTACCCAGGACCCTGCATCTTTCCTCGCTTGGACTGCTCTCATTACTAACTTCCTCTCAGCTCTGCTCTACCCATTCAGCAGACTCCTCCCACCACAGGCTCCATATGACTTAATGGCCCTATTTATGAATTGGAAACATTTTCCAGTTCAAATTACCATTACACTCAGCCTCAAGATATCTCATATTCATTACATAGTTCGGTGGGGCAACTGGTATCAACAGAACTTTACAACACTATAACAGGGATCATGCAGAATGAGCACATAAAGCGGTATCTTAGGATAGGGTTTGAGCACAAGCACCCATCATTCTCTCCTCGAACAAATGGAGCCCATAATCTTGGGGAAGGGGGCAAAAGTCTCTTCTTCTCCAAGTACTTCCTGCTGAGTTTGCACACAGAGCTGTCCCCAACAGGATTGTGCTCAGCTCTCCCCAGTTTCCCTTGGAAACAACATTAAATCGAGTCTCTAAACACATTCTAGAGCAACAGAACCTACAATTTAAGATAACTTTGAAAGATTCCAGGAAAGGTCAGTATCACTTAGGCAGAAGGGCAACACAGCTCAGTGCAGCCCAGCATTTTTGATTCTGCCTTCCACGTGAAGTCTGTGGTATTGCATGATTCTTATTTGTTTTGCTGTGGGTGCTGTGATTCATGGCTGCTGTGAATTTGACATTGGTGTTCCAGCCACTGATCTTATTTACTGGGGCCTCTGGTGCTGCTGGATTGCCCATTGTGCTGAGACTTGTCTAGTTGTGCCACTTGTGCTCTGGGTTCTGGGTCTGGTAACTTACCTTCTGAGCACAGAACTGACACAGAGCTGTCCCCAACAGGTCCCATTCGGGGGATCATTGCTTTAGCTGGCATCCAGAGTTTGGTTGACTTCAGGTCCAGAGATGATACAGCACAGTTGTGGATAGGGGTGATATCCAGTTTAAGTGATTAGGCATCCACAGGTGGAGGGTATTAAGCCTGCAGAAAACAAATCTGACAGAAAGGTGAACAGACAAAAAGCCAAAAAGAGACAAGGAGACAATCACCAGAAGCAGAGTAGAGATAGGTTCAGTCATGCTTCTGGAGTCCGTAGCCTCATTCACTATTGTTCACTGTTTCCCAATTTGCAGTCCCTGGGTCATCATCCTGGCTAGAGGTACACACTATTAAATCTGAGTTGGGGCCTGGCCAACTCCTCCCGCACCCCATTATTCCTGCAGGTGTGATGAATCCGGGTTCAATGTTTCAGAATGATCTGCAGGGGCAGCTCCTACCTCCTTGCTCAGTCTGAAATCAAGTTCTTTCCCGGTACTTTTTATATAGTTCATTAGTTGGAATGCCATCTATTCATCCAACATCTACCCATGCTCTCAACAGAGCAGCTAACAACTCTTTCATTGTCAATCCACTCTGACCCCAAATCCACTGGCTATTCATTCCTCTCTCGAGAAAGCCTGGCTTTTTCACTAATTTTCACCAGTGATTCTCCTTGGGTGAATCAACTCAAAACATCTGTGAACTCCTGCTGAGCAAAATCCTCAGTTACCTCCCCCAAACCCTCAATTACCTCCCCTGATGCCCCTGCCTCCTTCTTAGTACTGGCAGACCCTCAGCCTCCTCACTTGTTTCATTCTTCTCCCACAGATCCTCAGGACTGTGTTTAGGCCCAAATCAGGCCTATGTTAACTTTTCATCTCCTGGGAGTCAAACCAACAAAAGCCCATCTTCGACCACTTGAAACTCTCCAGTTTCCTCTCCCAAAGGACAGCCCAAATACTGCAGAACAAAAAGCCTCTCCTGAAAGCCAGCCAACTCCCTTTCCATCTGAGCCTTTTCCTCCAGCAGCTAATCTCCGCATTTACATACAATTCCATAGCCTATTAGCAAAGCCCAACCATTCTTATATACCCCTGCCATTTCTTTCCCTGGTTACATTGTTATTCCATGCAAACATCTCTCTAAGACTCTGAGTTTTCCCTTCTGTATCCTTGGTTCCCAGTTTTCACAAAGCCCTGTGTCCGTAGCCCATTTGAAGAGAGGAATAGAAATCCTCCCAATCTGGGACACCCATTTCTTCCTCTGTCTCCTCTGCCTTTCTGTCTCCAAACAGAGGTCTGGTATTTCAGGATCCCATCCAACTAATCACCATTTGTAGTGCCAATGCAATATTCACAGTGCCTATGGCAGCCATGAATATCATGGAACAATTCAGAATCACAAAATACCACTGACACTCCATATGGAAGGCAGAACCAAATTATTTATTCAGACCCAAATCCATCACAGCAACAACAATCTGTACACAATAACAATACATAGGACATCACCGTCTCCAAGCCATTCCCCTGCTAGGCTTCCCACAAACAGTCTCTCTTAAAATCAAAACCAATCACAAAATCACTCAGCTTACTCAGGAACCTGTATCCTTCCTAGCTCTGACTCCTTTCAATATTAACTTCTTCTTAACTCTGCTCTAGCTCTTCCTCTTACTGCTCCACCCATTCAGCAAACTCCTCCCACCACAGGCTCCAGGTGACTTAATGGGCTTATTAATGAATAGGAAAGATTTTCCAGTTTAAATTATGATTACAGTGACCACTTCCAGGGCCCCAGAAAAGAAGCTTGGGCCAGTGCCCTCTGTGACCCAAGAGCAGAGTTCAACTTTAAAAGTCAAGAAATAGGCAAAAAAATAAAAGTCAGGAAACAGAAAATAAAAAGCCCTGACCATTGAAAGCTACTATGGTGACAGGAAAGATGAAAATAAGAACTCAGAAGACAAGCACAATGTCAAAAAGCCTGATTGAGCTCAAAAAGGATGTTAAAAATAAAATACTATAGGTAGATGAAAAATTGGGAAAAGAAACAACAGGTATGCAAGCTTGGAAAAGGAAGGACAAAATTTGCCTTAAGAAAGCAACCCCTTCAAAAGTATTATTGGTCCAGTGAAAAATGGGATACAAAAGCTAACTAAAGACAATTCACTTAGCTTTTGTACCCTATTTTTTTCTATTCTCTCTTTTGACCTTGTCCCTCCCCAAGAGTGTTTACTTCTTAATACTCCCTTTCCCATTTGCCCCTGCTTCTGTCATCCCCACTTGTCCCCTTCTCCCTTATGTAGTATAAGATACATTTTCATACCAAATTTAGTGAGCATGTTATTCCCTCCTTAAGACAAGGTGAAGAGAGTTAGCTTCACTTTTATCCTCTCATCTTCTCCCTTTTATCCTCCATTGAAGAAGCTTATTCTTGCCTCTTTTATGAGTGATAATTTGCCTCATTCCATTTCTCCCTTTCTCCTCCCAATATATTCCTCTCTCACACATTAATTTTGTTTAGATATCATCTCTTCTTATTCAACTCACCCTTTGCTTTCTGTCTATATATATATATATATATATATATATATATATATATATATATATACACACACACACATATATATATACATACATATACATACATATATGTATGTATATATTGTGTGCATGTGTGAGTGTGTGTGTGTGTGAGTGTGTGTGTGTGTGTGTATGTATAATCCCTCCAACTGCCCAGATACTGAGAAAGGTCTCAAGAGTTACATATAGTATCTTTCCATGTAGGAATATAAACAGTTCAACTTTAGAAAGTCCTTTATGATTTCTCTTTCCTGTTTACCTTTTCATGCTTCTTTTGATTCTTTTGTTTGAAAGTCAAATTTTCTTTTCAGCTCTGGTCTTTTCATCAAGAATGCTTGAAAGGTCCTCTATATCACTGAATGATAATTTTTTCCCTGAAGTATTATATTCAGTTTTGCTGGGTAGGTGATTCTTGGTTTTAATTCTAGCTCCTTTGACTTCTGGAATATCATATTCTAAGTCCTTTTATCCCTCAGTGTACAATCTGCTAGATCCTGTTTTATCCTTATTGTATTTGCACAACACTCGAATTGTTTCTTTATGGCTGCTTGCAATATATCCCCTTGACCTGGGAAATCTGGAATTTGCCTACAATATTCCTAGGAGTTTCTCTTTTTGGATCTCTTTCAGGAGGTGATCGGTGGATTCTTTCAATATTTATTTTGCCCTCTGGTTCTAGAATATCAGAGCAGTTTTCCTTGATAAGTTCAAGAAAGATGATATCTAGGCTCTTTTTTTTTGATCATGGCTTTCATGTAGTCCCATAATTTTTAAATTGTCTTTCCCTATTTTCCAGTTCAGTTGTTTTTCCCATGAGATATTTCACATTATCTTCTATTTTTTCATTCTTTTGGTTTTGTTTTGTAATTTCTTAGTTTCTCGGAAAGCCATTTGCCTACATCTGTTCTATTCTAATTTTTAAAGATCTATTTTCTTCAGTGAGTTTTTGAACCTAATTCTACTCTTTAAGGTATTCTTCTCTTCATTGACTTTTTGGACCTCTTTTGCCATTTGAGTTGGTCTATTTATAGGGTGTTAATTTCTTCAGCATTTTTTGAGTCTCTTTTGGCAAGTTGTTGACTTGCTTTTCATGGTTTTCTTGCATTGTTCTCATTTCCCTTCCCAATTTTTCCTCCACTTCTCTTACTTTATTCTCAAAATCCTTTTTGAGCTCTTTTGCACACAGAAGCCTTGACTTTTAAGTCTTCCTCTGAAGAACTAAATTATTCCTCCTCATCCAAAAGGATGGAAGAAAATACCTGCTCACCAAGAAAATAACCTTCTATTGTCTTATTTTTTCCCCCTTTTTTGAGCATTTTATCAGCTAGTTACTTGACTTTTGAGTTCTTTGTCAGGGCCCAGCTCAGGGCTGAGATTCAGATTAGATTCTAAATTTTCCCAGGGGCTCTAGGGAAAGTGCTCCAAAAATGGAAGATGCCCCTCAGTGGCTGCTGCCTGGGGTGAGTATCCAGACCACACTCCCCTCTCCTGGGTGAAGGAGCCATCTTCCTTTGTCTGTCGGCCTGTGGGTTGGGCAACCTGGGAATTGCTTTCACAAGTGGCTCCCTGAGGCCTATTCAGGGTCCTGTCCCTGCCAAGTTGGGCTACGCTCTGTGATTCCTATGCTGTGCTGCATGCACTCCACACTTCTGGGCTATGCTGCATCTCTTGTTTGATTTTTAAAAATCCATTTGAACCCTTCCATGGTCTGAGAACATTGCATTTTATTTGGAGACTATGGATGTAGAAGCCTTGACCTTGCCATCTTCCTCTTTGCTCTTCCTCATCTGAAAGGATAGAAGAAAATACCTTTTCACCAAGAAAGTAGCCTCCTGTAGTCTTATTTCCCCCCTTTTGTGGACTTTTCCTAGCCAGATAATTGAGTTTTGAGTCTTTTGTTACATGGAGGGTTACAACCCTAAGCTTCAGAGAGTCTGTGTAGCTGTTCTTTGAGATATCTCTAGGGACCTGTAAGTTCTAACTTCCTCCAAGGGAGCACAATCAAGGGAGAGGAGTTTGCTCCTCTTCTGGTCTGTGCTTTACATTTTTTTCTGCCCTAGAACTGCAAGTAGGATTCCCTCTCCACTTCTGCCACCAGCTCCACCACACTAGCACTCCTCATCCCAGGTCTGCCACTTGGGACTGAGACCCAAATCAGCTTCTGGATTCCAACAGAGCCTTTAGGCATAGGGCCCCAAGACTGGATACTCTTGCCACCCTGGGACCAAGGCTCAGGTCAGACTGCTCTCCCCACTTATCCAGGTAAAAGAGCTATCTTACTGACTTTTGAATCTGTCTTTGGTGTTTGTGGGTTGAGAAATCTGGGAACCACAACAGCTGCCCATGATTCCATACCTTGAAGCCTGCTCCAGTTATGTCCATACTGCATGGCCCCCAGTGGGCTGTGCTCTGCTCTTAATCTGGTGCAATACACCTTTTCTGCTGACATTCCAGTCTGTCTTGGGCTAGAAATCTTTTACACTCTTTCATTTTATAGCTTCTCCTGCTCTAGGATTTGTTTAAAATCATTTTTACAGGAATTCTATGGGCTATTGGGGAAAGCTAGAGCAGGTCCATCCTTCTACTCCATCACCTTGGCTCTACCCTCAAGTTCTCACAATTAATTATTAAGAGATCCATGATGTTGTTGGAGATAACAGTTTCACTGAAGATAAAAAGGTAAGATTGGAATCCAGATTGCAAAGGGCTGAGAAGGGAGTGAAATAAAGGGAAATTGAACCAATTAATATAGAAATTCCCCCCTCCTTCAAGGAATTTGACTATGAAAATGAAAATATATAGAACAGTAGTTTGAGGAGATAATAGTGAAAAATAGTTATAGAAAGTCAGACATTCTTGTGGGTAACAAGAAGGAAGTATATATAGCAGATAAGAGGTATTGAAGATTAGAGTAGTGAGCAATACCTGAAGGGGCAAGATGGCACAGAAAATTAGAAGTAATAAAATCAATGGCATGGCAGACTCTCCAGTAAATGGTCTGGGTAAATATTTAGGTCATATTTTGATTAGAGATTCAAACTAAAGAGAAGAAAATAGAGAATGAGAATAAACGTTGATGCATAAGATATAGGAGAGAAGATGGCTCTGGACAGATGACCTCTATTTCTTAGTAAATTATGGAGTTAGTTCCTTTGTTGATAGGAAAAGCAAAGAGGAGGATGTAAGAGGCTGGACAAGAAAACAGCAGGGTTAGTAACAGAGGGAGCAGTGACAGAGAATCAATAAAAGAAACATTTTAAGATTTCTAATGTGTGAACCTGTTGGCATTACAAAATAAATTTGGAAGTGGGGCAAGTCATCCTGTTTGTATCACTTCCTCTCACTATTATTTTTTTCAGCAACATACAAAAAGGAATGGAAAAGGCAGACAGGGGAGTGTAGGGGTGGGGATGTAGGATGAGCAGGAAACCCAGATATAACAAGGTATGAGTCACATCACAAGAAGCATGGCATTGATTAGTAGAAGGCAATGAGTAAAGGGTGAAGGGAGAAATGTGATGCCAAAACAAGCTCAATAAAGGATAGAGATAAGGGCAGAATGCCAATGGTTATAATGAGGAGAAGGACTACAGTTAAGAAAAAAAACTGGGATGAAGAAAGGGAAGAGAATAATAATTTATTAAGTGCTTTCATACTTGAGTACTTTCACAAATATCTCTTTGATCCCAGGAAGTAGGTGCTATTAATGGTTCCATTTTATAATTAAGGACATTGAGGTAGACAGAGTTTGAATGATTTTCCTGAGGGTCACACAACTAGCAAAGGTGATTTTCAAGATTTGAGCTCTTTTATTTCCTAACCCAAGACCCAATTCTCTATCCAGTGAATCACACACATGAATTTCAAAATTCTAGATCATAGAGGCAGAACTACTATGATGATAAGTTCAAAAGCATGAATACACTTGGATATAGCTGAAATGGAGTGAAGATATATTGGAGTTAAAAAGTTAATGGGTGGAGCCAAGATGGCGGAGTAGAAAGACCCACGTATGATAGCTCCGAACCCACAGCCCATATATTTCCTGCAAGAACTCTCCACAAATTCTGGATCACTGCAAGGCATGCAGAAAAACAGTGGAAAAGATTTCTGTTCCAGAGAGCCCTGGAGAGCGGTCCCCAGGGTCTGTTGCGCCCCAGAAAGCAGAGCCCACCACTGAGCTGCCCTGGCCTCGGCCCCAGAGGAGCAGATCCGAGCAGGCTTCAGGGACGGAATTTCTGGCAGCCCGGAAGGTCCCTCCACCCACAGACGCTACAGGTCAGTGAGAGAGATGTCTGGGCTGGCCGAGAGGGGAGTGGGTGTCTCCGTGACTCGGGTCCCCTCGTGAGGCAGAGGCAGCAGGGGCAGCCCGGGACTCCCCAAGCAGCACACAGGAGTTCAGGGCCATTACCAAAGGTCTCTGCATAAAGCCCCTGAGGGAACTGAGCCTGGGAGGCGGCCCTGCCCCCACCCAAGCACCAGAACTTAAGCTCACATTGAATAGCAGCCGTGCCCCTCACAGAAAGCCCATTTGAATAGTCAACACTCGGGGAGGGACAGGACCAAAAGACAGAATAGAAACAAGGGGGGGCAGGATAGGATGGAGGGAAATACAGTTAGTCTTACACAACATCACTATTATTGAAGTCATTTGCAAAACTACACAGATATGGCCTATATTGAATTGCCTGCCTTCCCAAAAGGAATGGGTGGGGAGAGAGGGATGGGAAGAATTTGGAACTCAAAGTTTTAGGAACAGCTGTTTAGTATTGTTGTTGCTACTAGGAAATAAGACATACAGTTAATGGGGAATAGAAAGTTATGTGGCCCTACAGGACAAAAGAGAAGATGGGGACAAGAGAAGGGGGGGATGATAGAAGAGAGGGCAGATTGGTGATAGGGAAAATTAGATTGCTTGGTGTATTGGGGTGGGGGGAGCAGATAAATGGGGAGAAAATTTGGAACCCAAAATTTTGTGAAAATGAATTTAAAAAGTTAAATAAATTTTTATTTAAAAAAAAGAGTTAATGAACTGAGAGAAGTGTATATTTATGTAGAATTACACACAAACACATACACAAACATATATATATATATTTACATATATATACATATGCACACACATCCAAATATATGCATATGTATGTATACATATACACGTGTGTGAGTGTGTGTATTTGTGTGTGTGTGCACCAGGAGCTGAATTCCTGAGGAAAGGAAGGAACATGAGAATAGACCTTAATGCAATAGTAGTTGTTTAGCAATGGTTGTGAACAGAGATCTAGAAAGTACAGTGAAGTGTAAGGAGTTCAACTCCTCCTCATGACTGTCTTAGTTCTCAGAAAGCTGCTTAATTGCTCTCCCAGGGCCATCCTTTATGGAAGTGGTCAATCATATTTGGCTAAAGATGTGAGCCCAACAGCATAATTGACAGGGGTTCTTCTGTACTACTTTCATAATAAATAAAAATGAAGCAATAAGAGAAGGAAAAAACATTGAAAGAATTAGCATAAGCAATGAAGAAACAAGGCTATTGCTCTTTGCAGATGATATGATAGTATACTTGGAGAAACCTAGAAATCAACTAGAAAATTAATTGAAATAACTAAAAACTTTAACAAAGTTGCAGGATATAAAACAAACTCAAATTATTTAATCTGAATTTCTATGTATTGCCAACAAAATTCAGTAACAGGAGATAAAAATAGAAATTTCATTTCAAATATCAGTAGATAATATTAAATATCTGGCAATCTATCTGCCAATACAAAACCAGGAACTACATGAACACAACAGTTAAACACTTTTCACACAGAGTCATATCTAAACAATTGGTGAGATAATCATTATTCACAGAAACACTGAATCAGTATAATAAAAATGACAGTTCTACTTAAATTAATTTACCTTTAAAGCACCATACCAATCAAACTACCAATATTATTTCATAGTTGAAAAACAGTAACAAAATTCATCTTTGGAACAAAATCTCAAGAATATCCAGGTAATCAATGAAGAAAAAAGTTAAGAAAAGTGACTTAGCCCTGTCAGATCTCCAACTATATTACAAAGTGGTAATTGTCAAAATAATCTATTATGACACAGAATGGTAGATCAGTGAAATCGATTAGCTACAGAGTAGTAAATGACCATAATAATCTAGTGTTTGGTAAACCCAAAGATTCAAGCCTTTCAGAAAACAACTCACTATTTGACCAAAAAACTACTGAGAAAACAAAGAAATACACAACACTGAAAAACTATAACAGAAGCTAGTTATAGACTAGCATCTCACACTGTACACCTAGATAAGGTCAAAATGGATACACAACTTACACATAAATGGTGATACAATATAAACAAATTAGTTAAACATGGAGCAAGAATGAAATACTTGTGGTTGATGATAAGATCAAATGTGTCATCATCCTTGCTTTTGTTAAAATAGATTGAACCACTGGAGCCAAGTAGATTAAGGAAAGCCAAGGTTAGGATACATGAGATAACTTCAACATATTTTTTGAAGTTGACTAGTATGAAGGTAGAAATTGAGGTTCACATGGTGATGTATGGTGAGGGAATTGCTAAACTCATTTAGAAAGGGAAAAGAATGCCCTGAGGTCAGTGGATGACAGATACCAGGATTGGGGTTAGGTGATGGGTTAGGTGATAAAGGAAAAGAAGTTACTGTAGGCTAACAGAGGAATATTATGTAAGAGGCAATAGGGAACAAGCAACAAGGCATATTGGGAGTCTACTGACAATTTTTACCATCAGTATTTATAAAAGAAAGCACAAATAGTACTGGGAATGATTTCTAGGGATCCAAATTCATCCAGGGTGATCCAGGCCTCAGTGAAAACTAGAATATGAAAGAAGCAATTATGTTTCTTTGCTGTTAACGATGGCTCCCTTATAGTGGGGGAGAAGATATGCAGGAGGAAATCTAGGAGATATATAAATACAAACAGATGTATACATGTATGCATATATATGTATATGTGGATATATGTGGATATGTACACATACATGTATATGTGTATATATGTATATGTAAACACACCATATATGTACATATGTGTGTATAAATGTAGAGGTGATATGAAAGATTATTAATTATATATAATAATTAAATTAATTATATATAAAATATAGGGAAATGCTGTAGCCCTACGAACTGACACCAATTACTATATTTTTCAATATGTGCACCTTAGAAATCAGCAAACATGATACTGGAACCAAAATAGCAGGAATTCTCCTGAATTCTCCTAAATTCCCCTCAAAACAGCTTCAAAATAATACCTCAAATCAAATTCTAAAGCAACAGACACAATAGAAGTTTGGGGTGAAATGATTTTCCACTATAAGAAAACTTAGACGACTGGAAGGAAAGGTTTGTCTCATCAGGGTGATTGATTCAGTTCAAAGTGATCAGAGTGATTCTTTTATGAAAGCAAACCTTGAGAATGAAGGAGAAATGACAATCTCTTAGTAGCATTAGCTGCCCCCTGGGGAATACAACAGGCCAGTTCCAGTTAGGCAATGCTACTATTTCCTGCCCTTCCCTCTCATTCCCCTTTTCTTCCTCTGTCCACTTGGAGAGTCCTACTCTTGCCTGTGGGTACCCTGTCCAAAGGAATATAAATTTTGATCACTTATACTTTTCAGCCAGTGGGGCTTGGGATCTAGATTTTTTTCTTCCCTATTTATTGATTTTATCTTTCTTTTTATAAATTGGGACAAATAACTATTTTGTCTTTTGTAGTATTTATGATTTCTTGAAATATACCTCTGAAAATTTTGACTTTATTGAAGTATGAATTTTCATTATTAAATTATTTGAGTATTGCTGGCTCAGAGAGGCAGCTCTGTTCTGGTTTCTGTTCTGATCCAGCTAGAAACTCTGAGGGTCTTCCCCTCCCTGATGTGTTCTTCTGTGAAGGCAAAGTAAGCCATCTTTTGCCTTCTCTTACATAGTGTTTAACTACTGAATGAGTGTTGCCTCATACAAACTGAGACCTGAAAAAGACGTTATCTTAAAAAGATCCCTGCATTCTGGGTCATTGCTAGTCATCCTGACCTATTTCTTGTCACTGGACTCTGATGACTTTGAAGGAGAGAATAGGGTTGATGACTTTGCACAGCTCTGCCTCACCTAAATCCAATTCATTTGCAAGTCAAGATATCACCCACCTCATATCATTGGTCCTCTTCAAGAATGGAGAGAAAAGAACAATAAACTTGGAGTACAGTGCAGCAGAGGCCACATCCCAGCAAACAAGCTGCCAGCCTTGTAGGCTGCTACATCAGTGCTTTGGGAGCTCTCAACACACAGAAAGTAAAGTAGTCAGAAGGTGATTACAGAGAAGCCTTTGCTGATGCTAGAGGGAAGACTCCGTTGCATTTCACACACATCATTCTGGATAACAGTTCTGAGGCAGAAAAGAGGCTAACAAAGGTAAAGGGGCCTTGATCACAGGTGTAAGGCAGAAGAAAACACTAATACTTATGGCCATAGCAGAGCAAGGACTCTACTTCACAGTTCCAGGATGAAGAGTACTTGTCGTTATTCACAAATCAGATCACAGATTAGGAGATCAGTGAACTCACTTCTCTTTAGATTGTACCACATTGGAAGAAGCAAAAATGTACAGCCCTCCAAAACAACTCTTGGGAAGAGTCAAAAAGCATTTTAAAAATCAAATAAGAGAGTTTGAGGAAACATTGGAGTAGAATATATTATACTTTGGCTGATGTAATAAAAGCAGGAGTAGCAAACCTAATCTCAGAAAGCAAAAGCAAAAAATAGGAAAGTAACCTATATGTTTTGAAATATTTACAGCAGTTCTCTGTGTGGTGTCAAAAAACTGGAAATTGTGGGGATGATCATCATTTTGGGGAATGGTGGAACAAGTTGTGGTAAATGATTGTGTTATAATACTACTGTGCTATAAGATATGATGAGCTTCATAATCTTATAAAAACACAGATAGACTTGCATGAAATAATGAAGAAGTAAATGAGTAGAGCGAAGCTATCATTGTATATAGTAATAACAATATTATTGTAAGAATAACTTAGAGAGAATAATTCATTTCGGCTATTATACATACAAAGGACATACAAAAGAAGATACTATCTGCATCTAAAGAAAGAACTGAAATAAAAGTATGTATAGAGTGACTTTATGCGCACACATACATAGACACTTATTTGTGTCTAATGGTAGCCTTCTCTACGGCAGAGGGAGGGGAGGGAAGAAAAAAAGAAAAAAGAAATTTACATGACAACTTTGTTATACATTTAAAAGGAATAGCAAGTCATACATTATAGATTTCCAGTTTCATATGAAGTCATATTTTTCAATTATACTATACTATAGAAATGTTTGATCCAGTAAATTAAAAATAAAATAAATTTTAGAAAAGACAGAAAAGATACAATAATTTTGAATGTCATATTTTTAACTAAGTTTATTTCACATAGATTCCTTGGAGGGAATGGTTAAATTTTGCAAATGTTATATACCCCTAAGAATACTAAGTTAGCCAATAGCAAAGGAGTACATGAGGATACTGCATTGGGAAAGAAAAAAAAATGGCCATGACTGAAACTATTCAGTTTGGAAGTTAATGTACAGAATTTACCCAGCTTATCCAATTATAAAAGTATAACAGTGATATTCATAAATTTCCTGTCATACAACACACATAGCAACAGGACTCCAGAGGAAAAGATTTACAGCTATAATAGGACCTTGTTATTTCTCACATTGATCTCCAATTTCTGCCTGTCTGGAAGCACACATTACAAGATGAGAGGATCAGAGGATTTAGAGATGGGACTGAAGACATGATCTAATTCAGAGGGTTGATGAAATTGTCTACAAGCTAGGGAAGTAAGGTAGGCTACTCTTCCAAAGTCATAATGAAGATAGATGTAACTGCACCGGAATTAAGGTGTACCTGGAAAAACAGTCAATTAAAGAGGAAAAATGTCTCCCCTCATCTCTAAAATGTGAGGTCACATGGCACCTTGCAACTAATTTGTAAGGTTATAATGGGCAAAGGAAGCTTAACATTTTCGAACTTCTGTATTGCTTATTTGGGCGAAATTAAACACATACATCATTCTAACAAATCTCTCCCAGCAGATTGTGAACTTTGGAAATGGGAGAAGGGAATTAATGACAATGTATTTCATATTTGTGTTCCTCAGTCTAATGGTTCAATTATTTTCCCACAGAGAATTTATAGTTGTTATCCACCAGATGTTGGTCAGACATTGAGCAGACATTACTAAAAGTAGTGAAAAAAAATGACCTTCACATACAATAAACTCAACTGCTATTATTTATCCCATTGTCTAAGTGACAGACCTAATAACCCATTTCAAAAACAGGAGGAAGGGAAAGAGAGGTAGGGCATGTAGTTATACTGCAGACACAACTCTATTGTCAGCAAACAGTTCAAAATAAAAGTAATATAAACAGATTTGAACCCTGATGAACAGGAGGCAATTCATTAGAGTTGTGGCAAGTGTTTTGTCATAAAAGGGGCATATAACTAATAGGAACTACCTTACATCCCAGGTGAAAAAAGTGAAATATACATTTTAAAAATTTCTTAAAGATTTTGATGATACTTTAATGTGACAATTCTTTGTCATGAAATATAAATTTCTTTTCTGTTCTGTCAAAAATTTGGTTGGATAAGTGTAATTAAACTATGGTTTCATTTTGTTTAACAGAGGGTTTGTTTGGAAGCATCAATAACTGGCATTATTTTTATAGTTCACCTGGTATCTCTCACTTTCAATGCATGGCTGAACCTGTTGTTGTCGTTTGGTTTGGTTTTTAATCAAGCATTTCTTTTTATTGCCATTTATTACATATATATCATCACTAGTGATGTTACCATGCATCTTACTGCACTGGCTCTTGCATCATTTACAATTTTTAATTTTTGGAGGTAATGATTTTCCATATACCTTATAGCCATGTGATATCATTTGGAAATTACTGTTGTTTAAGAGATTTTTTTTGCATGTTCTTATTTCAGGGAACAGTTGACGATCATTAAAAGAGCTATGTCATTTACCATATCTAGCTCATCCTCTTATTGAAGCACCAGACAGCACGTGTTCAAAGATTAAATCAATGAGCCTCTGATCTAGCCGTATGCTGTAAGCTGAATAATATATAGTTTTAATACACTCGACTATTTCTCTTTTGATGGTCCATTAAACTCACCGAAAAGAGGATTGCTGCCTTCAGATTGACACAAGGAAAGGTGTACCCCATCTCTATAAGCTTCCATCTTCATTTGTATTTATTACTAGCAAACATGCATGAGAGGGAAAAAAAGTAAAATGGAAAATACTATTCAAAATAATAATGAAATATACTAAGCAGTTACTGATGTGTATAGATATGTATAAGTATAAATACTATAGAGATAGTGATAGATATAGAAGAAATATTTATCTATGTATGTGTCTTTTTATATGCATACACACAAACATACATGCATATATATATAATAGGTATAGGAATATGTGTATGTGTGTGTATTTATGCATATATGTATATGTATGTATGAACGAATATATGGGGAGAAAGAAAGAGAGAGAGAGAGAGAGAGAGAGAGAGAGAGAGAGAGAGAGAGAACATATGCAGACTAGTAGACCTGTGGACTTCACTTTGTTTCCTGGGTAAACTCTACAAGAGATAATTGAAACAATGCCTTATGAACATTTAGAAGAGGAAGAAATTATCAAATGATTCACTGAGGAGAGGACATAAAAATGACTCGTCATCATTATACTATAAGATTTCAAGCAGATATATCAAAGAAAAATCATGGATACATTTACCTAAATTGTAGAAAAAGATAGATAAATTTATCTATCCACCTATATCTATCTGCATATATATATGTATATGTATGTATATATTATGCATACACATATCTCATGCTATCCTTGACAATCATATGAAGAGAACTGAAACTGGACTAGATGATAGTAGAACTGGACACATTGAGAATTATTTGAATTGTTAGACTCTAAGCTAAGTCTTTAATGGTTTAATGTCACCAAGACAATTCTCATTTTTAGTTTCTGAGGTGTCTATACTTGGCCTAGGGATGTTTAATATTTTTATCAAAGCTGGAATGAAGACATATACAATATCTTAATCAAATTTGTTGATTACAGAAACAGGAAGGGGTAGCTAAAATACTAGATAACAGAATCAGGATACAAATAAACTCTGTAAGGTAAAACACTGGACTTAATTGAGTAAAGTTATTATATCTTTGCAGAAAACAAATAAAGCACGCAATTCAAAAGGAACAACCAAAGCCTGAAGATTATTCATAAACATAAAGAAGGACGAAAGTAAAGCATACTCCTTTTGTAAAGTGAATATGACAATGTTATTAAATTTAAACCACATAAAGTAAATATGGCAAGGATAAAGATAAATACCAAAAATTTTAGATGAACTGAATTAAGAGAGATCCACAAACACTATGCAAAACAGTACACTGCCTATTAATAGTCGACTAGGTGGAACTGTGGATAATATTGGACTTGAAGTCTGGAATCCTGAGCTCAAATCCTTCTTCCGACATTTTTCACCGCTGTTTGACGAGAGTTACTCAATCAACATCTCTCAGTCACTGTTTCTTTATCATTATAATGGCAATGAAAAGAGAATATAAGTCACATACTTGTTATGAGAATTAAATGATAGCATATATAAAGCACTAGTTACATTTTAAAGAACTATATAATTTATTCCTCTTATAAATAGCAGAAATTATGGAATTGACCATTGACATTATGAAAAGTTTTAAGTATCACTAAGCAAAGTTTAATCCAAGACATATGATGACTAATTCCCTGAAGTGAGGAATGAAACAGGGGTATCTACGCTTATCTAATGTGTTCACTAATGTCAGAGAGGATGTTTTGTATAGACTTCATAGGAGAAAGATAACCCAAAATTGACAAAGATATTCATATTTTCATGTTTACAGATTAAACTAAGTACAATATAACAAGACACAAGACACTAGCTCTGTGATTCAAGGCTAGACACTTAAACTCCATCTGCCTTAGTTTCCTTAACTATAAAATTAGGATAATAATATCACCTACCTATCATGGTTCTTTTGACAATTGAATGAGATAAATTTGTAACACACTTAGCATAGTTCCTGTTACATAGAAGGTACTTAATAATTATTCATTTCCTTTATTCTCATTCCCCAATTGGGTCCAGTTATTCACATTTCAATGACATGTGGGTGAAACAGATCATGGTATCTAATTGGCAAGGAGTTTTTTAAGTAATCTGTGCATGTTATATACACTTACAGAGAGAATACTCAAAGACAATATATACATCTATGGATATATCTATATATCTATATCTATATCTATATATCTATAGAAATGCCTCTATGTGTATTGTGTGTATATATATATACATGTATGTGTGTGTGTATGTGTGTGAATGTGTCCACCCACACCCACACAAACATATTTGTATATATCTGCATACTTATACTATCATCTCCTCCAGAGCTGTGCATCTATTCTTTTATTTATATAGTTCTTATATATGTATATCTATACTGGCTATACATACATGCATATGTACATTTATATTTATATGTATATATGCTTTAAGCACACAAAAAACGTAAGTCTTCTTAAGCATTAGCAAATACTTAAAGCATAAAACTATTAACCAGCACACTTTTTATACATTCCCCAAAGTGGTTTAATTTCGGGATTCTGTTCCCACTGCACGGTCAGTATCAACTTATCAAAATTGAGGGTACCTATATAGAAGGAACACTGCTTTCTGGTTATAGAACTATTTTTTAGTAAAGAAACACAAATATAGAGGTGGACATCTAGGAAAAGAAGAGAGAATAACATATTGGAAAGAGTGCTGGATTGATATCAGATGACTTGCTCCTGACCTGAATTTTGGTTATACTCTCTGTATAACTCTATAATTCTCTATAACCTATAGAATCATAGGCAAGTCTCTTTACCTTCTTCAGCTATAGAGTAAGAGAAAGTTGTACTAGATATATCTGAAGTCCTTTTAAGTTCTAAATCTATGATCTTATGTCTTAGGTTCACCAGGATAAGTTCTTATATTCACTTTCCATGTGCAAATTGTGACAACAGTTGCTGCTGTGTTGATGAGAAGCAGAAAAATGGAGACAAATTCAGTTCCATTTCAATTGTAGTCTAAGGGAGAGTCAAAAGAATCCAAAGTAGCACAGTTAAATGAGAAGCATTAAGATCATTTTATATGTTTTCTATCCTATTGAGAGGGTAGTTGACTCCATAAGAAACTGCCATCCTGAAAGACAGTCATCTCAAATCTAGTCGTGGGGACTACTGAGAAATTACTGCGTCATACCCATGTTCAACTTATATCCTTTAACAAAGGAACAGAGCACATATTCTACTGAAAGTTTCCAGACGACCCATCCACCTCCATGGACGCATAACATAAGCCCAATTCCATGCAATGAGTACTGTTTCAAAAATATTCATGCTCAAATACATTAGTAAAAGTAGGAAGCAATAGCTCTGAACAAAAATAAAAAAAAAAACAGAAACAAGAAGCATTTCAGAAAATCACTCTCTTGTATCCCATCATATACAACAAAATTCTTACCCTCTTCAGTATTCAAGTAAAACAATACATTCCTCAGGTATAGTAAAGGAGAAAATTACTACATGATAAGGTATATTACCATTGTGATTACTACACATAGGATTTCTGAACTTGTAGGCTTTAAAAAATTATGTCCTTCTTCCATCGTTCTGGACTAGAGAACAGAGCAGCTTCTCCTGGCTATTTTGACATTTCAATACTACTTATGATAATGGAATAAGAAACTATGTTGATAATCAGTTACACCTGTTTAGTGACAGAAAAATCAATCTTCAAACAGTCTTTCTCAAAAAGGAAATTTTGGCAAAAAGAGTAATGCTAGTCCTAAATTAAGAATAAAACAAAACAAAACAAAATATAGATTGTCCATTTCACTTTTAAATCTTTTTTCCTTGACTAAATTATAGAAAATGTAATAAATGTAATAAAATGATGGTTGGATTTTTTAAGTTAGTATAAATTTTTCAGAATTTTTTTATTAAATTTATTTATTTAACTTTTTACATTCATTTTCACAAAATTTTGGCTTCCAAATTTTCTCCCCATTTATCCCCTCCACCCACCCCAATACACTGAGCATTCTAATTTCCCCTATCACCAATCTGCCCTCTCTTCTATCATCCTTCCCTTGTCTTGTTCCCATCTTCTCTTTTGTCCTGTAGAGCCAGATGTCTTTCTATTCCCCATTAACTGTATTTCTTATTTGCTAGGAGCAAGAACAATACTCAACAGATGTTCTGAAGACTTTAAGTTCCAAATTGTCCCCATCCCTCCCTCCCCACCCATTCCCTTTGGGAAGGCAGGCAATTCAATATAGGCCCTATCTGTGTAGTTTTGCAAATGACTTCGATAATAGTCGTGTTGTGTAAGACTATTTATATTTCCTTTCTTCCTATCCTGCCCCCCACTGCTTCTGTTCTCTCTTTTGATCCTGTTCCTCCCCAAGAGTGTTGACTTCAAATTGCTCGCTCCTCCCATTGCCCTGCCTTCCATCCTCCCCCCCCACCCTGCTTATCTCCTTCTCCCCCACTTTCCTGTATTGTAAGATAGGTTTTCATACCAAAATGAGTGTGCATTTTATTCCTTCCTTTAGTCAAACGTGATGAGGGTAAACTTCATGTTTTTTTCTCAGTTCTCTTCTTTTTCCCTCCACTAAAAAGTCTCCTGTTTGCCTCCTGAATGACAGATAATTTACCCCATTCCATTTCACCCTCTCTCCTCCCACTACATTTCTCTCTCACCGTTTACCTTAATTTCTTTATGGTCCCATCCTATTCAATTCACTCTGTGCTCTCTGTCTCTATATGTGTGTGCATGCACGTGTGTACGTGTGGGTGTGTGTATGTGTGTGTGTGGTCCCACAGATACTGAAAAGTTTAAGAGTTACAGATATTGTCTTTCCATGTAGGAATGTAAACAGTTCACCTTTGGTAAGTCCCTTCTGACTTCTCTTTGCTGTTTACTTATTCATGCTTCTTCTCATTCTTGTGTTTGAAAGTCAAATTTTCTTTTCAGCTCTGGTCTTTTCATCAAGAATGCTTGAAAGTCCTCTATTTCATTGAAAGACCATTTTTCCCCTGAAGTATTACACTCAGTTTTGCTGGGTAGGTGATTCTTGGTTTGAGTCCTAGTTCCTTTGACTTCTGGAATATCCTATTCCATGCCCTTTGATCCCTTAATGTAGAAGCTGCTAGATCTTGAGTTATCCTGATTGTATTTCCACACTATTGGAATTGTTTCTTTCTAGCTGCTTGCAATATTTTCTCCTTGACCTGGGAGTTCTGAAATTTGGCCATAACGTTCCTAGGAGTTTCCCTTTTTGGATCTCTTTCAGGTGGTGATCAATGGATTCCTTCAATACTTATTTTGCCCTCTGGTTCTAGAATCTCAGGGTAGTTTTTCTTGATAATTTCATGGAAGATGGTGTCTAGGCTCTTATTTTAATCGTGGCTTTCAGGTAGTCCCATAATTTTTAAATTGTCTCTCCTGGATCTATTTTCCAGGTCAGTTGTTTTTTCCAATGAGATATTTCACATTCTCTATTCTTTTTGTTTTGTTTGGTGATTTCTTGGTTTCTCAAAAAGTCATTAGCCTCCATCTATTCCATTCTAATTTTGAGAGAACTATTCTCTTCAGTGAGCTTTTGAACCTCTTTTTCCATTTGGCTAATTTTGCTTTTGAAAGCATTCTTCTCCTCATTGGCTTTTTGAACCTCTTTTGCCAATTGAGTGAGCTTATTTTTCAAGGTGTTATTTTCTTCAGCATTTTTTTGAGTCTCCTTTACCAAGGTATTGACCTGTTTTTCATTCTTTTCTTGCATCTCTCTCATTTCTCTTCCCAGTTTCTCCTCCACCTGTCTAACTTGATTTTCAAAAATCCTTTTTGAGCTCTTCCATGGCCTGAGCCCACCGGATATCCACTGTCTGGGACCCATCCATGTCTGGGATACAGAGGCCCTGACCTCCACATCTTTCTCACATGGCAAGCATTGTACTTCCTTATCAGAAATGAAAGGAGGAAGAAACATCTCTTCCCCAAGAAAGTAGCTCTCTATGGTCTTACTTTTCTTCCCTTTTCTGGGCATTTTCCCAGCCAGTTACTTGACTTCTGAGATTCCTCTCCACCCCCGCCTAGATCTGCCCAGCTAGTGATTGGGGTCTGAGATTCAAATGCTGCTCCCCAGCCTCGGGCTTTCAGCGGTGGGCGTGGCTGCTATTCAATGTGAGCTTAAGTTCTGGTGCTTGGGTGGGGGCAGGACCACCTCCCAGGCTCAGTTCCCTCAGGGCTTTATTTAGAGACCTTTGGTAATGGCCCTGAGCTCCTTCCTGCTCTGAGAGCTCCTGGCCACTGCTGCCTCTGCCACTGCCTCCCAAGGGGGCCCGAGTCATGGAGACACCCTGCTCCCTCTCAGCCTTCCCAGAAGTCTCTCTCACTGACCTGGAGCGCCTGTAGGTGAAGGGACCTTGGCAGCTGCCAGAGATTCTGTCCCTGAAGCCTGCTCGGATCTGCTCCTCTGGGGCCGCGTGGCCAGGACAGCACAGGGGTGGGCTCTTCGTCTGGAGTGCGATGGACCCCTGGTGATGGCTTTCCAGGGCTGTCTGGAATGAAAATCTCTTCCACTGTGTTTCTGTGTGGCTGGCACTGATCCAGAATTTGTGGGGAGTTCTTTTTACAGAAAATATATGGGCTGTGGCTTTGGAGCTAGCATACATGAGTCTTTCTACTCCGCCATCCCGCCATCTTGGCTCCTCCACTTTTTCAGAATGTTAAAGAAGCTTTTTACAGCAAACCACTCTTACTTTGATTCTGCTACTCCTTTTGTGAAAGGAGGATAAACAGGGTGTTTTAGCTTGGTCACATATTCATTTGTCATCTCCATGTGCTAGAAAGCTATCACATTAATCTTGTCTCCTTTCATACATAGGGCAAAACTAAGCTTATTGTCTGGTGCTGCTTCCTGGAATCATTTTAAGTGCAACTGGACTATTAGGACTTTGTCCAGTCATCCCTTAGACTTTTTGCTGGGAGAAGTTCTAGTTCAGTACATTTAATTCTTGAGAAGTAAAGAGAGGAGTGGAGACAATCTCCTCCAAATATTTATATTTAAGTTTTGGCTGACATTTGTAAAGATAGTCAAATTTCAATAATCATGTTAATGCAAGATAGCAGTGGCAGTAGGATTCTGTGCAAGTCAGAATAAAATCCAAATTTTTCTCTTAAAGAATAACCTTCCAGGCAGAAGATGGTGGAGTAACAGCATGAATTTGCTAGTGCTTTCCCCACAAACCCAGCCAAATACCTCTGAAAATGACTCGAAATAAATTCTGGAGCTTCAGAACCCAAAGAGTGACACAGTGAAGCAAATCACCAGCCCAAGACAGCCTGAAAGTTGGCCAGGAAGTGTCTATCACACCACCATGGGAGCAGGATGCAGTACAGCATGAATGGCACCTTCATAGATGGGACCTGAGGAGGCCTTGGCAGAACTGAATCTCAGGCACTTGTGGCAATTTCCAGATTTCATGACCTCAAAATGCCATGGAAAAATTGGAAGGTCAGTGGCAAAAACCTGTGGGACCTGCGTGAGAGAGTAGAGTGGTAGGACCCCAGCCCCAAGGTGGTTGATGTGGTAGAGGAGCAAATGGCAGCAGTAACAGGGCAGAGGCAGCTACTGTTTTTCAAGCTCTATGCACCCAGATTGTTGGCGGGCCAAGCAGCTGACAGTATACTCTCCATCTACACTGAAAGCAGAGAACTACCTTGACAAAAGCTAAAAAGTCAAGTAAATAGCAGGAAAAAGGAGTAGAAAGCAGTCAAAGAATACCATAGTATACAACCAGAAGGCAACAAAGTCAAAGCTTCTCCATCCAAAAAATCCAAGATAAATATTAATTGGTCTCAGGCCTTGGAAGAGCTCAAAAAGGATTGTGAAAATCAAGTAAGCTGTAAAGCACAAATTGGGAAAAGAAATGAGAGTAATGCAAGAACATCATGAAAAAGGGTCAACGGCTTGCTAAAGGAGACCCAAAAAATGCTGAAGAAAATAACACTTTAAAAGATAGAATAACCTAAATGGCAAAAGAGATCCTAAAAACCAATGAGGAGAAGAATGCCCTACCTGACCAGATGGAAAAAGGAGGTCCAAAAGTTCACTGAAGTTAATAATGTCTTAAAGATTAGAATGGAGCAGATGGAAGCTGATGACTTTTTGAAAAATCAAAAAGTTATGAAACAAAGTCAAAGGAATAAAAAAAAAAGTCAGACAATGTGAAATATCTCATTCGAAAAAATAACTGACCTGCAAAATAGTTCCAGGGGAAAATTTAAAATTTATTGGACTACCTAAAGGCTGTGATCAAAAAAGAGCCTAGACGTCATCTTTCAAGAAGTTACCAAGGAAAACTGCCCTGATATTATAGAGTCAGAGGGAAAGAATCTACTGATCATCTCCTGAAAGAAATCCCAAAAGGAAAACTACTTGGAATATTGTAGTCAAATTCCAGAGTTCCCAGTTAAAGGAGAAAACATTACAAGTAGTCAGGAAGAAACAGCTTGAGTATTGTGGAAATACTATCAGGATAATACAAGATGTAGCAACTTCTATATTAAGGGATCAAAAGGTTTCAGCTATGATATTTCAGAGGACAAAGGAGTTGGGATTAAAACCAAGAAGCACCTACCCAGCAAAACTAAGTGTAATACTTCAGGGGGGAAATGGTCATTCAATGAAAGAGGATTTTCAAGCATTCTTGTTGAAAAGATTAGAGGTCAGTAGAAAATGTGACTTTCAAACACAAGAATCAAGAGAAGCATGAAAAGGTAAACAGCAAAGAGAAGTCATAAAGGACTTTCAAAAGTTGAACTGTTTACATTCCTATATGGAAAGATAATATTTGCAAGTCTTGAGATATTTCTCAGTATTAGGGTACTTGAATGGATTATATACAAATAGAAAGGGGGCACAAGATGAGTTGAATAGGTAGGGATGATATCTTAAAATAATAAAATTAAATGGTGACAGAGGAATATATTGGGAGGAGAAAGGGACAAATAGAATGAAGCAAATTGTCTCACTTAAAAGAGTCAAGAAGAAATTTTTTCAATGGAGGGGAAGAGTGGGGAGGTGAGAGGGAAAGAGTGAACCTTACTCTCATACATTTGGCTTAAGAAGGGATTAACATGAACACTCAATTTGGTATGAAAATCTACCTTATACTGCATGAAAGTGGGGTAAGTGGCTAGAGGGATGATTGAAGGGAGGGTAAATGGGAGGAGAGGGTAATTAGAAGTAAACATTTTTGTGGAAGGATAGAATCAAAAGAGAGATTAGAATAAATGAGGGGCAGGATAGGATGGAGGAAAATAGTCAATCTTTTACAACATGACTATTATGGAAGTGTTTTCCATAACTACACATATATAACCTATATTGAATTACTTGCCTTCTCAGTGGGAATGGGTGGGAAGGGAAGAAATGAGAGTACTTGGAACTCAAAGCTTTAAAAACAAATGTTAAAAATTGTTTTTACATGCAACTAACTGTAAAACAAGATATATGGACAATGGAATATAGAAATCTATCTTGCCCTACAAGAAAATAGAAGGGAAGGGCATAAGAGAAAAGAGGGGTGTGAAAGAAGACAGCAGATTGGGGGAAGTGGTAATCAGAATGCATGCTGTCTTGGGGTGGGCTTGTGAATGTGAATCTTGTGAAAGTGAGTGTTGAAAATTAAAAATAAATTAATTCAAACAGAAGAATTACCTTCCATATTAGTCTTGGATTCAACTAATAATAAAAATGGTTCTTTTTTCCTAAATCTATCTATCTATCTATCTATCTATCTATCTATCTATCTATCTATCTATCTATCTATCTATATCTATATCTCTCTCTCTCTCTCTATCTATCTATCTATATATATATATTATATATATAATATATATATATATATATATATATATATATATATATATATCAAGGCTTGGCAAAAAGAGATGCAATCATGTTTGGCAGGATATTATGCTAAAAACAAATAATTGCAGCTAATTCATGATATCAGTTCATTTTTGAAAATTCATTAGATCCAACTGAATACTTATACCTTAGTTTAATGCAGATACAGTTTAAAGGAGAGAGAATACCAAAAAAGGCTGCAAAGGACATACAAAGGGGAGACAAAACCGAAAGTAATCCTTTCTTTCAAGGTGTTTACAAACTAATGGGGGAGACAATGCACACATATATACAAAACAATATGCATGCCTTTCTGTGTGTGTGAGTGTGTTTGCAGCCCTTCAGAGGTTACTTTTCTCATTCTTAATCACTTTGGTAGACAGATTTCCAGAGAGTTGCCAATTATTTCTTCTCTCTGGGTTTTAAGCATAATCCTAGACATAATAAGTTAGAGGATTTGGCTAATAATGTCATCTATAAACCATCACTGTGCTCCCACACTGATTATCTATCTAAAATGAATTAGCTACAGTTAAATAGCTTTCAATAAGGATCATCTAGTCTTTTAGTCTATAAGAATGGTTGAAACAAAACCTTAGTGTGGTGAAGAATGTATCTCTTACTCCTGACATAAAAAGTAAAAGTGGCACACTGTCCCAAGAAATACATATAGCTTTTATGAGAAAGTGGACTTAAATTTAGAGAGCACCAGTGAAAAAAGAGCTAACAAAAAAAATCTGGTATAGAAAGAAATTAAGCTTTCTAGGTGAAAATGGAGAGAGAGTGAGAGAGAGAGAGAGAGACAGAGAGACAGAGAGACAGAGAGACAGACAGAGACAGACAGAGAGAGAGAGAGAGAATGCAGAGGTGTGTCTATTTCTTCAAATCCTAATGTATTTTTCTGTCTCTTTCCGTACATGAATCAAAGCACTTACTTCTTCCTAAATTGGTTAGATCAAGGCAGCTAAGCAGACATAAAGGATAATTTCTGCACCTGGACTCAGGAAGACTTGAGTTCAAACATGGTCTCTAGACATTTTCTAGCTGCATAACCTTGGCCATGCCACTGACCTTCCATTTCAGTTTATTCATCTGCAAAATGAGTATAATAGCACTTACCTCCAAGGTGGTTGGGAGAATAAAATGAGATAATATTTATAAAGCATTTTCAAACCTTAAATCCTATATAAATATTAGGTATCATTACTATTAGTTTTATTATTAGTCTGTTCCCTCTCTGTTTATGCCTTTGACTGATTCTACAATTCATTCAGAGGCACTCTGAACTAATAAATGTATGAGATCACAGAACATCTTCTTCGTTACATTAGTCATAGTGCAACTACACACATACACACACATGTGCACACACACATACACACTCATGCAGGTGGGGGAGATAAGGCCTCAAGGGGGAAGGGAGAACTTGGGCTGAGTCCTAAAAACAATCAAGGATTCCAAGAGGAAGGATGAAGTAAAAGGAATTTTCCTGGTATGGCACAGAGAGAGGCTAAAGCCATAGAGAAGGTTCTAGGTAAATGGTCCCATGGAAACTGAAGAAGAATGCAAGTCACCCACTTTAAAGATCTAAAATTAGCATGAGAAGGAAAAAATAACAATGAAAAATTTCAAAGAGAAAATTCATTACCCTCTTCACAGGGCCTATAAATAAATGGGAAAGATCTTCCTATTTAAATTACCATCAGACTTACTGGGACAGATAAAGACTAAAATTTAAAAAAAAATGAAATAGATAACCTGAAACTGTTGACACTGAGAGAGATCTCAACAAAGAAGCTAGAAAAAATACAGGTAAACACAGGTAAAAATTACAAGTAAATAGTCCAGAAGTCACCAGCATTGAAAACTCTTATTCCCTTTATGCAGGTTCTGGCATCACTTTAACAGAAGGGGACAGCAGACACAAAATTGGTGATGTCCTAAAAAAAATAATACTTCCAGGATAGGCAGTAGAAACCAGAATTGCATGATGGGGGAGGGTTTAAAGGATAGAGGGAATAGGAAAGATAGCATCTGCCCAGAAAAAACCCAGGAGAGAGGAAAAGTAGAACTTGGCATGAACTTAGTGTGTTGCCCAGGCAATATTCACAGCACCAAGGGTGACTATGAATGTACCAGCATAATTATGCATGACAAAGTATAATAGACTTTCCATACAGAAGGCAGAAGGAAAATATTTATTCAGACACCAGAAAGCCAAATCTGTCATAGTAACCAAGAACTCAATACATATTAGTACTGCTGGGGACAAAGGCATTTCCAAACTTTCCTCCTGCCCCTGCTAGGGTCTTCCCACAAGCAAACACTCACAAGCCTAGCTGTGACTACTTGCCTGTGTCCTTTCCAGCTCAGACTAGCCTGACCAACTTCCTTTCAGCTCTGCTCCACCCTTCCTGTTCCACCTGTTCACAACATGTGACATAAGTTGCCATGTGATTTAAGCAGGTCACAAGGGCTTATTAATGAATGGGAAAGATCTTCCTATTTAAATTACCATTACACATTGTGGAGCAGGTAAGGAGTGATGGCTCACGTAAGCTGCAATATAATGATCAAGAAATTCTGAAGGGCAGACTGGGTACAGACTCTAGCAGGAGTTTAGTAACCACAGAGCTCTGTCCAAATACCTGGAAGCATGCTGACACTCTGAGGGCAGGCTTACAAAGGGAAGTGGAAGCAATTAGCAGAAACCAAGGTTATAAGAGCACAAAACAGGATATGATGACCCTTTCCAAGTATGGAAGGCAGCTTCTGTGGGCTTAGAATGACTGTCTTTTCTCACATATTAAAAAAAAAATGGAATACGTTGAGGGATAAAAACCAGGGAACCCTGAAAACCAGATCTCTTTGGTAGTTAGGAACCTCAGTTTCAGAGAGTGAAAACTGAAAATTACATGGAATGTTCACCCTAAGGATGACCTTAGCCCTGTACCCAGTAAGAGGAGTCTGAAAGACTGAGCCTGAATTTATTATCTAGCTGGGAGAACCCTGCTCTTCAGTCTAAAAAAGCTTGGCACCTGAACTCAGTATGTTGTGCTAAAAGTCTTAAAGAAATCAAAATGGAAGGACCAAGACATGAAAAGGTTTTGTTAATTTCTAGGTAAAAATTCTTTATTTTGTTTCTAAAAACAAGCAAACATAAAATTAAAGTATAGTAGAACCTCCTTTTGTTTGAGATAGATGAGTCAGTTTGTTACCACAGGAAAGGAGCCTGTCTCTGGAATAAGATGATGTTGGCTTAAATTCCATTCATATTATTAAATAATAATAATAATAATGATAATAGTCACCTTGTACAGAAGAAAGGAAATAAGAATTTTATAAGACCTAGTATAAGCACACTATGAACATTTCATTTGATCCTCATAAGAAGCGTAGGAGGTAAATGTTCCTGTTACCACTAATCTATAGTTGAGGAAGCAGAGGTTAAGTGACTTGCCCAAGGAGTGACAGACTCTGCATCCATAGGAAAACATATGTCTAAGAGCACGTCTAACTTGTCATGATTATCACAATGTCACTGCTATCCAGTTATGCAAATGAGAGGTAGAAAACAGGCTGAGAGGAAATGTAATAGTGATGTGTTGATATTAAAAATGGAAACAACAGGACAGTATGACCAAAAATCATTTTCCTGTCATTTTTTTTAAATAAGAGCGATATCATGGTGTAGTATAGGAGAGAGTTGATTTTGAGTCAAGAATACTTGAATTAAAGTACCATTTCTGAAATGTTACTAAATAACCTTGGACAATTTTCACAACCTCTCAATGTTCTAGGAAATTCTTTAAGAAAGGAAGGTTCTGATATGCATTCCCCAAACTCAAATAGAAATGAGGAACCCTAATCCATAGTAAAGATTCCTGTAGGCTGCATATTAACTGTGAGTATTTTTATTTTTAATGTATAGAGTAAATAACACAATACAATAAAAAAAGATGAATGTACATGAAACTGCAAATCTACTTACTATTTCTTTACTATTTCTTGTTATTCCTTTCAAATATACAAAATTATCATTTTTTTTGTTTTCTTCTCCCTTACCCTAGAAATTACCACTAATTAGGCATATAGATAAATAGATGTATGTCTATATCTATATTCCTATGCCTATAACTATATATAATTCTATATAATTCTTTCTCTGGATGAAGATAATGTCTTCCTTCATATGTCCTTTATAATTACTTTGGTTATTTATAATAAGGTAAGTAATTTATTAATTGAAAGTCATTGTTAAAACAGTATTGTTGTTACCAGGTACTATCTTTTCTTGGTTTTGCTCATTTTTCTCTTGAATATTGCATGCTGATCGTTCCAAGACTTTATAAAACCATTGAGCTCATAATTTTTTATAGTGTAGTAGCATCCCATCACAATCATATACCACAAGTTATTTAGCCATTGCCCCAATTGATAAGCATCCCTGCAATTTCTAGTTCTTCGCCACCACAAAGAGAGGGACTATAAACATTTTAGAGCATGTAGGTTCTTTTCTTTTTCCCTTAATAATCATTGTAAATAGACCAAGTGGTGGTGTTGTTGGGACAAAGGCGAGAAGCAGTTTATTAACTCTTTGGACATAATTTCAGATTACTCTTCAAAATGGTTAGATCATTTTACAATTCCACCAAGAATGAATTAATACCCCCATATTTCTACATCCCCTGCAATATTTGCCACTTCCCCCTTCTATCATTTTAGAACATCTGGTAGGCATAAAATGACATCTCAAGGTTGTTTTAATCTGCATTTCTCTAATCAATAATACTTTAGATCATTTTGTATGAGTATAAACTGTTTTGATTTTGTCAATGGAAAACAGACTGTTTATATCCTTTGACCATTTCTCAGTTAGAAAAGACTTATAGATTTGACAAAGTTCTTTATACATTTTAGATATGAGACATTTATCTGATAAACTGTCAATAAATGTTTTTCTCGATTTTCTGCTTTCCTTCTAATCTTGGTTACATGCATTATTTGTACATTTAAAAAACATGCAATGAAAATTATCCATTTTGTCCTGAATTTTGCTCTATTTCTCTTCTTTGTTCAAAATTTTCACCTATTCAAAAGTCTGATATGTAATATATTCCATGTTCTTATATTTTTTCTAAAATTTCTTATAAATATCTAAATCATGTATTTATTTTGACTTTATCTTGACAGATGATATGAGGTATTAGTCCATGTCTGTGTTTTAAAAATTAATGTTATCAGTGCTATACTATATCTTATTCATTTTGTTGTGTTTCCCAGCTATAGTTTAATCGAGCTTAGATTGTACTCTGAATTGCTTCGGATCATATATTTGCCATAGATTAATGAAATAAGAGGCACCTATACCTTTCCCTTCATCCTATGGTTTTCAGTGCAGTAAATTTGTTCAGTTCAAATATAACATTCATCCATTAACTTACATACAACAAGAATAATGATCTCTGGTTCGTTTGTGAGTTGCAGAATTTCAGGTAGAAGCACTGATATTCTTTAATGATTATTCGATATCCTATGATATCGAAGTTTCTCTGGTTTAATCCTGTTGTACTTTTCTGTTTTGTTCCATTAGACATGATAAAATGGAAAGGGTGCCAGCTTCAAGACCACGAATGATCTGCTACAAATTCTGCCTCTGGCACTGGCAGTGTGATCATGTAAAAATAAGTCACTTGTTTTTTTCTGAGTCACACTTTCTTCTTTTATAAAATGAAGTAGTTCAAAAATTTGCTAAACTTCCCTCCTCATTGAGCAGTTTTGAGGATTTAATGAATACATAAAATGTTTGTGAAGGTGCAATATGTTTGCTAATATTTTTTCCTTATCAAGACCCCAGAAAATGAGTTAATTTCTTGTCCAGTACATTAAATGATAATTACAATAATTTAGTATGCTCAAAAACAAAAGAAATAGCAACAAAAACAAAAATAAACTATCGCTTTGGTTAGAGCCATGAAAAAATGAATATAGGAAATACACTTCTGTACTAGTTGTAGTGTTTAGGTAACTTATGCTTTAAGACCGCTGAAACATTTCATGAGGCTACTGAAAGGAATGCCAAAAAAAAATATGCCACCACTGTCATATCGCTTGATAGAATAAGTTTTTCACTGAAAGAAATTTGTAAGGGGGGAGCCAAGATGGCGGAGTAGAAAGACACACATACATATGCTGGCTCCTAACACAAAGCCCATAAAATGCCTATAAAAAAGAACTCCCAACAAATTCTGCAGCAGCAAAAGCCACAGAACAATGGAGTGGAGGAGATTTCTGTTCCAGAGAGACCTGAAAAACCAATACAAAGGACCGTTGAACGCTGGACTCGAAGGAGAGCCCAGCCCTGTCTTGGCTGTGTGGCACCTAGGCGAGCAGATCCAAGCAGGCTTCAGGGACAGAATCTCCAGCAGCCATGCAGTTCCTCCATCCACAGGTGCAAAGGTCAGTGAGAGAGCCTTTTAGGCTGGCCGAGAGGGGAGCAGGCTGTCTGCATAACTCACGCCCCTCAGGAGGCAGCAGTGGAGGCAGCAGTGCACAGGCGATCCCCAAGAAGACAGGAGCTCGAATCCATTATTGAAGATCTATGCATAAACCCCCTGAGGGAATTGAGCCCTGTGCAACAGTCCTGACACCACCTGAACAGCTGAATTTAAGCTTATACTGAATAGCAGCCCTACTCCCACTGAAAGCCCTGAGGCTGGGAAACAGCATTTGAATCTCAGACCCGAAGCACTAGTTGGGCAGATCTGGAGGCTAGGTGGGTGTGGAGAGGAATCTCAGAAGTCAAGTAACTGGCTGGGAAAATGCCCAGAAAAGGAAAAACAAATAATACCATAGAACTTGGTGAACAGATGTTTCCTCCCTTCCTTTCTGATAAGAAAGAACAATGCTTAACATCAGGGAAAGACATAGAAGCCAAGGCAACTGTATCCCAAACATCCAAAATAAATATTCAATGGGCTCAGGCCATGGAAGAGCTCAAAAAGGATTTTGAAAATCAAGTTAGACAGGTGGAGGAAAAAATGGGAAGAGAAATGAGAGAGATGGAAGAAAAGCATGAAAAGCAGGTCAAGACCTTGCTGAAGGAGACCCCCAAAAATGCTGAAGAAAATAACATCTTGAAAAATATGCTAACTCAATTGGCAAAAGAGGTTCAAAAAGCCAATGAGGAGAAGAATGCTTTCAAAAGCAGAATTAGTCAAATGGAAAAAGGGGTACAAAAGCTCACTGAAGATAATAGTTCTCTCAAAATTAGAATGGAACAGATGGAGGAAATTGACTTTCTGAGAAACCAAGAAATCACAAAACAAAACCAAATGAATGAAAAAATGGAAGAGAATGTGAACTATCTCATTGGAAAAACAACTGACCTGGAAAATAGATACAGGAGAGACAATTTAAAAATTATGGGACTAGCTGAAAAGCATGATTCAAAAAAGAGCCTAGACATCATCTTTTATGAAATTGTCAAGGAAAACTGCCCTGATATTCTAGAACCAGAGGGCAAAATAAGTATTCAAGGAATCCACCAATCACCACCTGAAAGAGATCCAAAAAGAGAAACTCCTAGGAACATTGTGGCCAAATTCCAGAATTCCCAGGTCAAGGAAAAATTATTGCAAGCAGCTAGAAAGAAACAATTCAAGTATTGTGGAAATTCAATTAGGATAACACAAGATCTAGCAGCTTCTACATTAAAGGATTGAAGGGCATGGAATATGATATTCCAGAAGTCAAAGGAACTAGGACTCAAACCAAGAATCACCTACCCAACAAAACTGAGTATAATATTTCAGGGGAAAATATGCTCTTTCAATGAAACAGAGGATGTTCATGAATTCTTGATGAAAAGACTAGAGCTGAAAAGAAAATTTGACTTTCAAACACAAAAATGAGAAGAAGCATGAAAAGGTAAACAGCAAAGAGAAACCATAAGGGACTTACTAAAGTTGAACTGTTTACATTCCTACATGGAAAGACAATATTTGTAACTCTTGAAATCTTTAAGTATCTGGGTAGTTGGTGGGATTACACACACACACACACACACACACACGCACACACATATACATACATACATGCACACATGCATGCACACACAGAGAGAGAGAGAGCACAGAGTGAATTGAATAGGATGGGATCATATCTTAAAAAAAATGAAGTTAAGCAGTGAGAGAGAAATGTATTGAGAGGAGAGAAGGAGAAATGGAATGGGGCAAATTATGTCTCATAGAAGAGGCAGGCAGGAGACTTTTTAGTGGAGGGATAAAGAAGGGAGCTGAGAGAAAAACATGAAGTTTATTCTCATCACATTCAACTAAAGGAAGGAATAAAGTGCACAGTCATTTTGGTATGAAAACCTATCTTACCATACAGGAAAGTGGGGGAGAAGGAGATAAGCAGGATGGGAGGGGATGATGGAAGGGAGGGCAATGGGAGGAGGGAGCAATTGGAAATCAACACTCTTGGGGAGGGACAGGATCAAAAGGGAGAATAGAAGCAATAGGGGGCAGGACAGGATGGAGGGAAGTACAGTTAGTCTTACACAACACGACTATTATTGAAGTCATTTGCAAAACTACAGATAGAGCCTATATGGAACTGCTTGCTTTACCAAAGGAAATGGGTGGGGAGGGAGGGATAGGGAGAAGTTGGAACTCAAAGTTTTAGGAACAATTGTCAAGTGTTGTTCTTGCTACTAGGAAATAAGAAATACAGGTAATGGGAAATAGAATGTTATCTGGCCCTACAGGACATAAGAGAAGATGGGGACAATGGAAGGGAGGGATGATAGAAGAGAGGGCAGATTTGTGATAGGGGAAATTAGAATGCTCGGTGTATTGGGGTGGGAGGAGGGGACAAATGGGGAGAAAATTTGGAACCTGAAGTTTTATGAAAATGTATGTAAAAAGTTAAATAAAGAAATTTATTTAAAAAAAAATGTTTCGGATTAGTTGTGCCATCCACCATGGGAGGGGATACCGATAGTGTTAATAAGCCTAGGAGTATCTGAAAATTCTCCAAAATAAATAAAATAAAGGTTCTAAAAAAAAATTTGAGGAGTATGTATTATTAGAAAAATTGAAGCACTCCTTTTGTCAAAAAATATATTCAGCATTGTTTACTTTTCCCTTTCCAAAGTCAAGTCAACCTGATGTCCCAAAGTTATTGTTTTTTAATCCCCTCTAGAAAAGAAACATTTGAAAATAAGACCTTTTTGTGCCTTAAATTTCCACAATTCTTTTACATGCTTCAGAATGAAATTGGGAGATGAAAATAATAATAAAAAAAGAATGAGATTCATGTCAAGAGGTTAATCAGATACTCGAGGTGAAACAAATCCATTTTGGAACAAAAATTATGCAAGTCATCTATACCAGTCATGAACACCAACAGCCAACTGAAAAATCTTAACTGTCTAGAGGTGGCTGGATGGTGTAGAAGATGGAGCACTAGCACGGAGTCAGGGAGATGTCAGTTCGAATTTGGCCCCATATACTTTGTAGTTGTGTAACATTGAGAAAGTTCTCAACTTCTATTTGCCTTAGTTTCCTAACTTGTAAATGGGATAACAATGGTATGCGTTTTCCAGGGTTGTTGTGAGTAACAAATGAGGTAATGTTTGTAAAGTGCTTTGCAAAGTCCTTAGCACTTAGCAATAAATAAATACTTTTCCTCTCCTCCTTGCTTTTTAGTCATAGATATGATCAGATGGATATTTGCAGTATAGAAAAACTGGCTTAGGTGCTTCACCAATAATGATTACAACAAATAAACAAAACAAAGCAAAAAAATATGAAGGTTATTTGACTGAAATACACCCATATGGTCAAAAGAGAACACATCATAAATGGTAACATTATATTTGGCGTGTTCTGTCATATGTCGCATAAGAGAGCTGAAAGGTGAAGAAAAAGATTTATTCCTAAAAAAATGTAATTGAATCAGTGAGCAAAAGTTGTAGGATACTATTTCTTTCAAAGGTGAAGAGCTGGGTGTTAAAATGTTCAGGAATAGAACTTTGGTTTAATGAAAAATTGATAAAATCTGTTTTGAAATAAAGATAATTTTCAAATAAGTTATGAAAATTGCATTTTCAAAAGTTATAGAGAATGAATTGGGACATAAAGATGAAGGATAAAATCACCTTTTAAAGGATGGGGAGTGATTCTTTTTGAATGTTAATTTGGTGGGTTAAAGGGGGATTTTTTTTATGAACTGCTAATATGAAGAAAGAGTTGAAGGAGACAGATTATTAAAAGTAGGGATTTTAATCACTTAAAGTCTCTTTGCATGTAACTGTTTTAAAGCTTAAGAGATTAAATTAGAAAAAAATAGAATAAATTAGAAAATTCTAATTACTTTTGGGAGACTACAGGACCATTTAAGACCCTTGAATTCATATAAAAATATTGATGAATTTTTCCTCCAAAATACAAATTTTTTTTTTTTTTCTGAATACCAGGAGGCTCCGATTAAAGCCAGTTAAAAAATAAAGAGTGTGGGATAAAGAAGAGAGAAGAAAAATCTGCCAAATGAAAATCGAAAAAAGAGTGCAAAAGACAACTATGTTGAAGAACTGTTTTTACATAACTGTTGGAAAAATAGTTAACTGCAAGACTAGTGATTGGTTGGATAGAGGCTCCACCTCAATGTGTAAAAAGAAAAAAAAAATCAGTACTTGCTCTAGTCTGCCATTCAGCAGCACTTGGATTTTCAAAAGTTCACATTGCTTTCTAGTACCAACTCCAAGAGTGAGAGGGAAAGTCTGTGTAGGGGAAGACTTTGCAGTTTTAATGCTGTGAGACCTGTTTGCTACAAATTGATTGATCAGGATACCATCTTGGTGACTGAAAAACTGGATTGAATTGGCTTCCATTTGCATAAAGTCGACCTGAGTTATTTTTGTGAGAGCTCTTTAGGCTGTGAACTTACAGTTCAATGCGGCATCCTACTGACTTAACATTATTGCCCAAAGAGAAGTGTTCCAATAAGACCTGAAGTTATCTGTCCTACACTAAGCTGATATCCACATTGAATGCAATACTTTATGAATTCCTCTTTACGGATGATTGTGAGCTAAAAACTCCTTCAAAGATTCATAATTTGAGAGCAGAAGAGATTTGCCCAGGTGCAATATGTGAAAAATAGGAGATCATTTATTATACAATCAGTTTTATGTGGTGTAGATGTTCTTAAAAAGATCATGGTTACTGAATGCATTGGTGAGATAATTTGGTTCAGAGTGAGGTGTAGATTATGAGATATTTACTATGCTTGAATTTATTTTAATATATGAGTATAACATTCTTAATTCCCCCACTTGTACCTCCCCAGTAATTGTGGGATATTCTTTTTATACCAAAGGAAGAAGCCAAACTCCAGACTGATTATAGGTAGTAATTTAATCATTTTGGGTTACTTATTTTTGGGTCAGTATAAGATCTCTGCCAAGACATTAATCTTCTTAGGTCTGGGTCAGCAGATGGACCAATGAGAGTATCTCCACCAAGAATTGCCCAAATTCCTGTGACAATTATAAAAAAAAACAGAAACAGGCAGGAGGAGTTGTAGAATGTATCAGTACTGATTGGTGGATTTTTTTTTTACTACCCGCTTAAGTAATGAGCTTGGTAGTTAAACCAGTGTTATGGCCAAATGTAAGTTCGTGTATCCATCAGGTCGTGTTCACATATAGTCATGATGTACTTGTTTTGACTTTCATAGGTCAACGTATATTGGTTGGTTGATTGGTTGTTGTTGTCCTTTGTTCTCAAAGAAGACCAAAATGACATCACCATGACAAAGTGAAGTTTTAATGCATGCGACTGGCTGATCCATCCAAAGCAAGCTCGAAATGCTCTGTCACATATTGGGCATAGATAGTCCGTGTGAACATTTAGGGTGGTTACTCCAAATTTTTGCATCCTGCCTTTACTTTGTGCTGTCTCAATTTTGCTTTGCTCAAAGAGCATAACACCTTTGCTAATGTGGGCACACTATGCTTCCCAGTCCTGTGCCAGTATCTCCCATGTCACACAATCAAATCAATAGTTCTTTAGGGAGACCTTGGGAGTATCCTTCCATTACTTCTTCTGACCATCATGTGATCACCTGCCCCATGAGAGGTTTTTTATAAAATAGTCTTTTAGGCAAGAATGCATTTTGCATTTGAACAACATGGTCAGCCCATTGGAGTTGCGCTCTCTGAAGTATCATTTGGATGCTTGGGAGTTTAATTTGAGCAAGGACCTCAATGTATGGTAACTTATCCTGCCAGGTGATCTGCAGAATCTTCCTAAAACAGTTCAAATTGAAGTAATTCAGTTTCCTGGCATGGAGCTGGTAGACTGCCCATGTTTGGCAGCATACAATAATGAGGTCAGCAAAATAACTCTGTAGACCTTCAGTTTAGTAGTATATCTAATATTTCTGCTTTCCCAAACTTTTCTTTAGCACCTCCCAAACACTGAACTAGGTCTGGCAATGTGCATGTCAACCTCATTGTCGATGTGTACATCCCTGCAAAGCATACTACCAAAGTAAATAAACTTATCCACACCATTCAAGACCTCTCCATTTGTTGTAACCGATGGTTCAACATATGGATAAGGTGGTGGTGCCTGATGAAGCACCTGTGTTTTCTTAGTGTTAATTATTAAATGAAAATCAGCACAGGAAGAAGAGAATTGATCCATACTTTATTGCATCTTAGCTTCAGAGGTTGCACTGAGTGCACAAGCATCTGCAAACAGAAAATCATGCACCAACACTCTCTCTTTGATCTTGGCCTGTAGCCTTTTCAGATTTAAGAACTTACTGTCAGTATGGCAGTTGACCTTGATGCCATGCTCATCCTCATTGAAAGCATTTGATAACATGGTTGAAAACATCATGCTAAAAAGCATGGGAGTAAGCACACAGCCCTGTTTCATTCCATTGGTAACTGGGAAGGCACAAGAACATTTTCCACTATCCAGAACCTGGGCACACATGCCATCTTGAAATTGACATACAATGCTGATTAACTTCTCAGGGGAACCAAATTTTGACTTAATTTTCTAATCCATGCCCTTTGATCCCTTAATGTAGAAGCTGCTAAATCTTGTGTTATCCTGATTGTATTTCCACAATACTGAAACTGTTTCTTTCTAGCTGCTTTCTCCTTGACCTGGAATTCTGGAATTTGGCCACAATGTTCCTAGGAGTTTCTCTTTTTGGATCTCTTTCAGGTGGTGATTGGTGGATTCCTTGAATACTTATTTTGCTCTCTGGTTCTAGAATATCAGGGCAGTTTTCCTTGACAATTTCATGAAAGATGATGTCTAGGCTCTTTTTTGGATCATGCCTTTCAGGTAGTCCCATAATTTTTAAATTATCTCTCCTGGATCTATTTTCCAGGTCAGTTGTTTTCCCAATGAGATATTTCACATTCTCTTCCATTTTTTCATTCTTTTGATTTTGTTTTGTGATTTCTTGGTTTCTCAGAAAGTCATTAGCCTCCATCTGTTCCATTCTAATTTTGAGAGAACTATTTTCTTCAGTGAGCTTTTGAACCTCCTTTTCCATTTGACTAATTCTGCTTTTGAAAGCATTCTTCTCCTCATTGGCTTTTTGAACCTCTTTTGCCAATTGAGTTAGCCTATTTTTCAAGATGTTATTTTCTTCAGTATTTTTTTGGGTCTCCTTTAGTAAGGTATTGACCCATTTTTCATGCTTTTCTTGCATCTCTCTCATTTCTCTTCCCAGTTTTTCCTCCACCTATCTAACTTGATTTTCAAAATCCTTTTTTGGGCTCTTCCATGACCCGAGCCCATTGGATATCTATTTCGGATGTTTGGAATATAGAGGCCTTGACTTCTATGTCTTTCCCTGATGGTAAGCATTGTTCTTCCTCATCAGAAAGGAAAGGAGGAAACATCTGTTCACCAAGAAAGTAACCTTCTACAGTCTTTTTTTTTTTTTCCCTTTTCTGGGCATTTTCCCAGTTACTTGACTTCTGAGATTCCTCTCCACCCCCACCTCACCAGTGCTTGGGGTCTGAGATTCAAATGCTGTTCCCCAGCCTCAGGGCTTTCAGCAAGGGGGAGGGGCTTCTATTCAGTGAGAGATTAAGTACTGCTGCTCAGGTTGGGGCAGGGCAGCCTCCCAGGCTCAGTTCCCTCAGGGGGTTTATGCAGAGATCTTCAGTAATGGAGGGGATCTCCTGCCTGCTCTGGGAGCCCCTGTCCCCCGCTGGCTCTGCCGCTGCCTCCTGAGGGAGCCTGAGTTATGGAGACACCCCACTCCCCTCTTGGCCAGTCCAGAAGGCTGTCTCACTGACTTGTAGTGCCTGTGGGTGGAGGGACCCTTGTGGCTGCCGGAGATTCTGTCCCTGAAGCCTGCTTGGATCTGCTCCTCTGGGGCCTCTGGGCCTGGGCAGGGGCTCCACTCTGTGTCAGGTGCCTAACGGATCTTTGGGGTCAATTTTTCAGGGCTCTCTGGAACAGAAATCTCCTCCACTCTGCTGCTGCGTGGCTTCCACTGCTCCAGAATCCATTGGGAGTTCTTTCCATAGGTAATTTATGGGCTGTGGGTTCAGAGCTCACATATGTGAGTCTTTCTACTCCATCATCTTGGCTCCTCCCCCCCATAATTTTCCATAATCCCTCATGACTAACAGTGTCAAAGGCCTTGGTCAGATCTACAAATGTTGTGGACAGACCTCTGTTCGGCTTCTGTCATTTCTCCTGGAGTTGTCAGGCAGCAAACACCATATGGAATGTTCTTTGACCCTTTCTGAAGCCACCCTGGATCTCAGGTACATATCCATCTTTCAAGTGAAGGATCAGCCTAATGAAGAGGACTCTAACAATAATCTTGCCTGCAATGACTAAGAGAGGGACCCCGACTGTGAATGTCACAGGACAATCTATTCTCTTTACCTTTATAGAGAGGCATCCTTGAACTCCTCAGGGGCTAACCTCCTCTTGCCACATAACCTGGAATATTTCATTCAGCTTTTGTAAGAACAATGGTCCCCTTACCTTGTAAATCTCAACTGGAATAGAATCAGTACGAGGTACTTTGCCACATGAAAGGAACCTAATATCTCTCAAAAGCTCTTCTTCAGTTGGAAATTTAGCTAACAAGTGATTGATTTCAACCTGAGATAAATGGTCAGTGGCCTCAGCATTGACTGGTCATGGTCTGTTGAAAACACTATAGCTAGCCCTGGTAATGCTAGAGAGTTGGTATTTTGCCCATCTCTCTAGGTTCATGTCCTTATCACTAATCAATGTGGCTCCATCACTACTGAGTATTTGTGATGCACCATAGGTTTTTGGTCCATAAATAGCTTTCAGGAAATGATATAAGTGCTTTGGAATGTTACTATCAGCATAAAACTGAATTTCATCTACCTTCTTACTGAGCTAGAATTCTGCATCTCTTTGGGCTTTGCTTGTACTTTACTTTTGATGGAATTAAATTCTGCCTTCTTAGAGATTGACCAACTATCCTAACTAGTAAGTTCTGTAGAGTTGTCATTATTCATTTAACAGTTTCTAAATTAACCCATCATTTTCATCAAACCAGTCTTGGTGTTTGCAAGTGTTCTGACCTGGATGAGCAAATGCACTGTTGTACATTAAATCTCTTGAAAGTTGCCCATTCCTTTTCTACTCTACTATTGCCAGCTGTGTGTTAGCTCAACTTTCCCTCCAATGGATGCGAGGGTGCATCCATGAAGTTTTATTGAATTTAGGTGAAAGGAAAACAGAGTTGGTGGTAAGAAGGTCATTTGATGCACAAATCTTCAGGAGTGCATGACCATTGTTGTTGCTATTTCCAACTCCATTCCTCCCTAAGACTTCCTGCCATGTCTGGTAGTCTGAGCTTACTCTAGCATTAAAGTCACTCAGAATTATAAGCTTGTCCTCTTTTGGCACATTGATGACAAGGGTCTCTGGGTTTTCATAAAATTTTTCTTTAAATTCATCAGGATTCATCATGGTGGGAACATACACACTGATGATGGTGGAATGACATTTTCCTGCAAGTGGCAATTGCATTGTTACGAACCTGTCATTTACTCCTTTTGGCAGGCATACCAGCTTGCTGACTAGATTAAGTTTGATTGCAAAACCTACACGACCACTGTGGCCACTTCAGAAAAATGCATATCCAGCTCCAACTTTAATAAGCTGGTCTTATTTGCCAGCCTTGTTTTACTCAAGGCTGATATTTGGATGTGATACCTGTTGAGTTCTCTTGAAACAATAGCAGTTCATCTTTTAGGTCTATTGGATTTTGTGTATTAAATATTATTAAATTATTATTAAATTTATTCTCAATATCTCTCCTCTCAAGCCCAACCAAGCACTTGAAAATTCAGTGTTTATCTGTTCCAAAATAGTTATTCCCAATTGCTAGTGGGAGGAGATTTTGTCACTCTATGTGTTTCACTTAATACCCAAATGTTGCGCATTTCATTAGTATGTAATTCAGATTGTCACTGTTTAAAAAGAAAGGCCCCATATTCATCAATAATTTATAGTATCCCTCTTTGTGATCACACAAACTAAAATCCAAACAATTACTCTTCAACTGAGGAGTGGATAAACAAATTTTGGCACACAAATGGAATGGAATATTACCTGCTATATGAAATTATGAATATGATGACTACAGAGAAACATGAAAAGATTTATGTGAATTGATGCAAAATGAAATAAGTAGTAGAGCCAACACGTATGTCATGTTCCATGTGCTGATGGTGAATGGAATCATCTTTGCAGGTGTATTTGTACATTTTGTACATATATTGTGTGTTTCAACTTCAGAGTGAGATTCTATGCCTGCTGTGATAATCAGACAAAGGTTGGGTAAGCAGAGGATTTGGGGGCACCTTTTCTAGCCCCCTTCCTCAACCAGGAGGTGACCATAGTATCTTACGTTATGGCTCAATATCTAAAATACAATTTCTATTTAAGTTATAATTCTGAACAGGTCACCATGTTTGGACTTCCATCTTTCACAGAGTTTAAATTTTTATGGCTTTTCATTTATTACTGTATTTTAGGGCTTTCTCCTCAATAGAAACCCTACAACGAGTATGTGATATTATTATTATGACTTTGTCTTATTGCTAAGTAAAAATGTGATGCTTAAACTCTAGAAGAATCTTCATAATAACTGACTGGTTTTATGTCAATGGAATCATACTTATGCTTGAGATGTATAGTGGTTGGTGGTGGGGAGGACATTTCTTTACAACAGAATTATTCCTAGAAGTTTATTCTCACACTGACAATGAGGTTGATGAGTGCATTACCAGGGCTAGCTCAGTGTTTGGGTGGCTTCAAAGAAAGGTTTGGAAGAAAAGAAGTATTAGACTGACTACCAAACTGAAGGTCTGCAGAGTCGTTGTGGTGACCTCATTGTTATATACTTGTGAAACATGGAAAGTCTACTAGTGCCATGCCAGGAAACTGAATCACTTCCATTTGAACTGCCTTAGGAAGATTTTGAGGATCACCTGGCATGATAAGTTACCCAACACTAAAGTCTTTGCTTGAGCTGAACTGCCAAGTGTTCAAACTATGCTTCAGAGGGCACAACTCCAATGGGCTGGCCATGTTGTTTGAATGCCAAATATGCACTTGGGAAAAAAAGACTATATTATGGAGAGCTTTTATGGGGCAGACGATCACATGGTGGCCAGAAGAAATGATACAAGGACACTCTCAAGCTCTCTCTCAAGAACTTTGGATTTGATTGTGCAGCATGGGAGACACTGGCCCAGGACCACCTAGCATGCTGTGCCCACATTAGAAAAGGTGATGTGCTCATTGAAAAAAGCATAGTTGAGACAGCACAAAGTAAATGCAGCATGCACAAATTTGGGATATCCACCCCAAATATTCAAATAGGCTATTTGTGCCCAACCTGTGGTAGGGCGTTCAGAGCTCATGTTGGTCTGATCAGCCACAGTTGTACAGTAAAATTTCACTTTACAATGGTGATGTCATTTTGGTCCTCTTTGCAGAAGAAGGACAACCACCTTTCCTAGGAGTCTAAGGGAATATTTGTGCAGTCCTCGTGGTAAACTTAGATCTGCTGATTTGAGAGTAAATCAGAGTGAGTGAACCAACCCAAAATGTCAATAGATGCCACCTTTGTTTTAAGAAAAGTTTCAAGCACTTCAGTAAGGAAGCCAGATCTCATCACACCACAAAGAGGAGGTACAAAGGAGAAAATTAGGTAGGAAATTATGACTAAGGGTAAAGAACTTACCATCTTTATAATTGAGATTCCAAAGCAGAGTATACAAACATGGGATAAGGGGTTGGTATAGGGGTCATCATGTGAATTTTACTCATAAAAATGAAAAATCAAAGTTGAATAAATATACACAATGGGTAAGGAAATAGACATATATTGAACTCTACAAGGAAACAGGAGAGTGTCAGGAAAAGAAAAGTATACAGGTTGAGTCAGGGAAAGCATAGTTAGAAAAAAAAAACATCAAATTTGGAAGGTATGAAGTCAAAGAGAGAGTGTTAAAAAAATAAAGAAAAAATGCAAGAACTATTTATCAGACTATGACCAAAGGGAAAAAAGATGAGGGGACATACAATAGAAGAAGAATATTTCAATTGCATAATTGGTGTTGATCATATTTCTTCTCTTTCATCACATTCTTCTTTAGTAAGACGGTGTTAGAATTTCAAGATGAGGAAAAAGTATACTAGAATATGATAGAGGGAAATATGCAATTAGCAATCCTAACTGTAAATATAAATAGATTGAATTCAAATATAAAATGGACATTACAGCAGAATAGATGTGAAAGTAAATTCCTCCAATATAGTGTTACAAATAGTGGAAATCAGAGGTTGGATTTATAACCAGCTCCTGTAATGAGAGAATCAGCATGCTTCTTCCCAAGAAAAAAGTTTCATGGTAGGATATAGGTATTAGAACAATTAGATCAAAGGATAGATAGATGATAGATAGATAGATAGATAGATAGATAGATAGATAGATAGATGTATATTCATATACACATAGAAACATATTTATGCAGAAATATATGGGTATACATTTTTAATCTATCTTTATATATATAGTAGAAAATTCGAATCGGATGGGACTTGATTATACATGTTGGTAACAAGTAATTTATTTTTTTTCCTACATGAAGGAGATGAGATGCTGAGAGAAGTAAATGATAGAGTACCAATACTAAAAATGAAGGGAAAGGAAAGAAGGAGGGAAAGGGAAGAAAGCATAGAAGAAAGAGAGAGACAGAGACAAAGAGACAGTAAGAGAGCAAAGGGAGAGCAGGGAGGGAAGAAGGACAGAGGACGGTAGGAAGGCAGGATGGAAGGAAGGAAGGAAGGAAGGAAGGGAGCAAGGAAGAGAGGGAGGGAGGCAGGAAGATTATGTGACATGATTTAAGAGAAAAATAATAGAAGTAAACATAAGGATTCCAAAAAAAAAATAGCAAAGATAAGCAGTACAGCCTTGAAAGCTTCAAGTTGAAATAATGGTACTCTTAGAAAGGAAAAAAAAAACAATATTCCTTGCCCGAAGGACCTACATCAGGGTGCCAAATCAATCTATTTCTGTGGAAAATTAACTCAAACTGCCTCAGATCTGTTGCATAGCTTCTTTGTTCACAATATTCTTCACCCATGCTGTGGGAGTTTGGGGGATTATTCCAAGCACAGCCAATTTTGTCAGTGCCCTGTTCCACAGGAATATGTCTTTTTCAGTCATCTACTATTACAGGAAATCTATCCATACCTCTTGACCTGAGAAAATATATTCTCAATATGTCTCCTCTCAAGTCACAAACAAGCACTTGCAAATCCAGTGTTTGTCTGTTCCAAAATAGTTATTTCCAATTGCTGGTAGGAGGAGATGGTGTCACTCTTTGGGTTTCACTTAATACCTGAATGCTGGACTTTTCGTTAGTATATAATTCAGAATGTCACTGTTTAAAAGGAAAGGTCCCATATTCATCAATAATTTATACTATCTTTTTGTGATGGCAAAAACTAAACTAAAACAATTATTCTTCAAATGAGGAATGGATAAACAAATTTTGACACACAAATGGAATGGAATATTACCCTGCTGTATGAAATTATGAATATGTTGACTACAGAGAAACATGAAAAGACTTATGTGAACTGATGCAAAGTGAAATAAGCACTAGAGCCAGCAAATACACACACATAGAAACAAACAAATGAACACACACATACGCAAAAAATGACTGCAAATGGGGAAACAACAACTACAAAAATATTAAAATTGAATGTTGCAAAAGTATGAAAAACATTTTGGCCCATAGAAGAGGCCTGGGAAGAAAACCTACCACCATCAGTGACAATCCTTTGATGGGGTGGAAGGTTTGCAACCATGGAACATTGCATATATTTTCAAATTATTTTTCTATACATTGATCTATTTTACTATTTTCTCTGTTATCTTTTTTTAAATTAAATTTTCTTTTCTGAGGAATGATTCTCTTAGAGGGGAAAATGAGAAAAATGAAGCTAGGAAATTCAATGATATAAGAGAAATAATCTCATTAAAATATACTTTACATGCAAAAGAAGCATAAATACAAAAAAGAAGATAATCTCTTTGAACATAAGGCTCTTTTTTTACACTCTTCAATTTCCTGACATTTATTCAGTACTTAGACCTGGTCTGTGCTGGACCACACTCTTCCCTCACACTGATACAACAGATCTTTCCTGCCAACCCTCTAAGTTGTCTTACTCTGGAAAACTGTTTCACTCTATTTTTGTGGGTTTTTACCCTCTATAATTTGTTCAGAGCCATTTTTACATGTATTTGGAGGGATTTGGGAGAGACTCATGCTAGTTACTGCCTTTACTCTACTATCTTGGCCCTTCCCCCGACTCACATTTTTTTAAAGTAGGATTGCATTATTTTGAGAACTCATAAGTTGAAAAGAGGCATACAATTCCAAAAGAATAAAAGTAAAATCTTATAGGCTCTGTAGAAAATGTTTACAGAAGCTTGAAAGCTCACTAGATTTTCAAAGTCCATTTATTTCCCAACAATTCAATATCATTCTACCATGTAATTTACATTATCATGATTATTAGATATGTGTGATGTTTAGATAGCTTTTGTGCTGCAGAATTTTAAACTATATCATCCCATCAGAATTTGTGATGATATTTGGTCAACGCAAGCACTGTGTGTGTGTATATATATATATATTATAATTTTACAACTCAAACTATGGAAGTTAGCAGAAAAATAGAATTTACTCCCTTAGATGTAACAGTAATGAAATTTAAGGCTTCAGGTCTTCAGGGTCTACTTTAAAGAACCTCATATCCACATCTAGTATTAATCCGATTTACCTCTTGCTACCTTCTGTTGTCATGGCTATAGAAAGAGGAACCATCATAAATCAGTGTTAAATTATTTGGTTGGAGCTACAAAGAAATCTTGAGGTTTATTGTGTGGAAAAATATTATTATGCATTCTTCATAAGGAATTAACAGTAATTTATCAAAGTAACAGGAGATTTTGCCATTAGATAGATAAATAAAACAGTATACACTAAAATTGATATTCTAATTCACATATATCACAAAGGCAAATTGTCAAAAATTCAATATAACCATAATTTGACCAGTGACTTCCAACAAAGCATAGCAGAAAACTGATATGATTAATAAAATCATAAACATTTTTGCAAAAAAATATCCTAATATCAAAGAAATTGTTATATCTAGCTTACGGCGTTAAGCAGATATTCAAATAAAATAAACAATTTATTCATTTTGTTTATGTAGTTATGCAGTTAAAGTCTAATTGCTGGGTATTAGAGTTTTTTTAATTGTCATCAGAGAGGGGAAAAAGATTAATATGAAGAGTGGCAGTTAAAATATTTTATTCATGAATATTGATCAAGAAAATCTAAACTATTAAGAATAACAATATTTTATTAATTTAATGATTTTCCTTCCCATGGAATCTACAAACCAAATATTCAGGATACTGCTTTCTTCCTTCACAAATCAATTCCCTTTTTCATTTTTGAGGAATACAAATGAAGAATGAACCATAAGGTAAAAAGAACAATTAAAAGGATCTGGTCATAATCTAGATGGGTCCAAGGGAGGGTTATGGGTATTCAAAGACGACTATGAAGGGCTTGCCACCCCCTTTTCAGGGCTACTCATTCAACTTTGGTGTCCACCGGGCATTCAAGTCTTACCTATGGCTCCACGAAGTTGTAACATGCAGCAACTATTGTCAATCATTCTAACTTTATTCTTACCACTGGACTTGGATGACTCTGGAAGAGAGAATAAGGCTGATGAATTGTGCAACTTAAATCCATTTCATGTATGTCGAGATATCACCCTGCAATATCATTGCTCCTCTTTGATGATGAAAAAAAAATACAGTTGGGTATGGAATCTGGTGATACCTATGCTAGTAGAATAAATTATAATGCTGATGGCAATGATGCGGGTAAGTTGCATCCTTTTGCATTTAATGGAAGGATTTATTTATAAGTGTTAAGAAAAATAGACATCAAAGGTAAAATTATATCCATTTTATAATGAGTAAAGTGCCTCACAGAATTTATATCACTTGCCCATGGTCACATTCACAATAAATGATGGGTATGGTATTCAATTGAATCCAAGTCTCCTGACTTTTGGTTGAGTACCTAACCCTCTCCTGTACACCATTCATCCTCTCTATTCTCAAAGAATTTAAATGGATCACAAGATTTTTGGATTTAGTGCTTTTATGAAGGTTAGTGATCAGCTGATCATTTACCCCAAACTCTTCCTTTTACAGATTAGAAAATGTCCTTCTGAAGTCAATTATTAAAATTAAAACACCAATCCATCTGCTCTATAGTATTTCTGATGTGCTGTGAAAGATGAGAAAAATAGCAAATGATGTTGTGGTCAATTTAATTGAAGTAAAACAACCTGAATTGCAATGATTTATGACAAGTTCTGAAATATACAACTAGACTGGAACTCATTTCAGCCCTCAATGATTTCAAGTCACCAGGCTCATGTGATCTACCCTACACAATTTAAAAAAACAAACAACAACAAAAAAAAAGCAACCTAAAATAATAACAAGAGAAACAACAGGTGGCTGAGATGGATTGTGTCTAACAATGATATTTTTAGTGTTGGTGGTTGGAAAAGTTGACATCAGATTAGATATGTGCTAAAGTTAGTTTTGTTTGTTTTTTCCTCAAAGATGAGGAAAGGAATAAATTGTCATATAAAACAGTGAATTTGAGTTCATTTAGTGGAAAATTAAAAAAAGAATTTAAAACAATGACTTGTGGGTAATTAGAAAACATATGATGTTCACTAAGAGCCAGTATGGGTTCATCAAAAGTTGTTTGTGCCAAATGAAACTTAAGTTCTTTTTTTTTTTAGTCAGGATTCCTCAACTTGTATGATTTGCCTGAATTAGGCAAAACATTTGAAAAGTTTATCACATCATTCTGTGGGTTAGATGTTTATATATGCTTTTGATTTGGTTATGATTTCACTGTCATAAAAACTTCTGTGTATAGCTCTCCATCTTACCAATGCAATTTGTCAAGTGTGTTTATGTGTGTATATACACACATATGTATATACATGCACAAACATATACATATATATACACACATATATACTCACACATGTATATGTGTGTGTATATATCTATCTAAATAGATAGATAGATAGATAGATAGATAGATAGATAGATAGATAGATAGATAGATATACACATTTACTTAAAAGAGTTGCCTCAGGCAGGCCATTTTAATTTCTCACTGAGAAATTAAATACCTTACTTAGAATCAAATAGCCAGTATCCGTTAGAGGCAGGTTTTGAATCTAAGTATTTGTGACTCTAAGGTCAAAACTCTGTACACTATTCTATAAATCTCAGTTATTGTGCCCAAAGAACAGGCCTTAGGGTGATGTCAACTCTAAGGGATGTCTTTGTGTCACTGTTCTTTTATTTTCAATATTTTCTTTAATGATCTGGACAGAGGGAAAAAAAATGAATGATTATTTTATATAATCCCAAACTAGAAAGAATTATTTTGTTTGTTTGTTGGATAAGAGCCAGAGCTTACAATTTTTTGACTGTTTAAAACAAAGACCCAGATTGATTAAGATAAAATTTGAGAGTGATAAATTAACGTAAAGGTCGATATGTAGATTAAAAAAAATAAATAGCAGCACAAGTATAGGCTAAGTATGGGGGAAAACAATGTACATAAAAGAGTTTGGGGATGGGAAGGTTAGTTAACTTCAAAATGAATATGATTACAATGTATTATGGAAGCCAAAGAATTGATCTAAATTTTGGCCACATTAAAAGAAATGTAGTGGACAGAATCAAAGTATTAATAGCACCAGTAAAACTTAACTTCTTTAGACAATATGTAGAGAGGTGTAAAAAACGTGGTTTGGGGCACATACAGATACAACACTGTATAGAGTGGACCCAAACTGATAAAAATGTAAGTGAGGAAATATGTAACTAAATACAAATAAAGTAAAACATACATACTATTACATTTTAAAGCTAAGTCATTTTTGGCACATAAGAGTATTTATGTAGCATTTAGTGGTTGCCATTTCTATTTGATTTTGATACCACAGCTCTTCAGAATTTGTTTCAGTTCTGGTTCCCATTTTTTAACAAGAATGAGAAGTATGACAGAAGTGAGAAACCTGAGGTCTTGAGGCCACATGTGGGTGCGGCCTTCAGACTGAATTCAAATTTTACAGAACAAATCCTTTTATTAAGGGAATTTGTTCTCTGAAATTTGGATGCAGTCAAAGGGTTACACTTGAAGTCCTAGCTGGCTACTTGTGACCACGAGGCCACAGGTTCCCTACCTCTTACACTGTAGGAAAATATCCTACAAGCATTAGCTGGAAAAAAAAAAAGACACGGGGATTTAAACTTAAGAAGGGAAGACAAATGGTAACAAGTGGAGGTTCTTTAAATATTTAAAGGACTATCATACAAAAGAGAGATCATAATAACTCTATTTAGCCACAGGAATAAAACAAGGACTCAGGTATAGTGAGGCAAATTCAGCTCAATGTAAGGAAAACTTCTTAAATAAATAAATAAAACTTCCTTACATCATTGTCCAAAAATGTAATGGATTAGCTGAGGTGCCAATAATTCCCCCTTCCCAACTGGTCTTCCAGGGAAGTCTGCTTAGAGATATCATAAAGAATATTCTTGCTCAGCTCTCATTTGGAATATTTGATTTCACAGAGAAGAGACAACTGGGAAGAGCTTCTTCCATCTTTTCTTATGCCTCAGAGTTCCTAACTCTGTTACTTGTCCTCATTATGACCTCAAATCCTTCTATCTTCCTGTGTATCTAAGACTGTCACTCCTGCTCTTGTCTCACTTACTGTCTTTTATTGTTTCAAATCTGTGTGTTTCCAATGCAATGGGAACTTTTCTACTGCACATATATTACTGAATCATTAGAAACCTCTCTTCCCTACTATTAACTCAAAATGTCATGTCCATTTTCTCCTGTCATTCTACTTTGCCTCTTTGAAAGTTTGACCCCTTTGATGACATTTTTCTCCTGAATATTTTTCCCCACTAGGTTCAGGAATAATATTCTCGTCATTGTCCTCCTGTCTAATTTTGCTGATTCCTTTCCAGCCCTTTTGATTGTAATTTTCTCTTTCCATTCATGGAGTATAGGCAAACCCCAACGCAATGTCATATGTATACTTCTTTTCTCACATTATGTTCTATCTTTCTAAAAAGATTTATAATCTTCTATGTATTTACTTAACATATCTAAGAAGATGAAACCAGAATCTGTATAATAAGCTTTAGCTGCTGTTCTGAACTCCAGTCTGAACTCTTACCTGTCTCCTGGACATCTCTACCATGGTGTACTAAAACTATCATAATGAATAGAAGTTGTATTTTCTCCCTAAACCCATCCTACCGCCAAGTGTTCACATTTCTATGAACATCATCCTTCCAGTCACTGAGGGTCTCATCTGGAGAGTTATCACAGACTCTTCTCTTTTCTTCAACTGTTATTTCCTATCTATCATCAAATCTAATTGATCCTGTTTCCATAGCATCACTCACATCCATCCCTGTCGCTCCATTTTAAACAGTCTATATCTTAGTTCAAGTAGTCATCATCTTTCACTTGATCAATTACAAGAGCCTTATAATTGTTTTCCCCTGACTTTTACATCTCCACTTTTAAATTCATTCTCTTTAAAAAGATTTTTATCATTTCTGTATCCAAAAATGTCAATGATTCACTATGACTTTTATGACAAAAATTGAAATTCTCAACCCACAATGTAGTTCACCCATGACTTTTCAGTCTTTTGTCATATTTTTGCCTCTTACAATATCTCTATTGCCATTTGCTGCTCTAGATATTTAATATTTCATTTCCCAGATTCATGTCTTTGCATAAATTGTTCTACTCATGTTTAGAATACATCCCTCCTCCTCTCTCTTTTATAGAATCCTTAGTTTTCTTTAAAGTATAGTTTTGTTGTCACTGTATCTGCAAATCCTTTAGTGACCCTCCATATACTTCCCTGTTTTTAATATACTCTGCAAATTAGTATTATTTTTGTACCCCTTGTATTTACTGTTGTATGTACATTATTCTTCCCCCTCACTGTGCAAAAGGAGTAAAACTTTTGAAGATAGGAATTTAGAGAGGAAGGAAGAGGGAACAAAGGAAGTAGGAAAGGAGAGAAGGGAGGAAGAAATCTGAGGAAAGTGTAAAAAAATCATCATATAGATTCTATGCTTCTTGCAAGGTTGATCAAGAAAATATACAAAGAAACACAATAGTGTAATGGAAAGAGCAGTAAAATATTAGATATCCTTGCTATCTATATAATCTTGGGCAATTCAATAAGCCTCCCTGGACCCCATTATCCTTGTTTCAAAATTAAGAAATTGGACTAGAAGATCATATATATCATATCAGAGCTTGAAGGGGTCAGAGACATAATTTAGTTCAATCCATTTTTATTTTTTTTAACTATAAAAGTGAATCCCATAAAAAGACATGAATTTTACTAACTCTCACACAGGTAGTATCAGGGTTGCAATAATAGAATCATAGATATGGAGCTAGAAGAGACTTCAGAGGTCATTAGGTTTAATGCTCTCACTTTGTGGGAAAGGAAATTTGAATCACAGAGAGATACAAATAATTGTCCCATGTCACACAGGTAGTAAGTACCAGAGCCAGAATCTGAACCCAACTTTACAGACCCTAAATCAGGTACTTTCCCTTTAACTAAAATAAACCTTAAACTCTAAATTCTTTGACTATATGAAGTTGAGTGTTAGCTATTCCTGGCAAATTCCCCTTGAGTAAATGATAGAACATCATAGTAGATGCTTATAAAATGCAGATTCCCTTTCCTTTCTCCTGATATATATATATATATATATATATATATATATATATATATGCACACATACAAATATGTCTATATTTGCATATTTGTATATATGCATATATTACATACATTTTAAGTATATGCATTAAAATACAGTAATATAATATACAATGATATATATCATAATATATAGTAAATAATAGAATATACAGTAATATAATATACAATATCATATATTATTTAATTATAATAAAATATATTATTATATATCATAAAATATACATATTACAAATAAAATATTTGATATGAAAATGAAGCGAGAACAAAAGTACACACATTTTGCTCCAGAATCTAGTGACTCACTCTTCCCTATACTACCTTCATTTATGGGGAATATAGATATGCATTTAAAGGAGTTTCCACATACCATCAAATAGACCACATTCATTTTTTTGGAGAGGGGGAACCATTTGGGGTTAAGTGATTTACCCAGGGTCATACAGTTAGAGTCTGAGGTCACATCTGAACTCAGGTCCTCCTGATTCCCAGGCCAGTATTCTATCTACTGAGCCACAAAGTTCATTTCTGAATTCATCATGGCCAAGTTATGAATTGCTTTAATTTCTTGGTTGTTTTTGGTTTGTGCTGGGTCAAACAGGTTGCTCAGAAATTTGTTCCTCACCATCTAGACTGGCCTCAAAATCTACCTAAGTATACACAAACTCAGACTCCCAAACCTCTGATTTGTTCACTGTTCTGACTTTTCAAAGCTTGCAAGGCAACGCATGTCTTTTACTCAAAGGAAAGATATAATAGACATGATGCAAGTCTATGTAACAAGGCCACAAGGCAGAAGTGTCCTGGAGAGACAAATGCCTGAGGCTCAGGTTTAGGCTGAAGCCAACTTGCAGTGGCTTTAGATTTCACTGTTAAATTTTCAGTGTGAAAATCAGAAGTCAGCAAACAGCGCAGATCATGACTTAGACTGTTGTTTTGTTGAATGCTTAGACTTAAGAAAGTACTGGACAAAAGAGTTAATGCAAATTAAGCTTAAAATTGTATTATTGGTACCTATTTTGTTTCCCAAGAGAGTTGATTGCTAAACTTTTGCCAGTCCAAACTTGCTGAGCCTTCCCCTCCAACCAAGTACTTAGAACATTCCTTGCCTCCAAATTTAAACATTGTTGAGTCAGCAATCATTTATTAAACAACTGTTATGTGTCAAACACTGTTCCAAGACATGGAGATACAATGAAAAGTCTTCTCCTATTAAAAAAACATAAAAATAAAACCTAACAATAAAAAAACAAGTCAACAAAAAAGCAGTCACTTTCCTGGGAGCTCATAGTTTAATGGGTGTGTGAGGGGAGGGGAGAGGGAGAACTTGCTAACATCTAAGTGCAAACAAAATCTATATAACATAAATTATAGGTAATATCAGGGGGAAAACAGGATGATTAAGGAGGATTCCCAAAGGTTTGCTTTAGATATTGGGACTTAGCTGAGATCTCAAGGAAGACAAAGAATCCAGAATGTTCAGAGGCAAGAAAGAATCAGATTAAAAGAGACTTTCTCTGGCAGGTTAGTGACTTTTAAATGTACCCCCTTTCAGTCCACAGTCAGTGAGTAATGTTTCTTCAGTATACATTTTACAGATCAGAATCAGATACAGAATGAAAGTGGATGCTCCATATTTGAAAACAGGGCCCTTCTCTTACACATTATTATGTCTTTCATGAAGCAAGGTCCACTGACTCTTCCATGTTGGTAATGTTTAGATCAGAAACATTGTGAATACTCATGAGTCTCAGATGACAAGAATATTCCCAAATCTGTTTTCTGGGACCTCCAAAGATTTTCCATTTACTCAAAATTTGACTTCCTTTCAGTAATTATTTTCATTTATAGTATAGTGTGTATGCTGTTCAGGTGTTCTTCAGAATCTCATCAATTTTTTTCAGTATTCTATGTGTGTATGTTTACAAACACACACACACATACACACACATATGTCAATGAATGAAAAATTACTCCTCAGCATAATGATTTGAGTTGAATTTTAGTGTTCATTTTTATTTTCAACAATGGATGGAAAATCTAAATTGGATTTAGAGCTCAGTAAAAATAAAAAAATAAATAAAAATAATTTTTCCCCCATTCAGGTTCATAAACTCCTTGAAATCCATCCATGTACATGGACCCAACATTAGGAATCCTTGTCCTAAACACACACCTTGTCCAAAAAAAGGATAAAGGGAACACTATAGTGGGTTTATTTCTCTTCAAGGTATTAATATCCAGTTCTACACAGAAATTATCACATTAATAAATTGAGTTTATTATCCTGTGTTCTAGTCTTTATAGTACTGTAGTAGAAACAACAGATGGATCATTCAAGAGGTAGTATCAGATAGTAGAATATCACTGATATGACAGATATAAGGATAAACACAATCTTTAGCATGTGGGGTAGAATTTCTAAGAGAATAATCATCATACAAGATAGAAGACAAGGAGGGAGACAGTAGACATCAGTGATTTTTTGATACAAATGAAATAGAATGGGAACCCCTATATTGAGAATAAGGACCCTTGTAGGCTACATATTTACTTGGTTTTGAAATGTAGTATTATCTTTATTTTACTGTGGTTTTTTAAATTTAGTTTGTTAAATATTTTTCAATTATATTAAATTCTTGTTGGAGCCACACTTGGGAGTATTACAGACCAAATGTGGTCTGAGGACCAAGTGTTTCCACCTCTATGGTGTCGATGGGTCTTTTAAAGTATCAAAGTAACAATCTCAATTTTCATTGTCACATTTATATTAAAGTGAAACATAACTACCACTGTATAATAAATCATCTTTATTCAACAACCGGCCTATTTTTAAGATTGGATAAAAAGCCTTAAATTATCTCCTTTCTTTGTATTTTATACATATTAGATGGGAACTTCGAATCTAGACAGATTTTTTTTTCAGTTCTAAAATTCAAAGATTCTAAATATTTTTTTTTAATTCTATTCATTTTAATAGTGTTCTGAATTTTTTAAGACAATGACTTAGACTCTTCCTGGGTATAATCATCTCCTTAAACTTTTACTGTTGTTATTGAAAAATTGTTTTTTAAATGTCAAAACAGACCATTAGTATTAACCAAGTTAAATCAAATTTAAATTAATGCAGACATCTCATCACATGAATAAATCCGTACGCAAAATACAATACTTGAGTAAAACATAGAATTTAATATTAGGAGCTCTGTGGAATGGGAATCACATCTACTGTAATTTAACCTAACTGAGGATGATTTTAAATCATTTTTGTTTCAAAGGAAAATTGTATTTTTTCCTAAGGCGGCTTTCTATTTTTTTTTTACTATGTAAAATTCATAGCCTTTTTGAATCTATCTCTTTCCCTTTTCTTTCTTTGCATTTTGTTATCAATCCACTATGTAGATGAATTTCATTTTTTGAAAAAAATCTATTATGTTTTGTTTTGTTTAAGGATCATTATAATTTGTATCACTTTCTTTACCTTGTTTGTATGGACTCCAGTCTCTGTAAGTTTTAATAAACATGTTACTTTACATAAAACTCAGAAAAGGAACTCAATTCTATTCTGTTTTGGAGAAATAGTACTTATAGATAATTGCTTTTTAAAAATGTATTGTGTTACAGTGAAACTGTACCAGAAATTTAAAGAAGGAGTTTCAATCTCTTTGAATATTGATTACTGGCAATATGACAGTACCATAGTTAATATCCTTTAACTAAAACAAAACAGATGGTGATAGCTTTCAGTGTATAATAAATTATTACATAAATATGAAAAACCATCCTATAATTCCTTCCACCCACTGAAAACACTAATAAATATGGGAAGAGATACACTAAAAGTTGAGAAAGATGGAGTAATAATACTTAAATTAACAAAATTAGCAAATGGGTATAAGGAGTGAGGAAAGAGACTTATGTACAACCATATGATTTCAATACCAAGGTCAAAAATTCCAGGCTATCTCAAGTGTGGTGAAATTCTAGGATAATTCACATAGGTCTGGTGCCAATGATCAGATAAGAGTTCAAAGAGATTTCAGTGTCCCGAACTGTATGTCATTTGAGCCTGAAGGAATTTTTACTGATAGAGCCCAGTGTGTGGTACAGGGGTAGGGTTGAGGGGTAGAGTGGGGAATGAGTACAAAAGGTACTGATATGAAAGACTCTTTTGCTCTTTGAAGTTGCATATGTTGATTGGTCCTCAATACAGGACACTTACACAATTAAAAATAGTGGATTTAAGGAAGAAGACAGGTTTGGCTTCCAAAAATAACTAATTATGGAAGCCCAGAATCTGATGACAACAAAACTTCTGCTTAGAAGAAGTACAAGGCAACTTCAGGGACAGATATGAATTGCAATTGTGGGAGTAAATTCGATGGTTTCCAGCTATTGAGAGATCATGAATGGTATTTCAGGCAAGTTGCTATGATAAGAACATGAATTGTCTGAGATAAATGTTCAGCAAGGGAATGTGTAGGAGATAACTTTGAATGGGAGTAGGGACTTGACCATATACTTTTTTTTAATATTCTTTCCTAATTAAAAGTTTATCTATGTGTGTTTGCTAGTATGGTGGTAGAAAATTTAGTAGATGAGGATGTCCTAGATTTAGAGCTGAAAGGTATTCTAAAGGTCATGCAATCTCCAGGGGTGGGGTGACCCTGTAGATCCTTAAGTGTGACTCTTTAACTGAATCTAAACTTCACAAAAAAAATCCCCTTAAGAAAAGTATTTGTTCTGTAAAACTTGGGACTCGTCAAAAAGTCACACCCAAGGACCTAGAAGGCCACATTTGGCCTCAACGCTGCAAGTTCCCACCCTTGAATTCCTTTCATTTTATAGATAAAGAATTGAAACCAAAGAAGAAAATGTAATTTGCTCAAGGTAACGTTTGTAAGGTACACAGTCTCTTTAAGCCTTTCTCAAAAGATCAAATTAATAATGAATAAAGTGGGAAAACATCTTTTTGTAAAGTAAGATATTTGCTTATATGGTCAAAGGTTATAACTTATTGATGCCATGATGAATACTTTGATACTTAATATGAGTTTTAAAAATTACTTAGTTTAAATATTATCTGCGAAAATATGTAGGTGAAGACAGCCTTCTGATTGATTATAACACTGACTTGTGTTATAGATTTGAGAACTTGAATCTCTTTGAGAACAAGGAATGATGACTTGTTATGTGGGAAGTCTGATGTTACAAAGAGGCAGAAATTATCTTTCACTTACTTAAAACTAGAAAAATTTGATATAATGAAATGTAAATTCAAGGACACCAAATAGATGAGCTACCTTGTTGGTGACTTCAAAGTCAAAGCATGATGGATGCCTGTCCTAATTTGCATATATTCGATTTATGACTAAAGATGGTAAAGCTATGACAATAAGAAGCCCTATATAAACATTTAGAGTTTGAGGTCTCATCAGAAGTGACTTGAATTGATAGAAGTTTGAGAAGTTTTGACTTAGAAAAAGTTGAATCACTGAGGCAAAAGTTTCTCATTTAAGCCATTGAATTTACAGAGAGAATCATGCAAAGCTTTGGAAGAACATGAGAAGCTTGGAAAGAACTGAAATTCTACTGAGTCAAAGCCACGGCAAATAGAAATAATCACCAGAAAAAAGACTGCAGCAAAGTGATCACTGATTGGTCAGAAAGAATTGACATTTACATTAACATTGGCAAGAGCTTCAATGTTAGTGACAGCACTTCAGTAACATGGAGAGTTAGAGAACGGTAAAGCATTCTAAAACAACTTGCTCTCTGTTGCCTCTAATGGTTTCAGAAGAAAAAAAAATGATAGAAGGGGCATTGTAGTGGATTTAGTGTCCTTAGTTTAAGGACTAAAACTGAGCTATGTTATTGTCACTGAACTTCATTATAAATGGACAGCATATCATTTGGATAAATGCATTACGATGTGATCAGAAAACAGTTCAGAGTTACTCAGTTTGGTGAATTGCTCATTTCTTAAATTCTTTAAGAATTTAATTCTTTTAAATTTAAATTTAATTCTTGTAATTAATTAATTCAAAATTCTTAAATTCATAAAATTTTATAGAGAACTTCTTTGTAAAATAAGATCTAATTCTCAATGTTCCTTTAAGGGAAATGATTAATTTAAATAATTTGTAAAAGTTATGTTCATGTAGAAGGAAAAAATTATTTTTTTTTCAGATGAAGAGTGGTGAAGATCAATAGTTAAGTAATAACTCATCCCCCTCCTAACTTTCCAGTCCTCTTATACCTTCCATGATCCCTTCCACATACTCTTCAAATCAAAGACAATGGTCTCCTGCCTGTTTCACAAAGGAGACACTCAATCTCTAGGCTCCTGTAATAGCTGGGATGCCCTCTATCCTCAACTCCACCTATTGATTCACCTTGCTTTCTTTTAAGTCCTAACTAATACCTCTTCTTTTACAGGAAACCTTTCCCAACCCCTCCTTATTGTAGTGCTTTCCCTTCATTAATTATCACCTATTTATCCTGTATATATAGTTTCCTTTGTATATGTTTCTTAGTATGCTCCCTCTTCCAAGAAATTATAAGTTCCTTAATGGAAGGGACTATTTTCTGCCTTTTTTGTTGTATCCCTAGAGTTTAGCACAGTGACTGGAATATAGTAAGTGCTTAATAAATGTTTATTGACTGATAGAGAAGACATTTTGTGAAGTGCAAATGATACTTAATGGACCAACAACATTGAAAACTATAGGCAAGTGTACTGAGTTATTTGAAACACATGAGTTTTCCCACCTCCTGGGTTTCTAAATCAGGCTTCTAAAAATGTGAGTATATATTTTTTGCCATATCTTTTAGGTGCATTGGTGAAAAAGGGTAATCTATGTTTACATGTTTATTGAGATGTATTATATTACTTGTGCATTTTACTTATGATTTCGGTTGCATTATAAACAAGTAAATGCTTATGATTAAGATCTAAAATTATCATTAAGATGACTGTCAGTTTGTATAACATCACACACTATATAGAAATGGATTGAAGAGCTTGACTGATGAATAGGAAAAGTATATCTTCCCTCAACAGAGTTATTTATTCCTAGGGATCTGGTTATAAGCATATGGCACTGATCTACCTAGTGTTTGAGAAGGTTGGATGAGTGAGTCAACATAGAGAAAATTTATGTTTTGTATATCTATGTGAAAGTGTGAGGTCTCGAGGATAATGTTTCTAGTATATCTATAATGTACACTATAATGACTAGACTTTGATGGAATACATATTACTGTATTGTTATTGTTGGTGAATTGCTAATATAGTTTTCCATTACAAATAGCACCACACACCATCTGTAGCACCCCATTACAAGGTAATTACATAGACAATAAGGATGAGAGCCAAAATTTGAATTCAGGTCCTTTGGTTTCAAATTCAACACTTTCTACCATCCTTTGTTCCCTAACACCACTATCTTTTCCAAAACATCTTAGACCAAAACTGTGAACCGCAAGCCCGGAAAACAAAAATGAAAAAAAAAAGGTAATAATTTTGGGCTTAAAAGAATAAAAGTTAACTTGAAAAAAAAAACTAACTTTGAGTATGGAAGCTTTGTCATGAAACAGGTTAATTAGTGGAATACACACCAGAGTACCTTAAAACAATTGTTACTCTTTAAACTGGGACACAATGTTTATCTCATTATGACTAGAATGGAATTATTGATGTATGAAGAGGCATCATACAAAGCATACTCCTAATTCAGGGTATATATATATATATATATATATATATATGTATATATATATATATATAAAGAGAGAGACAGAGAGACAGAGACAGAGAGAGATAGAGAGAAATCAGAGGGATCTAGATGTTGAAATGTCTTTTGCCATGTTAATTTATACATTTATGGAAGACAAAAGTTGAACATGACAGAGTTACTTACTGCATTTGTACAATTCAAGTTTCAACCAGACTGAAAAAAGTACGTTTGAAACCCTATTACACTAATTTTGTTTACTTTCCTTTTTACCCAGGTATAGCTTCCAGTTATCATTTTTAAATGTGTATTACTTATTTTTTTAAATTCATTTTTAAAAATTAAGCTTCAAATTCTCTCCCTCTTTCCTACCTTTTCCAAACCCTCTTAGAAGGTAAGGAATGTGGTGTCAGTTGTATATGTGAAACCATATAAAATATTTCCATATTAGCTGTACCACAAATAAGTAAGAAAAAATAAGTGAGAAAAATATATAGTATTTCAAATGGCAGTTAGAGTTCATCAGCTTTCTCTCTAGGGGTGGATAACATTTTTTCATTATGAATCTTTAGAAATGTTTTGGATTGTTGTCTTAATCCAAGTAGTCAGTCTTTAATACTTGATCATCATTACAATATTACTGTGCACAGTGACCTCTGTACAGTGGTTCTGCTCTCTTTACTCTGCATCATCTTATATAAGTCTTCCCAAGTTTTCTTTTAATTAAATAACTCCCCACCCTTCATCATTTCTTAAAGGGTAATAGTACTCCACCAAAACCCTGTGTCATATCTTTGTCAGCCATATCCCAAATGATGCCCACCAATTCAATTTCCAGTTATTTCACAAGACAAAAACAGTTATGAATGTTTTGTAGATATATTTCATTTGCCTTTTTCTTGGACCTACTGGGAGTATAGGTCTTGTAGTGGTTTTACTGGGTCAAGGGTAGCAGTTTTAGAGTCCTTTAGGCATAGTTACAAATTGTTCTTCAGAATGGTTAGAAAAATTAGCAACTCCACTAAAAAATCATTGGTGTATCTATTTTCCCTTATCTCTTTTAACATTTGTCATTTCTGATTTCTTAATTTTCATTTAATCAAAATAAGATTTAGAGAACATTTTTCATATGACTATGGATAGCTTTGATTTTGTTTTTTTAATTGCCTGTACATCTTATATGATAACTTATAAATTGAAAAATGACTCATTTATTTTTATAAATTTGATGCAGTTCCCTATAAATTTGAGGTGTGCTTTCTGAGAGAAACTTGCTATAATTTTCAAAAATACATTACTTCACGACCTATGGTAGCTTTTAGAAAAAGATATTTTCATTGGTTATCTATTTTAATAATGTCTATTTTTTGCTTTCACTTTCTCTGAGATCATTATTGCCACATCTGACATTTTTTTCTTTACTTCAGTAAAAGCATAATAGACAATGCTCAATAACCTTATTACAACTCTGCATGTCTGTATATGTCCATTTAATTTCTATCTCTTAAAAAAATTGGATTCTGGTTTCTAATTCATTTGACTTTTTATTTCTGTTTTATAGGGAAGCTTATCCCACTCACTTTCATAGTTATGATTACTGTGTATTTCCCTCCACCCTATTTTCTTCCCTTTATGCTACTATCTCACTCTCTTTTTAACCTGTCCTCGTTCAGATGCCAATTTTGCTTCTGACCACTAATTCCCTCAACTTTCCTTCCCTTTTATTACATCTCCTTTCTTGTATTCATTTCCCCTTCTATTTTTCTATTGTCTAAGTTACACTTCCAGGACAAATTTGTGTGAATACATATTCTTCCCTCTTTGAAGTAATTCTGATGACAACAAGGTTCAAGCATTGCCTACCCACCCCCCTCCATTTTCCCTTACACTGTAAAAATTCTTCTTTTTATCTCTTTTATAAGAGGTAATTTCACCCATTCTACTTCATCCTTCCTCCTTCTTCCAAAGCTTCCTTCTTTATCATGTCCATTTTAAAAATAGAATTTTTGTTTTTTCTTTTATTTCAGACTCAAACATCAGAACACAAAGACAGAATAAAGAACCAAAAATATATCATAAACTTAAATATTGGAACTAAAATACAAAGTCAAAAAGAAAAGAAGGATGTCATATGTACATCAGAACATGACAGGATTCAAATTATGCTACAATAAACTTTCCTTTCAAGAAAGTCTGTATGGTAAATAACACTTGTGTTGCAAATTGTCCATCTTTTCTTTGCTTCCTTGTGAGATTTTTTGTTCTGTACTGTGCACTTTTTACTTTTCTCTTTTTTTCCTTCCCCCACCCCATAAGGTTACAATAAAGTTCAGATATTTCTCCATAGCTATAGATATATACATGCACATATACATATATACATACATATATATGTACTTTCCCAAACATATTCTTCTCCTGATCTTTGTTTTTTTTATGTTTGTACATACCTCTTGTTTTGAATCCTTCCTGCTTCTTTTTCTTCTTTAGTTCCATCCACTACATTGCACTCCTATTACTTTACTACCCTCTCCAAGGATCCCTCCCCTATCCTCCCATTCCCATCAATCTAAATACCTTTCTATACACCCCTTTTATCTATCCTCTCCCCTTCCCTCTATCCTCCCCCTTCCTTATATCCCTATCATTTTATTTCTTCTGAATTCAGAACACACACACACTCAGACACACATGCGTGTATGTGTGTGTGTATGTAAGCAGCCTGACTATATGAATCTCTTATAATCAATTTTTGGTATGTACCTTATATTTCTTTTAGTTTTTGAATGTCAAATCTTCTATTAAAATCAAGATTTTTTTTAAAACAAAGCCTTGAAAGTCTGAGAGTTTATAAAATGCCCTTAACCTGGCAAGGTATGATATTTTCATTCAGATCCCTAGTTCTTTTGCTCTTTGATATATTATGTTCCAAGACCTGTGGTCCTTTAATGTCTCTGCTGCTCCTTTTTGTGGGAGTCTAATTGTGGCACCACCATATTTAAATTGTTTTAATCTTGATGCATTTAATATTTCATCTTTGAGCTGAGGCTTTTGGAAATTGACTATGATATTCTTACAAATTTTCTTCATAGGATCTCTTTGAAGTGGCGATCAAATGATTTTTTTCTATTTCTACTCCCCCTCCCCCATTCTAATGCTTCACCACAATTTTCTTTGTTTCTTGTGTTATTGTACCAAAATACTTTTGTGATCATAATTTTCAGTTCATCTAATCATATTTATATTTTCTCTTCTTGATTTGTTCTCCAAATATGTTGTTTTTCTTGTAAAATGTTTCACTTTATCTTCTATTTTTTCATTATTCTTATTTTGGTTAATTATATCTTGGTCTCTCATAATTTTGTTGCTTTCACTTTGCCCAATTCTAATTTTCAAGGTGTCATTTTCTTCCTTAAGAGTCTGGATTTCATTCTAATTGGTTGACTTTCCTTTCATAACCTTCTTGTTTTTCTTAGATTATTCTTATATTTTTCTTTAGTTTTTCCTCCATCTCTGTCATTTGATTTTTAAACACTTTTTAAAGACCTCCTAAGAATTATTTTTGGGCAAGTGACCATTTGACATTACTCTTTGGTGGTTGCTTTACTTCAATATTGGCCTCTGAAGATGAACCCCAGTCTTCTCTATTCTCATAGTAGCTTTCTATGGTTGGATATTTTATCCTTTGCCAGTGCATTTTTTTTTTGTGAGTGTGTGGTAATAGATTAATTTTTTTAATCTATAGCCCTGGGGAATGGGAAATGGTGGCTCTTGCCCCAGTTCTTCAGTTCTCCCCTACTGCCTAGAAATAAAGCCATATCTCCAACCTCTTTTAAGGGCCCACAGCTAAGGGGATTCAGCCCCACTGCATCTACACATATCTGGCATGTTCTGGATCTTTCTGGCCCTTCTTGTTCTCAGCACATTAGAGGCTGCCTCGGTCTTACTGGACTCAAACAACCAACTCTCTTCACTATCCTAGGTGTGAAAGTTACTGTGGCTGGCATTCTCTCAAAACAACTAACCTCAGGGCTTGCCACTTGTCAAAGGAGACCCTAGACTGGAGGTATTTACTCTTCACAGGGACCAAATCTCATTCTGGAGTTTTTCTTTGTACCTTCACAAATTGTACTAGGAAGACTGCAGTTGTATCCTTATTCTTATCTCCACCCACACTTTGTTGACCCTAAGATGCTATTTAACTCTTTTGTGGGAGAAAATCTTGAGAGTTTGGAATTTTCTGACCTATCTGCCAACTTCCCACAATACTCTCCCTTAAAAACAGAACTCTAATATAATAAGTTCATGCTCATTCCCTCTTTCAGTGTAAACTTCTTCTATCTGTTGTAATAATTATAAAGTTCTTAAGAATTACATGTATCACATTACCATTTAGGAATGTTGCCATTTTTAAATTTATTGAGCCCCTCATGACTTCTCTTTCATTTTAACCCTTTTATATTTCTGCTGAGTCTTCTGAATGTCAAGTTTTCTATTCACTTCTGGTTGTTTTATCAGAAATGTGTAAAAGTCCTCAATTTAATTAAATATACACTTTTCCCTAGAGACTATACTCAGTTTTTCTGAGTAAGTTATTCTTTTGGTAATCCTAGTTCCTTTGATTTCCACAATATCATATTCCAAGCCCTCAGATCATTTATGGTGAAAATTATTAAATCTTCTGTGATTCTGAATATGGCTTCATATTATACAAGTTATTACTTTCTAGTTGCTTGCAATAATCTCTTCTTGACTTACGAGCTTTGAGATTTGATTATATGTCTGGGAGTTTTCATTTAGGAATCTCTTTCAGGAAATAGTCAATTTATCCCTCCAATTCCTATTTTACCCTTTGTTACTCTGATATCAAAGCAGTGTTATTTGATCATATCTTAAAATATGATGTCCAGGCTCTTTGTATGATCACAGCTTTCAGGTAGCCCAATAATGTTTCCATCATAAATCTCCTTGATATACTTACCATGTCCCAAAGAGATATTTAACATTTTTTTCTTTATTTCATTCTTCTACTTTGCTTTGTTGTATCCTGATATCTCATGGAATCACTAGTTTCCAATTGCCCAATTCTATTTTTCCCTTAATATTAATTTTTTTCTAATTATAAATAAAAATAGTTTTAACATTCACTTTCACAAGATTTTTAGTTTAAATTTTTACTCCCTCACTCCCCCAATCCCTCTCCAAGATGACAAGAAATCTTATACAGATTATAAATACACAATTATATAAAATATATTTGCACATTAGTCATGTTGTGAAAGAAGAATAAGAACAAAAAGGAAAAAAAAAACATGAGGAAGAAAAAGGGTAAAAATATTAAGCTTTTTTCTGCATTTGGACTCCATAATTCTTTCTCTGGATCTGGACAGTAATTTCTATCATGAGACTTTTGGAATTGTCTTGGATTGTTTTGCTAAGAAAAGTTAAGTTTCTTGTACTTGATCATTACATAATGTTGCTAGTACCAAGTAAAATGTTTTCCTGGTTATGCAAACGTCACTCAGCATCAGTTCCTCTAAGTCTTTTCAGGGTTTTTCTGAGGCCTGCTTGCTTATCATTTCTTATAGAACAATTCCATTATATTCATATAACACAACTTGTTTAACCATTACTGAATTGATAGGTATCCTCTCAGTTTCTAATACTTTGCTACCACAAAGAGTGCTGCTATGAATATTTTTGCACATGTGGATGCTTTTCCTTTTTTATGATCTCTTTGGAATATACACCTAGTAGTGGGATTGCTAGATAAAAGCAGAGTTTGGCTGCCTTGTTGGCATAATTACAAATTGCCCTTCAGAATGAATGAGGGAATCAGATCACAGCTCCACTAATGATGCAGGAGTGTTTCAATTTTCCCACATCTTCTCCAACATTTAATAATGTCTTTTCTGTCATATTAGCCAATATAATAGCTGTGATGCCATGCTTCCTAGTTGTTTTAATGTGCATTTCTCTAATCAATAGTAATTTGGAACATTTTTATATGATTATGATAGGTTTAATTTTTTTCATCTGTAAGCTTCCTATTCATTTCCTTTCACCATTTATTAATTGGGAAATGACATACAAATTGTTATAAATTTAACTAAGTTCTCTATATATTTGAGAAATGATACTTTTTTCACAAAAACTTGCTATAAAAATTGTTTCCCAACTTTCTGCTTTCCTCCTAATTTTGGTTGCATTGATTTTGATTTTACAAAATTTTTAAATTTAACATAATCAAAATTATCCACTTTGTATTCCATAAGGTTCTCCATCTCTTGTTTGGCGCTAAATTCTTCCCTTCTGCATGTACCTGACAGGTAAACTCTTCCTTGCTCTTCCAATTTGTTTATTCTATCACCCTTTATGTCTCAATCATGTACCCATTTTGGTCATACCTTGGCAGATCGTGTGAGATGTTCTGTGCCTAGTTTCTGCCATATGCTTTTCCATTTTTTCCCAGCAGTTTTTGCCAAATAGTGAGTTCCTATCCCTGAAGGTGGAGTCATCATGTTTATCAATCAAAAGATTAGTATGATGGTTGACTACTGTGCCTTGTGCCTATTTCATGGATCTACCACTCTGTTTCTTAGTAAATAAAATTAATTTTGATGAATTACACTTTAAAACATGGTTTTGGATCCAGTATGGCTAGTCCACCTTCCTTTGCATTTTTTCATTAATTCCCTTTATATTTTTGACCTTTCATTATTTCAAATGAATTTTGTTATTATTTTTCTAGATCTATAAAATAAACTTGTTATTTTTAGTGTGTCACTGAATCAGTAAATTAATTTAGGTAGAATGACAATTTTATTATGTAAGTTTAGCCTACTAATGAGAAATTGATATTTTTTCTAATTGAGTAGATCTTACTTTATTTGTGCAAAACTGTTTTGTAATTGTGTTCATAAAATTTCTGGATTTGTCATCATAGGTTGACTCCCAAATAATTCCATCTCTTGCAGTTGGGCTTTGCTAGCAATATAAATTCCAATGATCTATCATGCAGCTTTGCTAAAGTTATTAATTGTTTTAATTAGTTTTTTTTTTGACTCATTCTCTAGGATTCTATAAGTATGCCATCATAATATTTGCAAAGACTGAAAGCTTTATTTCTTCTTTGTCTATTTTACTTTTTACTTCTGCCCTGGTGCTCCATCTCACCTCAGACAACACTCAATAGCTGTGTGACCTTGGGCAAGTCACTTAACCCCAGTTGCCTCACCCTGTGTCATCTCCAATCATCCTGATGAATATCTGGTCACTGAATTCAGTGAGGCTGGTTACATATACAGCACTCCCTCACTCAAAACAAAGTCAAGTGCATGTCATGTCATTATTTCTCTAATGGCATGGTCTTCTTCAGCAACCAAAGACAGACAGACACACACACAAATACACACACACACACATTTCATTTTGTTCAATTTCATTTTTCTTTACTTATTGCTAAAGCTAATATTTTTAGTATAATATTGGATTATATTGGTGATAATATGCATCACTGTTTTATCTCTGATCTTATTGAGAAAGTTTCTACCTTATGCCCTTGACATATAATGCTATCTGCTGGATGTACACAAGTACTGGTCATCATTAATGAAACTCCATTTATTCCTGTCTCTTGTGTTTTTATGGAATGAGTGCTGTGTTTTGTCAAAAACTTTTTCTGCATCTATTGAGATAAATATATGATTTCTATTAGTTTTGTTTTTGTATGGCCAATTATGCTGATAGTTTTCTTAATATTGAACAAGCCTATATTTCTTGGTCATAGTGAATTATCCTGGTAATAATTTTCTGTAATATCTTTGCTTAAATTACATTTATTTATTTATTCTCACTCATTCATTCATTCATTCATTCATTCGTTTGTTTTTGCATCAACGTTCCTTAGGAAAATTGGTCTCTAATTTTCTCTCTCTGTTTTGGCTCTTCTTGGTTAGGTATCAGTACCATATTTGTAGCCTAAAAGAAATGTTGTAGGATTCCTTCTTCCCCTGATTTTTCAAATAGTTTATGAAGTATTGAAAATAACTGTTCCTTAAAGGTTTGGTAAAATTCAGTTGTAAATCTCTCTGGCCCTAGAGATTTTTGTCTTACATAGTTAATTGATGGAATATTCACTTATTCATCATTTAATTATATATTTATTTATTTTAAAATGGTGTTACGGAAGCATTTTATTTCCTCTACTGTTAATCTGGGCAGTTGATATTTTTGTAAATATTCATTCATTTCACATAAATTGCCCCATTTATTGACAGGCCATTGGGTAAAATAGTTTCTAATTATTGTTTTATTTCATCTTCATTGGTGGTGAATTCACCCCTTTTTTTATACTGACAATTCAGGTTTCTTTTTTTCTTTTTCAATCAAATTAACCAAAGGTTTGTCTATTTTATTGGCTTTTTCATAAAATCAACTCTGAGTTTTCTTTAATGGTTCTATAGGGTTTTTCTTTTTTTTTTTACTTTCAATTTTATTAATCTTTCCTTTGGTTTCCAAAACTTTTAATTTGATATTTAATTAGGAATTTCTAATTTATTTTCTTACTAACTTTTTAAAGTTGCAAACCCAATTCATTAATCTCCATTTCTATTTTATTCATGCAAACATTTAGAGAGATCAAATTTCCCCCTAAAACCTACTTTGGATGCATTTCATTAATTTTGGCATATTGTGTTATTATTGTCATTTTTTTGATGAAATTATTGATTGCTTTTATGATCTGTCGTTTGGCCCACTCATTCTTTTGTTTTAGATTATTTGGTGTCCAATTAATTTTCAATCTATCTTTCCATGTCTCATTACTGCATGTTATTCTTATTGCAGCATGATCTGAAAAAAATGCATTTCTGTCTTTCTGCATTGAATTATGAGTATTTTATGCTCTTAGACATGGTTAATTTTTGTATAGGTGTTATGTACTAGTGAGATAAACATGTATTTCTTTCTATCCCCTTTCAATTTTCTCAAGAAGTCTATCATATCTAACTTTTCTAAAATCATATTCACCTCCTTAACTTCTTTCCTGTTCATTCTGTGGTTGGATTTATCTAGGTCTGAGAAGGGAGGTTGAGATCCCTAAGTAGTAGAGTTTTGCTGTTTATTTCTTCCTGTAACTCACTTTGCTTCGCCTCTTAAGAATTTGGATGCCATACCATTTCATTCATACATTTTTAGAATTGATATTACTTCATCAGCTGCGGTACCTTTTAGGAAGAGGCAGTTTCCTTCCTTATGTCTTTTAATTAGATAATTTTCTTTTTTTTCTTTACTTTTGTCTAACACGATGATTGTTACCCCTGCATTGTTTTAAATTTCAGGTTAAGCATAATGTGCTCTGCTTCAGCCTTTACCTTTACACTGTGTGTATTTCTCTGCTTTAAATGTTTTTCTTGTAAACAAAATATTGTAGGATTCTGATTCTTAATTCATTCTCCTGTCTCCTTCCATTTTATGGGAGATTTCATCCCATACACGTGCATATCTATGATTGCTAGCTGTGCCTTTCCTTCCATCTTATATCCCCCTATATACTTTTCTCTATACTTTCACACTGTTCCTCCTCACCAGTGTTTTGATTCTGACCACCACCTCCCTCAATCTTTCTTCCATCCCATCACCCCCCCCTCCCTTTTCTATTCTATTTCATCTCTTCCTTCTGCCATCTCTTCTGTCCTACCTTCTATCCACTCCAACCCCCCACCTTTTCTGAATGTGTATCTTATTCCCTCTTTGAGCCAATTTTGATCAAAGTAAGGTTCAAACAATGGTCATTTCCCTCCCTTCTTGCCCTCTACTGTAATAGCTCTTTTGTTCCTCTTCATGTGTTGTTATTTATTCTTTCTCCCTCTTTCCCTTTCTCACAGTATAATCTTTATTTTACCTTTTTTCAATATCATCACATCAACTTTAACTTACATTTACATCCTTTGCCTATGTATACCTCTTCTAACTTCCCTAATAAAGATATGGCTCTCAAGAGTTATGTATCATTTTAACAAGTAGGAGTATAAACAATTTAACCCTATAATGGTTTTTTTTCATTCCTTTGTATACCTTTTCTGCTTTTATGAGTTATATTTTAAGACTGATTTTTCTATTCAGCTCTCGTCTTTTTATCAGAAAACTTTATATGTCCCTTATTTCTATGACTGTTCATCTTTTCCCCTTCTTGCTTTTAATCCAAACTCCTTTGCCTTCCAGAATATTTTCTTCAAGTTACGTGTAATTATGACTGTAGCTCCTTGATATATGATTTTTTTCTTTCTTTCTGGTTACTTGGAATATTTTCTACTTGACTTGGTAATTCTGGAATTTGTCTACAATATTCCTTGTAGTTTTTATTTTGGGGTCTGTTTCAGGTGGTGATCTCTGGGATCTTTCAATAACCATTTTATCTTCTGGTTCTAGGATATCAGGGCAGCTTTTCTCAATAAGTTCTTTAAAGATGATGCTTTGGCTCTATTTTTGGTCATGGATTTCAGGTAGTCTAAATTATCTCTCATGGATCTATTTTCTAGGTCTGTTGCTCTTGTTGTTGTTTTTCCATGAGGATAATTTACATTTTCTTCTTTTTTTTCATTCTTTTGATTTTTTCAGACTGATCTTGATGTCACATAGAGTAATTAGCTTTCACTTCAACAATTTTAATTTTTAAGTAATTATTGTCTTCAATTAGCTTTTCTACCTCTCTTTCCATTAAGCCAGTTCTACTTTTATAGAGTTGTTTTTTTCAGTGGATATTTTTTTTCCATTAGCCAATTTTATTTTTTAAGGAATTGTTTCCTTAACTCAATTTTTGTCTTTCCTTTTCCAAGCTGTTGACTCTCCCTTGCATACTTCCCATTTCTTTTCCCATTTTTCTCTTTAACATCACTTACTTGATGGTTAAAGTCCCTTCAGGACTTTTCCAGAAAGCTTTTTTTAGACTTGAACCCAATTCATATTCCCTTTTGAGGTTTCACATGTATATATTTTCACAATTTTGACCTCTTCTGAGTTTAGGTTTTGATCTTTAGTGTTTTTTTAGTAGCTTTCTATGATCAAGGCTTTTTTTTTCTTTCTTGCTTTTTTTTTTTGGCCTATCCAGTGACTTTTGAAGTTGAACTGTGCTCCTGGGGCAGAGGGGTGTGGTCAGAAGCTTCTTGTTCTGGGTACTAGGGTCTGGCTTGGTACCCTGGGACCTGAAGTGCTGCTGGGTGGAGGCTGGAGGGGTTTGTACATTCATAGCTGTAGTATTGTAATTTTTTTACTATATTAAATCTACCTGTCCATGAACATTGTAACATTTTAGTGGTCTTGGAAATTGCAAATTGTTCTTCTATATGTGACTTGGTTCTTTAAAGTATGTTTTTTCTCTTTATTGAGTCAAGGAAACAATTATCTCTTTCCTTTACTTTTTCTCATGGATATCATTTTTATATTACGTATTTCATCATGGGTAATTTATTCCTTTATGTATAAACAAAGAAAAATTGGATTTTACTAATAGGTTGATGAATAAGCCAGAACTATATATTATAATCAGGTATAATCTAGGAAGGATTAAAGAGGGCAGAAAATTGAGGCAGGGAAACTAATCAGGAGGCTATTGTAATTGGGTGACTATCATGTTTTAGAAAGAATATTGACACTGTGGAGTACATCCAGAGACATTTAAGCTACAATGATGAAATATTTTTTTTTTTAATTTTGCTCTTTGAGTAATAGAAGAAAGAATTTGGATAATTGTCTGATGAAAAGACTTGCAAGGAATATGATAGCTATTTTCGAGTATTTAGGGAAAATGGTATGGGAAAGAGATCTAAGAACAATGAGTAGAGAGTGCAGAGAGGCAAGTTTTCAACTGATGAAAATAAAATACTCCCCTTAGGGATCATTTATTCAACTCATTGACATTAGAAGATTGGCACCCTAGATGAATGGTAGCTACTGTTATTAAATTTCTAAGCATCACACTGTGGTTGATTATGCTCCTGACATTAATTAGTTCACAACCCCCTACCCTCACTGTTGTATTTCCTCATTAACCATCAAACAGTAGACTCAAATAGTTTTATTAAAAAGACATTTACTTAAAAGGGACAGTACAAAAAAATTATATTTAAAAGTCCTCCCTCTCCCCTGTACATGTATACGCATATATAAAGAGATATACACATAGGCATGCATGCATGCATGTATGTATGTATGTATGCATGTGTCTATGTATGTGGGTATGTATATGACTGGAATCCTTGTGGAAAAAAGTAGGCAAAATCTTAAAACACAGTGTTAATTAGACCCACATACAGTGAAGATTCATAATCAAAGCAATTCAACTCTGCAAGTGGTGAGCCTTGATGTCTGTTGTCTCCCTGGAGGACTTTTCCAATAGTTGCTGTGGGGCATGGTAGGAATGATGGATAAGTCTCTCTGCTGCTTTAGTTGGCTGGCTGTTCATAGGATTCAGCATGTTAGCTAGACAGACCAGGTATCTTCTAGGACTTACTAGGAACTTCCCCTTCTTTCCCTTCATTCAAAAAACTTTAAATTTGTACCATGTTCTACTCTGCTACTCTGTCTTGTAGTTTTATCAGGTCCCATGGGTTCATTTATTCCCTCTATGTATTATTTCTATGATTTCCAGGTCTCTAAATCTACTCCTAATCTCTCTCATAAACACCACTATCTGAGCCTCAACTTTCTAATGAGCATCTCCATCTAGATGCTTGAAAATGTCCCAAACCCATTATGACCAAAATGGAATTCCTCAACATTCCCCCTAAACATGCCCTTCTTCCAAACTTTCTCCTTTCTGATGACATTGCTATGATTCTCCCACCTATGTATGATTCTTCTCTTTCTTTGCCCTTCAATAATTTTCCAAACCTTGATGATTTTACTTCCAGAATATTTCTTGAATCCATTCCCTTCTCACCACTCACATGAGAGCTACCCAGTATCAGGCTCTCATTACATTCCATCTGGATTATTGTATTATTTCCCTCTCTGGCTTCCATGAAACTAGTCTCTCCCTTGTCTATTTCTTACACATATCCTAAAATGATCTCTTAAGGAATAAGGATGACCATGTTACTCAAAAACTTTTAAAAGCCATGTTGCCTTTAGGATATGATACAAACACTTCAGCCTATAAATTAAAGCACTCCATAAAATGACTCCTAACTATTTTTTCCAGCTTTGTTTCATGCAATCCCCTTTTCACATATTGTTTTAACAAAATTGGCCTCTGGCTTATTGACTGGGCTCCATCTGCTGCCTCTTTGAATTTCTAAAGTTGAGCCTATGTCTGATATTCCCTATTTTCTCAACCACATTTTTCCTGAGCTCAGGTCAGATTTTATCTCTACCACTAAACTTTTACTCATTCCCCTGCACTCCCAAAATAAAGCTCTTAACCATATCTTCCTCTCAAAGCTACCTTGTTTTTCTCCATATGTGCGTGCACACACACACACACACACACACATAAATACACACACACATACACACACTTTAAAGGGATAAGTGTATATAACAGGCATTAATAGACATGTACATATATAAATCTCTGAGCATATGTGTTAGGGACCCTGAGAGTCTGAGCCTGATCTCTAGGGCCCACAGGCTTAACTGACCAGCAGAGGCCTGTAGGCCTTGGTGGAGTATAGCTGTAAGCAATGACTGAGGCAGGAGACAAGATAGTAAGAACTCTGTTTATTCAAGCAGTGAGAGGTGCTTTTATCTCTTTTCTGACATCAGTGCCCTAAGTGAACCTATCAGCTAGTAGTTTGCCCTTATAAGGAAGTAATTTACCTTAAGCCAGGACTGCCCAGGGTGGACACGTAGCCCCTAGAAAGAAAAACATTTTGGGCTTCTTTGTTCTCAGAAAAGCCCGGGAAAATAGCCTTGAGCAAAACAGGGGTGGAACCCTTCCTCCCAGCGCCATCTTGTTCATGCCTTACCAGTCTCCCCTCAGTTTACCTGAGTCGTGACTAGTGAATGCCATCCAAGAGGCTGGGGGTTGGCAATTCCCTTACACACATGTATTTCATGTAGTCTATTAATACACATTTGAGTATGTTTTCACAAATTTAGAGGTAGAAATGATATTAGCAATTATCACAAAAGTTGAGATTTGTTCTGTTTGGCCTTAAAGAGTAAAGAACAAAGTAATGGAAAGATGTTGCAAACAGACAAAGAGAGACTTGATATCAGGGGGAAGAAAAACAACTTAATGACTAAAGCTGACAAAAAATGGAACAGGCTACTATTCCTTTTAGATTTTTAGGCTGAGTGGGGAGGACCATTTGTGAGGTAATTTAAATTGTGTCTTCCTTTCTTGAATACAATGCCTGCTGATACCATTTCCAACTCCTAAATTCTGTGAGTCTGTGAGTCAGATCTCTTCATTTTACTAATAAGGAAGGATTCTCAAAGAGGTTTGTTTTAGATCAGACACGTATTAATTGGGAGATCTAAAATTATATCCTACCTTCTCCTTCCCCTATCTCAGTAGAATATAAACTCCTGGAAAGAAAAATTGTTGATTTTTGTCTTTATATACCTAAGTGTCTATCAGAGTGTCTTACATGTAATGAACTCACAATATATGATTTAAAAAAAAAAAACAAATTTCTTTTTTCTAACCTGAAAATATTTACCACTTAATCCTAAAATAAGTTCAGGGAAAAAAAAAAAGATTAAAAAATATTAGTCTAGGGGAAGCTAATACTCCTTTTTAATCACTGATATTTTATGGGAATAAAAATTAAGTCATCTAACATTGAAGTCATTTAATAATCTGAGTAAAGATAGAATGGGGATATGCTCTCACTATATGAATTTACTGCTTGTTGATAACTTTATTCATGCTCTACTAATCTTAGAAATGCAATTGATAACAAAAGATAAGCATCATGACAAAATTATTGTTGGCAAGTTGTGAACTCAGTCCATCAACAAGAAATGAACTAGAAAGAAAAAACTCACTGAGGCATAAACTGCTTATTCTTAAATACCCAGAACTGAATCAATTTTAGATCAATTTGGGCAACCAAGTAAAAAGGACAAGGTATTTATCTTCATTCTCTATCTTTGTAAACTTTCGTTTTTATAAATTCTGTTTCAGAACATTGAACTCCATAGAAATTTGTGAGAAGAGTGGAAAATAGGACACGTTAATCCACAAAGTGATCTGATTAAAAATGAAAACAAAAACAAAACTGCTGATTAGGTCCATGTTTGTTAAAATGTTATTTAGAGTAAAAATTCTCTAGTGCTTTGTTTAACAAATACAAACACATTTGTAAGGAAAGCTCAAACCTCTTTTAGTTTTTGACTGTCAAAATTATAGATAAAATTCTCAAAGGAGAATGGACAAGATTTGGTGTGGAGAAACAGGATTCTAGAACCTCAGAATGTTTAGCATGGTTTGGGTTAGTTGCCTTAACATGGATGATGACCAAGTTTAGTATAGTTTTCAAAACTAAAATCAGGAAGTTTTAGAATGAGCACATAAGCTCCAACAAGATATTGGGTGAAGTGCTAAATCGAGCAACAAGCCTATCCAGGTCAAAAGGAAAATAAGAACAACAAAAAAAAAACAAAACAAAACACATATCCAAGTCTCTAGAGCTATTCAGAATAGTCTCTGTTCTTATTCTAAAGAGCATGGCTTTGGGGGCTGAGAATCTTCCGTGGTAATTGACAGCCTTCAATTACATCATCAGGATTCTGAAGGGAATAAGAAAAAAAAGGTGGGGTTTTTATCTCTCTTTCCTCTTCACTGTTCTATCAATTGGAGAATGACATATTTTTATAAATTTGACTCAGTTTCCTATATGTTTGAGAAATAAGAATTTTATCAAAAAAATTGCTGTAAAAATTTCCTCCACTTTTCTTACGTCCTTCGAGGTTTGGCTGCATTAGTTTTGTATGTACAAAATCTTTTTAACATCATGTAATCAAAATTATCCATTACATATCCCATGATTTTTCCTGTTACTTGTTCGGTCATAAATTCTTCCCTTGTTCATAGATCTGATAGTTTTCCATGCCCTTCCTTTCCTCTCCCAAAACCTTAAACCTACTGCTCATATATTAGAGGACACTAGACCCTGCCTAAGGGCTGGCTTCTGGAACCTCCTGGCTTAAGAGTGTTGCTGTTTCCCTCTCAGCCTGATTTTTTTTTCTAAGGCTTACTAAAGAGGCTATTCCTTGGCTACTTCTTGAAGAGGTCTATTCACTGAATGATTGTTACCTTACCCTAAGTGAGTTCCAGAATAGATTTTGGCCTAAAGGGGTCAAGGTCTCCTAGTCCATCTTGGGTCATCTCCAGTCATCCTGATGAATATCTCTGGTCACTGAATTCAGATGGCTGTGGAGGAGAAGTGTGGCTGGTGACCTTGCTCATCCCTCTATCACTCTAAACAAAATCAAGTGCAAGTCTTGTTATCATTTTTCTGATGGCATGGTCTTCTTCACCAATGAAGGATGAACACAACAACACTCCCTCTCCTCAACAATTTTTTGTTGTGTTTTGTTTTGTTTTTTTTTCTTTTGTTTTCATTTGGTTTTGGTCCATGGCTGAGTAGTCTGCTTTTCTAAAAGATCCCAAAGTATATTTTTCCCATATTCTTATAAGAAAGAAAAAATATCATTTCAGGTAAGTCCTTAAGCAATCAATACACATTTATTAAGCACCTACTATTTACCAAAAACTATGGTAAATGATTCATGGCTATGTGCCCAGAAATGCCATAAATCCCAAACAAATAACTCTCCTAATGGAGCACTGTCAAGGAGGGCATCATCATCCAGCAGCAACCAAGAAAACAGAACCAATGATAAAAATGTATTGGCATCACTACAATACAGAAGCAGATTTAGAGCACAAGAAATGTGAGCTACCTTTAACATTATGTGCTGATATCATGAGCTCCCTTTCTGGGAAGTAAGATTTTGTAGTGGGATGAAGGGATGAGATCTGAAGTCAAAAAGACCAGCATTCAAATCCTGGTGGAGACACTTACTAAGAGTTTGTCCCTGAGCAAGTCACTTAACCTCTCCCAGAACCACTTACCTCATCTGTAAAATGGGGTTAGTAATAGCACCTACCTCACAGGGCTTTTGTGAGGCTAAATAGAGATAATATATGTATTTTAAAAACCCTAAAGTACTATATAAATAATTGCTGCTGCAATGTTTTGTGTTCCCTATGATTGTTTATTTTCCTATAGTGATCTGAGTATTTGTGATATAATACTGTCAAGGATTATGGTGAACATGATTTATTGCTACTTTTCTATGCCATTATATTAAATGCTTTTGCTTTGAACTAATTTTGTCCTCTACCTGATTATTAGAGGTAAACTCATTAGTAAGATTCGATAAGCTTTGGATTTACTAATTATATCCTCACAGTATTTTGAACCAAAAAGAGACTCCTCTGGGGAAGCTGTCCTGTGAGATGGGAGGGCATAGTGTCCTCAGTTACTACATATATTTTGTCCTTCCTTGGCACATTAGGATACATGGCAATGCAGTGAAAATGATCTGCAAAAAAAGATTTTTATTCCATACAAACTTTGATGCCTCCTTGAATCTTGGTTACTTTAATTCCATTACATATTCTCCTGGCTCCCTAACAGTGATTATCAGAGTGAAGAATTTAAGATTTGGAGAGGGGGGAGATCAGAATTCTGGAAGGCTGACAAAAGTAAAAGGGATTTTTGGACTTACCCTGTATGGCTTCTAAGAACACAACATAGTTTAATTATTGGAAAGCATCAAAAGGCAGAAATATACATCAATATGATTTTAAAAAGTTTCCTAATAATTGAAGTTTCCTCCAATAGAATAGGTTGTTTCATGAGATACTGAGTTCATGGGGTTGTAGACTTGAAGCTGGAAGAGACGATAGAGGTTAGAGAATCTAAGTACCTCTTAACAAACAAAACAAAACAAAACAAAAAACAACTTTAGGAAACTAAAGCCCAAAGCAATTGAAGGACTTAGTAAGGGTCATATAACTTTTAAATAATAGTTGAGAAATAGAGCCCAAATTCTCCAGATGCCAAGGCTAGTGACCTATCTTGCAACCTTGCCTTTAAAATATTGTGATTGAAACCAGGGATGTTGAAAGATGATTTGTATTTTGGGAAGTGTTTGGGATAGATACCTTCTGAGATGTCTTCCAATGTGGGATTCTTTGATTCTTAAAACAAAATGAAGTCACTGGCTCTTTAAAGTCTCTGAACTAAACTCAGTAACATCATATTAATTACCTGTACTTTCTGGTTAGTCAAGCACAATTTCAATAACATGTCCAAAAAATATGCAAATCTTTATTGTTATAATTTGTCCTATGGACAGCATGATGTCATATATAAAGGTTAAATCAGGCCAGTCTATGATCGAAAAAATTTTCTAAAAGTATGCCTACATGAAAGAGGAAAAAAGGGGGTGCAGTAAATCATCTTCTTTTTGCCTCTGTTGTAAAGTTATATTTATGAACTCATGCACATAAATATGCATGTGTCTATTTATGCATATATGTATGTGTATATACATACATATGTGTATGTGTATATATGTGTGTAGTTTCTAGAGAGTCAAATTTTGGTTACCAGCCAGGGCAATAATTAGAAGAGTTTTTTGCACCTTAAGAAAGAGACAGAAAAGGTCTCATGAGTTTTAGGAAAAATGTGAGTTTAGAATGGGGGAAAAAGCAGAGACAGAAATTCTCAGGATGTGGTTGAGGTTGCAGAAGGAGCTCACCACTTTGGATCAACTGGTAAAATCTTTTCTGAAACAAAACAATTCAGTAAACATCCACTAGAAATGCAAGAGCACTGTAATGGACCCTGGAGATATAAAAGCAAAATGAAAAGTCTGTTTTGTCTCTAGGACTTTATACTTTGCTAGAATGACAAAGAGAGAGAATACAAATAACTAGGGAGATTAGAAAAACATTTCTTTGAGAAGGAGCCCATAAGTAGACTTGTAAGGGAAGCTCATTGCCATATATTTCCTCAGGCTGCCCTTTACTATGGGGTACATTTCTAGATAATAGTTATCTCAAGGGAGCCCAGACAGAAACAGGTTGCCTTCACCCAGAGGATCATTTAAGGTCCCTTTATTTTCCCTTCAAGACCTCTTCAACCAAGTCTTCAGCCACCAGGGGATATTGTGCAGGGGTGTTCTGTGGGACATAGCTGAAAGAACAGAGGGTCACCAGGGGATTTCAGTTCCTAAACCAATAAGCAGCTAAGAAGATACAAATTCCTAGAATCATTTAGGCTACTTCAAGGCTAAGTACAAGATATTTCTGGATATCTACAATTTCTGTCTCTATCTCCGTTTTTCTGTCTCTTTCTATCTCTCTCTTTCCTTCTCCTAACATCTGGGCTTTTCTTTATCATTCTTTAATTTATCTTTGAATAAAAATATAGTGGAAGAATATATGGACTTGGAATCAGATGTGAGTTCTAATCTTGCTTTTGAACCTGATCAAGGCATTTTACTTTGATGGATATCAAGCAACTCTGAAGTTCTTTCCCACTCTACACTTAGACTCCTCAGTGCTGATCAAATTTAATACCGATAAAATGTCAATAAAATATTTAGAACTAGGGATGACCATAATGATGACCTAATCTAACTTCTCACTTTAGAGATGAGGAAGTCCATGAAGGTTAAATGGCATGTTTCCCATAATCAGAGTAATTAGTACAGACAGTATAAAACAAAGATAGCAAGTACTATATTTGAAAGCAGAGGAAATAAAATGGAAATTGACTCTATGTCTACAACTTTGGACAAGCCACTTAACCTTGCTAGGCCTTGATTTCTTCACCAATTCAAAGGGGGGTTGGAATGGACGAGCTTTAAAGTCCTTTCCTCTTTAAACCTATGATCCCATGTTATAATCCAGGAAAACAATATGCAAAAATATATCAGGTAAACATTGATTTCTCTTTATATCTCTCAAGCATATTAGCAGTAAACAAGTAAACAAGAGCAAAATGAACTAAGTTTAGAAATGCCAGTTATACAGATTATATTTTGTGGTCACGATTTCTTGTATTTTCTTAGTTACTACAAGGAACTGGAACTAATAGGGTAATTTGACCACGGCTAAAGGTAAAAAGAGATTATAATTGTATATTGTTGTATATTTGGATATTGTAAAATTTTGTTTGTATTTATTTGCTTGCAAAACTCCCCTGTTCATAATAGAACAGATTGATTCCATGGGCTTTCAAGGTACCTTTCCCTTAAATATTTTGCTGGAGTAGAACAAGCCCAAAGGTGTTCTTTAGTAAGGATGGAGATTTATTTCATTTAGAAAAGGAGAAGAGAAAACAATGATTTTTGAAAAGACAATAATAACAATAATAGAAAACACTGATGCTTATTAATTATCATTAATTTTCATCTTTCCTGTTCCCTTAATTCACTTGTGAATACTAACCAATTTTAAAATACTATGCATCAGGATTTGGGGAGATCAGTCCCTCTTCTGGCAGGGAGAGAGATTGCTCCTGCCTCCTATTTAGATGAGGTTCTAGAATATGTATCCTCTGAACAGAAAGCTTTGTTTCTTTCTGTCTTGGTAAAGACTAGAAGATTGTTCAAAACACTGTGTATACTGAAACCCAACTTCAGGAGAAAAAAAAGATTTTAAACATTATTCACATTTGGAGAGGATGAAAGGAGTTTCCTGAATCGATGAATGATGATAATGTGTTTAAAGATACTGCTTCCACAGAATCCTTTTGTGCCAAGGATGCAAGGTTGGAAAAGGATAATCTGAATAGGTACTTCAAATGAGGGAACAATTCAAATGGATCCAATACAGCAAAATCAATGTCAGGAATGGAAGTGGAACACCTACCAAGAACTAAGATTAAGCTGGACCAGGCTCCACTATAATTCTTCCTTCATTCTCTAAGACTGATGGGTTACCTGAATCCAAAGCATGGATTTCCCTACTGGTGAATCAGTCAATAAACTTATATACTAAGCACTGTTTGAAGTAGAGGGAATACAAAGAAAGGTACATTTTTCACCTCAGAAATTAAGCAGATATTGAATGTTCTCTTTTTTCTTTTCCCTCTTGCTGAGAGAGGTGATGTCAAAGAAAGAGTTTTCCTGTTCTTTAAAGTCATTTAAATGTTCTTTTAGTTAATATCAAAGCCGGTTAGATAAATGACCAATCCTAACTATTCTTGGCTGAGTGATTTCATTTTCTGTGAAAGAGTAAATCATAAAGAGAAACTTGACGATGGTTGGCATGTTATCTAAAGAAAAAGAAAAGATGCAAAGGGCAACTGTTCAAATCCTATGTCTTCTGTGTCAGCATTCTGTTATGTCTAGAGGTTTGATGTATATAGGAAAGAATTGTATTAATATTATCTCATAATTATCTCAAACCCGAAAAAAGCCACAAAAATCTGGAATATTAATCCTTGGCAATTCCTGATCAAGGAGTAAACATCTTTAAGTGGTGGAAGGTGGCTAGTTGGTCAGCATAACAGATAAATTTACTCCCTTTACCCCCAACTTTGTTCTCTTCCATCCTAATCACTGGTTCTATTTGACCCTGAGTCAGGGTCAAGTGAAAGTGCTTACTAAAGGAAAGTACTGTATTTCACCACATGATCTGCAATAATTTTTATGGCAATTTTTTTTTGCAAAACAGTGAGATGTGACCATTATGGGAAGATCTTTTTTAAAAATTGTACCAGTGTTACTTTAAGATTATTTATTACTGTGAATGTCCACTAAAATTGAATATTTACAAGGTGTGCACTAAGAATTCCTTATGTGATGAACAGAATTATACTACATGATGATTATGTGATGAAAGGTTATAAACCAATTTTTTGTCTGAAAAATAAAAGGGGGCAACAATTACATGGTGGTGACCATTATGTGGGGAAATATGATAGTACCACAGGGATGCACTCTGATTCTATCTGATTCCAAACTAAAGGAAGAAAATACTATGACTGTGGTCTTAAAGTAAGAAATGTAGCTCCCCTCATGCAATACTGGTGGCCAGCCAGGAGGATGTCCTATCAACCTAAATTTTTCTAAACACGTACAAAACACTACACTTGTAATGAGAAGTAAATATTGTATATAGATGCAATGGATTATTTTTTTCAGTATATAATAAATAATGAGAGTGACAAGTTTGGAGAAAACTGGGAGGATAGATAGATAGATAGATAGATAGATAGATAGATAGATAGATAGATAGATAGATAGATAGATAGATAGATAGATAGATAGATATAGATAGATAGATAGATAGATAGATAGACAGACACAGATAGATAGATAGGCAGGTAGGTAAGTAGGTAGGTAGACAGAGATGTCAATTAAATAAAGCCAGGAAAATAATTTATACAGTTTCCATGACATTGTAAAGAAAAACAATTAAAAAAAGACTCTTAAAAATATGTTTATTTCAATGATTATTCACAACTCCAGAAAAATGATGATCAATCTTTCTTCCTCACTCTTGGCAGAGAAGTTATAAACCTAAAATACAGATTGAGATGTGTCTTTTCAAATCTAACCAATGCGGTATTTTTTTTTTACCATATGCATTTATTGCAATTGTTTTTTGTTCTGAAAAGGGCATTAGTTTTTATTGTTGTAGGTAGATTTGAAAATGGTCATAGTAATGGTGACACAAAGCAAAAAACGAAAAATAAAGATGTTGATGAATGAAACATTTGAAAATACACGAAAAAGAGTATGAGTAGTTCAGAAGAGAATACAGATAAGCAGGATCTTTTGGATCTACCATGCTAATTTTAACATATTCTTAAATGAAATCCACTGACATAAAAGTGTCTTGACAATTAGTGTTTTTAATTTAAAAAAAATTGTTACAATGCATTGCTACACTCACAGAACAAAAAGAATACGGTGTTATTGTAAGACCTATTTTACAATGCTTTGCTTGTCTCTAGTTACATTAATAGTTAAATAAATCAATTTAGAAATAATTATCCCGAAAAACAATTTCCTAAATGGCTTGAACTTATATCTGTAAGAAACCTGTAGCTGACAGAAGTTGGGCATTAAAAAGAAAAGTTTGAGTTTTACAGCTAGAGATAGAAAGTATAAAAATACATTTATAATCTTGCCAAAATTTTCCACATATATTGAAAATGCATTTAAATCACCTTTGGTGGAAAAAAAACTATTTCTGGAAATATTTATTAATCTACATACTTAATAAAAGATAGTTCTTTTCTGTTAAAATATTATATAGCTGAATTCAAAACTGCCAGGGAAATCATTCCCAAATGACCATTCAATTCCTGTAGGCAAGCTTCAGCTTTTCTTTGTCACTAATAGCATTGACAGCTGGAAGTTCCAACTTTGAGACAATTTATCTTCACATTGCATATTTATTGAGACTTAGCTTGTTGTAGTATTGACCTTACACTAATGGGAAAGTGGTGGATAATAGCAAAATCTCTTGGGTCCTGACAGATGGGTTTTGCATTTGGTTTAGCTAACAGCAATGGTCTTAAAAGTGTATGCAAAACAAAGTGAACATTAGCCTTTGAAGTGAAAATAAAATATTATCTGGATCAGAGAGGGAATGTGGTTTTTGCATATGAGATATGCACCTAATAAAGGATTTGATAGGCAACCTTGTTCAATAGGTTAAGAAGCATACAAGGCTAAACATAAGGCACTATAGCTAATACCATGTAATACTGATATTGGAGACAGATGAACCATTTGTATAAAGAATCACATATGTTATTCTAAACTCAATTGTTGAACAATGAAAGCATGCTTCTATTGCTTTTTCTTTAAATCATCCTATAGCATAAAAAAAAGCTTATATAAGTTAAAAATGATTTCGAAGACTAATTATCCTTGAGGTAATCCTACCTTGATTAAAATAGTTATTTCAAATTTCAGTAATGAATTTTATTTCTGAATATGTTCAAATGAAGGCCCTCAACCAAAAAGAAACAATTTACACAAATTGCAATATGGTGACTCTGGAGTCCACAGACACAATCTGGGTCAATGCTAACATATCTTTAATTTAAATCTCAAAAACAAATTAGACAATTTCATTTGAACAATCAGAGAATAACACGTCTTTTAGACATCAAATGCAATCCAAGTCCATCCTGTTCCCTAACAAACAAAAATGGCAACATATGCACAAAATTGGATGATCATACAACTTGTGTTTAAGTATTTCAAATGATGAGAACCTCACTACCTTTCAAAGAATTGTATTCAACTTTTCAATTTGGCTCATTTTAATGAAGATTTTCCTAATATCAGTCTCAAATTTGCATTGTCACAGCACATTCTGGTTGCTAATTTCCATCTTCCCATTGCTATCTTTCAGGGCCAAATGAAACAACTCTATTCAACCTTCTATATGAGAGTTCTTCAAATACTTGAATAAGCTAACTTCTATTCTCCATGCCACATCTCCAGATCTTGTAACTGACAATGGCATTAATCTAAGCTTCATAATTGTGGTTCAACGAGTTATCAATTCAGTATTTTAAAAATATTTAGCCCCTCAAGTATTTTAGGCACCATAATTCAATATAGAGGTAGATAAATAGATAGATAAACATATGCATGCTTTTTACCTATATCAATATTCTATACCTATATATCTATATCTAAATATTTATGAATATAAACACATAGATACATATTTATATGTTTATTAAATATATATTTTAATATATAATTATTTATCTATTATGTTTCTATAGGATAATGTATACACACGCATACAAGAAGTGTGGCACAATTAGCAACTGGAGGAAGTCAAGGATTCTCTCTCACTGGAGGTAGCAATAGGGATTAAGTACTAGAAATTCTCTCAAAGATTCAGAGATGAGAAAGGAATGCATTTCAGTCTTCCAAAGAGTGTGCAAGTATTGAGACAGAAGAATATGTGCCATCATGATGTCAGACTTCAGTAAACTGGCTACTTTGGCTTAAACACAGTGCTTGAAGATGAGTAATGGGCAGCTAAGTGAGAATGTCAGATTATGAAGAGTTTTAAGTGCCAAGGAGAGGAGTTGGTATTTAATATTAGAGATTACACAAAAGACAGGTAGCATCAGTTTTCTAACAGAGAATTAGTTAGACAACTGATGGGAATAAGAAACAAGGAAGTAGAAAGCTATATTATAAAAAGAGAGGAGACATTGGAAGCAAAATAGACCTTTGAGGAAATTATGATCTTGACAAAGCAAAATTAAAAATAGAAGAAATGGAAAAAGACATGCAGGAAAACTACATTTTGATAAAAGGTACTGAATTTCTCATATCAGCAGTGACAGAACATTTTCTTCAAATAACTATAGCTGGCTTTAATTTGTCTCAGTTCTCTACATATTTGAGAAAATCAGACAAAATTCCTGGTAAATTTTCCCCCAATTTTCTCCTTTCCTTCTAAGGTTTACTGCATTGGTTTTGTTTACACAAAACCCTTTCCATTTAATGTGTATACAAAACCAATGCAGCATATGTATGTGTGTGTGTGTGTGTGTATTTATCCTGTGGTACACTCTATCTCTTATTTGATCATAATTTCTTCCCTTATCTGTAGATGTGACAGGAAAACAATATTGCATGCTCCACGATTTTGCTTATGATATGACTCTTTGTCTCTAAATCATGTCCCCAAGTTGAATTCCTCTTGGTATATGATGTGATGTAATGGTCTACATAGAATTTCTGCCAAACTATTTTTAGCTTTCCAGCAATTCTCACTAAATACTGAGTTCCTATTCCAAAATAGTTCCTATTCTAACCCTAACCCAATTCCAAAAGTATGGATCTTTAGGCATATCAAACACTAGATTTTTATGGCTGTTCAACTACTGTGTTTTACGTGCACCATTTGTTCAATAGATCCAGTAAAACTTTGCTTTGATAATTACTATTTTGTAGTACAATCTGAGATCTGATACTGCCAGGCCACCTTTCTTCATATTTTTCTCCATTAATTCCATTTATATTCTTGACCTTTTATTCATCTAGATGAATTTTAGTATTTTTTCTAGCTACATAATATATATTTATGTAGTTTAATTGCCATGACTCTGAGTATGTAAATTAATGTGAATTGAATTGTCATTGTTTTGAATTGGTTCATCCTACCCATAAGCAATTAATAGTTTACCTACTGTTTAGATCTTTATGTGAAAAATGTTTTGTAATTGTGTTCATATATTTCCTTCAGTTTCTCTTTGCTGGTAGACTTACATGTATTTTATATTGTCTACCATTATTTTAAAAGAACTTTCTCTTTCCAACTCTTGCTGTTCGACTTCGTTGGAAAAAAAATACAGGAATGTTGATGATTTATCTGAGTTCATTTTTATATACTGCATCTTTGCTTGTATATAATTATATATACATGTATATATATATGTATATATACACATTATATATACATTTCTAGATTTCTGTAAGTATAACATCATAATATCTGCAAAGAATAATAGTTTTGTTTCCTCATTTCTTACTCCAATTCCTTAAATTTATGTTTTTCTTCTTTCACTGCTATAGCTAGAGTTTCTAACCCAAATAGTTAGGATCAGGGACATCTTGGCTCCAACCATGATCTTACTGGAAGGGCTTCTAGCTTATCCTCATTATAATATGAATGTCTGATTTTCCCTTGTTTATGCTTCTCTCTCTCTCTCTCTCTCTCTCTCTCTCTCTCTCTCTCTCTCTCTCTCTCTCTCTCTCTCTCTCTCCCCTCTCTCCCCATCCTTCTCCTACCTTCCTCACATATAGTAGATTGACCAATATTACAGAAAAGTAAAATGACAAATTTTGGTGTGAATATTGAAAAATAAGGATACTAATGCACTGTTAGTGAAGTTGTAAACTGATCTATTCTAGAAAGCAATTTGGAACATGCCCTATACAACCATGCCTACTTTTTGACCCAGAAATAACATTACTAACTATGTATTCCAAAGAGAACAAAGAAAAAGGAAAAAAGTTATAAATAGAAAAATATTTTAACAGCTTTTTCTGTGGTAGCAAAGAACTGAAAATTAAGGTGGAACAAGTAGTGATGAATTATTGTAATGGAATACTCTTGAGCTAGTAGAAATTATGTGAAGATTACAGCAACTTATCAAGAGAATAATACATTATGATCAGGTAGGATTTATACCAGGAATGCAGAGCTGGCTCCATACTAGGAAAACTATGAGCATTGTTGATCATATTAACAACAAAAATAACAGAAACCATATCATTATCTCAATAGATGCAGAAAAAGCTTTTGACAAAATACAGCACCCATTCCCCCTCTAAACATTGTAGAGCATAGGAATAAATAGAACTTTCCTTAAAATAATAAGCATTACCTACCTCAAACCATCAGCAAGCTTTATATGCAATACATTTCCAACACGATCAGGCATGAAACAAGGATGTCAGTTATCACCACTGTTATTCAATATCATGCTAGAAATGTTAGCTTTGGCAATAAGAGAAGAAAAGGAAGTTGAAGGAATTAGAATAGGTAAAGTCTTTAAGTTTTTTCTGCAGATGATATGATGATATACTCATACAATCCTAGAGAGTCAACTAAAAAACTACTTGAAATAACAAATAACTTTGGCAAAGTTTCAGGATACAAAATAAACTCACAGAAATCACTCATTGACAAAATCTGTTGGGAAAACTGAATAACAGTGTGGCAGAAACTGGACACAACAATTTCTGACACCATACACAAGAATAAAGTCCAAATGGGTACATGATCTAGATATGAAAACTGATGCTACAGACAAATTAGAGGAGCAAGGGATAATGTATTTGTCAGATTTATGGAGGAAAGAGAAATTTATGACCAAACAAAAGAAAGAGAACTTTATAAAGTGCCAAATAAATAATTTTGATCACATAAAATTGAAAAGTTTTTGCACAAACAAACCCAATGCAAGCAAGATTAGGATGGAAACAGAAAACTGGGGGAAAAAATTACAATTAGTGTCTGTGATAAAGACTTCATTTCTAAAATATATAGAAAAGTGAGTCAGATTTACAGAAACACAAGTCATTGCCCAATCGATAAATGAGCAAATGATATGAATAGTTTTCAGAGGAAGAAACTAAAACTATCTATAATCATATAAAAAATACTCTAAACCATTATTGATTAGAGAGATGTAAATCAAAATAACTCTGAGTTACCACATCACACCTATCAGATTGGCTAACATGACAAAACAGAATGATGATAAATATTGGAGAAGATATGGAAGAGTTGGAACACTAATTCATTGTTGGTGGAGCTGTGAGCTGATCCAACCATTCTGGAGTGAAATTTGGAACTACGCCCAAAGAGCTACAAAAATGTGCTTATCATTTGATCCAACAATACTGCTTCTAGGACTGTATCCCCAAGAGAACATAGCAGTGTTGCTATTATTATGTACAATATTCTCTTGGTTCTGCTTATTTGATTCAGCATCAGTTCATATAAATCTTTCCAGGTTTTTCTGAAATTCTCCTGCTCATCATTTCTTAAAGCACATTAATATTCCATTACATTCATATACCACAACTTGTTAAGCTGTTACCCAATTGATGGAAATCCCCTCAATTTCATATTCTTTGCTACTATTAAAAGAGATGATATAAATATATTTTTACACAAAAGTCTTTTTTCCTTTTTGTGGTTTATCTCTTTGGCATAGAGACCTAGTAGAGACATTGCTTAATTAAAGTGTAGTTTTATGGCCCTTTAAGCATAGTTCCAAGTTGTTCCCCAGAATGGTTGAAGCAGTATGCACTTCAATCAATAGTACATACCTGTTTTAATTTCCCCACATCTCCTCCAATATTTGTCATTTGTCATTCTGACAGGTGTGAGGTAGTTTTAGATAATGATTTCCTTAGCAATAAATATCTTCTAAAGGTGGATTACCAAGTTTTTATGGACTCTGCCATAATAATCATTGCTGTGACTTTTTCTTGTTTCAATATGGCGGTAGTTGTGTCATAGTTCTTTGTGTAAAAGTTCTCATCACCTTCATTTTTTGCTTACAAACACTGGCCAAATGTCCTGCTTGTGCCCTTATTTGTTGCTGAGGATGCCACTACCCAGGGATAAGTGATATTTATGACACTCAAACGGGTCCTGTCTTTACACCAATGTTATCTGGTCTGAAAATGCAACCCAGAGAATACTTAAGATAAGTCCCTAATCATCAGAGGAGTCTAGAAAGGTTGGCCATTTCCCCTCAAGTTCCCAATTGATATCTCATCCTAATCCTCTTTAGTCTGTATAATTTCCTGAGTTTAAACACGTTTTGTCCCTCTTTTAACAAATCCACTTTATCCTATATCTCTCTATTTCAGTCCTTTGAACTCCTGTGCTTAATGAAACCTAACTGAGTTCAAAAGAATCCCTTGGCATTCTACCCAAGTCTGTTGGCCATCTCTCTCACACTTCCTAGTATAAGGGGCCAGGACAAGATTTTGACATTGTAACTTTCAGCCTTTCTCTTTACTTTCCCTGTGACTATCATTCTACAACCATTTCTCCTTTTTTTTAAGACCATCACATCTTGTTTATATCCTTGTTGCTTTCTTTCATGGACGTCTAAATCATTTTCTCTTCTCTCTAGTAAATTTGGCATCTGACTTAGAGTTGTCTCTACCCTATCCCCTCTACTCTCTGAATATACCAACCTACAGATTCCTCAACTTTTCCAGTTCTCATCAAGTCTGTCTCACTCTGCTTCAACTATTCATATTAATGTCCTTACCCCTAACACTCATGCATTTGGAACATGGGCACACAAATGCACACACAAATGCACATACAACCGCACACAAGTGTACACACAAGCACACACACACATACACACACACTAGATAAATTTACCTGAGACACTGGAATCACTAGTTATAACTACTGATTGTGAAGATATTAGAAATGACTTATTGACCAGTGGTATGAAACTCAAATGGAAATGTGGGCCACTTATGTATGCACAGAAGGATCCTTGTGGGTCACATCTTGATTTAGAAATCAACAAATCAATATTAACCATATTTTATTGTATTTTTACTTATTTTGTTAAATATTCTGGAATTATATTTTAATCCGGGTTAGGCTACATTCAGTATTGTGAGTACTGTGTTTTACATTTCTGAATATATTTTTAACCACAATCATATTTAAATACAGAATTCTGAAGTTTGATTTGAGTTCCTTTAATATAGAAAGTCATCCTAGGAATAATTAAACTCACATTTTAGATAGAACCTTTCAAAGTTTACATAGCACTTTCATTGGAGTATAGGTTTAGAGCTGAAAAGGATCTTAATTAGCATTGGAGGGCATGTAGATAAGCCTTCTCATTTTACAAATAATTAAACTGAGGCCACAGATAATGCTATATACATGGCATATCATAGGTAGTAAGTGGCAGCATAAGCATTTGGACCTAGATTCTCTGGGTATATAACATGACTTTTTTTTTTTTCTACTGTTCTATTCTGATCCCTAGTCTACCTCTAAGTTACTGAATGACCTCTGATAAGTCACTTTTTTTCTCTAGACCTCAGTTTCCTCATATGTAAAAAGAGGATTTGGGGTTAAACAATAACTAGTTTAGATTGATAGAAGCAGAAAAATTAAAATGCCAACTCATTTTCAAAGCTGTGTCCAGCACACTATGTTGTCCAGTTCAAGACAGAGAATGCAGAATGAATAAATGAAGGTGAATAAGTAGGTGTTTCTTCTTCTAATGCATTTATCCCCTATTTCCCAAGAATTCCTAAAGCCTCCTGCACACTCTTTCTGTGCCTTCTAGCTACTGAGACAACCACTGTGATCTAATAAAAACGTTGATTTAACCTCTAATCTAGATTCTTTCTACTTGCTAAAAATAACCACCGGCAATTTCAAAATTACATTTTTATCACTGTCTGTCCAAATCTGATTATGTTTCTAAGTCTGATTCCCCACTGCCTGTTGAATAACTTTCAATTCCTTTTTCTCCTTGGATTGTTCGCAGTGCTTTATACCTCTTTTGTGAATTAACAGATTGCAAACCTTTTCAGGAGAAGATATGTATCATATAAATTTTGCATGTACATTAGTGCTTAGCAGTTCTTTGCACACAGTAGTCACCTAATGAATGTTTACTGCATCATTATGTACTTTGCAGCACAACTATTCGTTTCTGTGTATATTCCTCCCAGCAGATAGTAAACTTTCTCAGGCCAGGGAATGATTTTTTTTTTAAATTTGCAATTCTAACAGCTTGGAAGATAGTTCTCTGTAAATAGTAGAAATTTAATAAATGTGTTGAATTATACTCAAAACAAAACGTTGATTCTGAAATACCTGTCAACCTACCTTTTTAATGCATTATTCTATTTTCTGTGTTCTAGTCAAACTCATCATTTTGTTGTTCCTTCTCTTTCTTCATTTGCCATCTCTATAGTTTTGCACTATCAACCTTACTAGTAGAAAATAACTCCCTTTTCACCTCAGTCTCTTGGAATCTACCTGGTTTTCTATAAAAGTCTTCTTAAGAAAATACCTTCTACATGAAATCTTTCCTGACCCCCAGCTAATACGGGTAATGGGTAAGTCCTAATTAATATAAACAATGAATTTAATATAAACCATGAAATAGTCCCATAGTTCTGACTCCTAAGGCTTATTTCCATTGCATTTATCATATTTCAGATAATTATAAATTTGAACATGGCAAAATGAAGCATTATCCTCTGAAACCCCACCAAAATTGCCTTGTATTAATCTTGCATATACTTTATATATATATATATACATATACTTATTTATATAAATGCTACCTCCCTCTAAGAAAAATAAGCTCTTTGAGGGTAGGAGTTGTTTCAATTTTTTTTTTGTATTTCAAATATATTACATAAAATCAGTAGTTAATAAATGCTTACTGACTCTTTGACAGATCATTTTTTTTTTCTGAACTTCTAGGTTACTTTGCTTTCAACTTGTATGAAGTGTTAGGGAAAGAACTAAATTGGTATAATATCTTCATGAATAAGGTATATCTGATCTAGCAAGCCCATTGGTAACACTAGCAGCTGAATGATAGGGCCATCAAAAAGCCCTTGCCCTTATGCATTATGCCTAAGATAAAGGGCCATATATTAATCAAAAATGCTCTTAGAGTATAGAATTAAAGGTGAGGCTAAAAGCAAGGGATAGCCTTTAGAGATTAAATACCATGCCAACATAATACATTTTACAACTTGAACTTCAAGTACACTTTAGAGCTGCAAGCTGCTACACTTTTGATGTCCTTGTATAAAAACTATTTTTCCTTCTCAGTAAAATATTGCAAATAGCAACTATAAACCCAAATAGTTGTTTACAGTACTTGACTAAACTCATCAAAAAATTCATCTTTTGTTTCTAATAGAAGGCATGCTACCAATGATTTACAGTCCGACATATAGGTATAAGTGCTTGGAGACTGGTACAAAAGGGCCTCTTATCTTCCAAACAGCCTGAGCCTTACAGAACAAAGGCAACAGGGGCGCAAGACCTCCTGAGATTCAGTGACTGAAGCTGAAGATCTTTCAAATGTATCTCACAGCTGCCTTTCGGGGTGAGGCTCCAGGGCAAACAATCAAGCATTAGCTCAGCCTCTGGGACCCAAGCATCATCTCATTCTTTTGGCTCAGAGAATGATTATAATAAGAGTGCCCTGGATTTTTGGACCCAAAGGCAAGAGCAGGGTTGCACTTAAAGGGGAATATATCCATTAGAGACTTCTGAGTTTCAGGGTGCTGGGAATAGTAGGAGATCTCATCCAAAACAGACTGAGATTCATCCCAAATTCTGAGCCTCAGGCTACCCAAAGGAGCCCAGGTTTCTTTCAACTAAGAAATTATATCAATATAAACTAGTTATTATTTAATCCTAAATCCTCTTTTTACACATAAGGTATGTTAACTCAAACTGCCTTCTGGACAGGGTCTTTCACAATCTCATGAAGAGATTATTGAACTGGTGTAGAGCTGAGGTGTCAAACCAGCAAGCCCATACAACACAAAACACTCCTTAAGTGCAGCCTGAACCCAGATTAAAATGGAATTGGGAAATATTTAGCAAAATAAATAAGAATATTACAAAACATGTATAATGGTAAAATGTGGTTTTCTAAGTCAATATGTGTGTATGGGGGAGGAAACTTTATGTACAGTTTGAGTTTGAAACCGTTATTGTAGGAGATTAAGAAACTACATTTACCAATTCAGATGCTTAAGTAGAAATAAGCATCCTCTACCTAAACATACATTCCCCCTTTGGTTCCCCAGATATATGATGAACAGATCAGAAATTAATCTCACTACCTAACATGATTTGTCTTCACATGTCTGTGGAGGAAAATGGTCTTAATCAACTGATTCTTCATCCGCGCTATCACAGTAAAACCTCCAGATCCTGCTTCCCTTATTTCTGTGACATAGTGTGGATAGTTGCTGAAGTGAGATATTTTTACCTTACCTTATGCTTACCTTAGCCCTTTCCCTCTACTTTCCTGAATCTCATCTTCCTTTCCATTTAATTGGGTCATCCAGGGGGCTGGACTTGGAATCAAGACAGAATAACCTTCACATCCTTCTTGAGAAAATACTGCGAGTGACCACAAAGAAAGAATTAAAATCTCAGGGAACTACAATCAGGATTATACAGGACTTAGTAGATTTAGAGCAGAGATGAGAGGAAGTTATTCACGATAGTTAGTCAGAGCTAGGAAGGATGCAGACAGACAGGCAGCTGAGTAGCATGAGCGAAAGAGCTTGCTTGTGACTTTGTTTAAAGGAGGCTGCTTCTGATTTGTTTAAGGGAGCTCTGGTATGTGGGAAGCCTATCAGGGGGAAGGCTTGGGGATGGTGTTGTCCTCTGTATTATTACTGTGTATAGATTTTTGTTACTATGATAGATTTGGCTTTTTAGTGTCTGAATAGATGTTTTAGTTCTGCCTTTCACGTGAAGAATCTGTTGTGTATTTCATGATTCAAAATTGCACCAGGATATTCATGGCCACCATAGGCGCTGTGAACATCACCTTGGTGCTACAGACAGGTCTTGAAGCCCTTATCTCAGACAAAAGAAAATCAAAAATAGGCCTAATTAAATGATGTAAGGAAGGAAGCTACCTCTTGCTAAAAATAATGCCAAAGGCAATGAAGTAATATCAGTACTAAACATATATGCACCAAGTGGTATAACATCCAAATTCTTAAAGGGGAAATTAAGTAACAGCTTCATGACTAAACAATGGATAGAGAGCACTATAATGAAATATAAAATAGATAACTTTGATTATATCAAACTAAAAATCTTTTGCATAAACATAAATGAGTGCAAACAAGATTAGGAGGAAAGCAGAAACAATCTTTATAGTGTCTCTGATAAAAGCTTCATTTCTCAAATACATAAAGAACTGCATCAAATTTATAAGAATACATCCATTCCCCAAATGGTAAGTAGTTAAAGAATATGGAAAGGCAATTTTCAGATGAAGAAACAAAGCAAACTATAGGTATATGAATAAGTGCTCTAAATAACTTTTGAATGGAGAAATGCAAAAAGAAACAAAACAAAGCAAAACCAAAAAGCTCTGAAGAATCACCTCAAATCTATCATTTGGCTAATATGACAAAATAAGGAAAATGATAATTATTGGAGAATATGTGGGGAAATTGGACACTAATGCACTGTTGGTAGAATTGTGAACTGATACAATCATTCCAGAGAGTAATTTCAAACTATGCCCTAATGGCAACCAAACTGTGTACCCTTTGATTCAGCAATACCATTATTAGGTCTGTTTGCTAAAGAGAACATTAAAAAAAGAAAAGAACCTAAATGTGTAAAAAATATTAATAGCATATTTTTTGTGGTAGTGAAAAATGATACATTGATGGAATGCCCATCAATTGGAAAATGGTTGAATAAGCTGTGTTGTATAAATGTAAAGGAATACTATTGTGCAATAATAAGTGAATAGGCAGATTTCAGAATAAAACCTGAAAAGACTTGTACAAACTTACACAAAGTAAAATGAGCAAAACCAGGAAAACACTGCTCAGTATGAGCAACAATGAAAGAGAGAGGAGAAGAGGGAGAAAAATTTGGAACTCAAAATCTTGTAAAAACGAATGCTAAAAATTATCTTGACATGTGATTGGGGAAAAATACAATTAAAAAAGATTCAACTCAAGCGCCATCTGAATATCATTCTTGGTCCCTTCTGAGCTAGACACTTTCCCTCAAGCTTACTTTCTATCTTTGTATATGTTTTCTTTACATCTATTTGCATTCATATTGCAATCTCCATCTCCAATTAGAATATAAGCTCCTTCAGGGCAGAAATAACTTTTATTTTCCTTTTGTATATTTAACATAGTGATTGGAAGGCAGTTAGTGCTTAATAAATTCTTGTGGATTGATTGATAGAGAAGTGTTTGAAACAGTGACAGTTTAAGCAACAACCCCAAATAGCTAGTAGCTGTCATAGGCAGGATTTGAACCTGGTATCCCTGACTCCAAGATCAGCTCCATGGTATTAAGGTATAAAATAAAACAAACACAAAAAGAGAGTTTGGGAGAGTTTAAGGATTTTACCATAGCTACACAACTAGTAAGAGTCAGAGCTTGCAAGGTGAAGCCACATCTTTCAAATTACATGTCATGAGAGGATATTATATAAAAACAATATGGTTATTATGGGGCAGCTATGTGGCATAGTTTACAGATTGCCAAGCTAAGAAGACTCATCCCCCTGAGTTCAAATCTGGCCTCAGACTCTTAGTAGGTCTTTGAGCCTAGGCAAGGCACTTGATGCTGTTTGTCTGTTTCCTTATCTATAAATTTAGCTGATGAAGGAAATGGCAAATCACTGTAGCTCTTTGCCAAGAAAACCATAAATGGGGTTACAGAGTCAGAAATGACCGGAATGACTGAACAACAAGAAATGGTTTTTGTAATAAATTGAAACTAATTAAATTTAATTGAATTGAAGTAAATGTTGGGATAGTCCTGTGATTAGCATCAAAACTTGACAGATTCAATGTCATAGAAAGTTTCCAGGTCTATCTTTCTTTTATAATTTCCTTATCCAACAGAGGGCTTGCTGGAATGCTGTATGTTTTTCAAATACTCTGATGAATATAGACCAGTAGCCTATTTCAGATGTCTTTTCACCATTAAAAATGTTTGGGTGCTTAGATTGTACATTGGCTGGAAAACATGTATCAAATTAATAGATAATTATGAAATGCATATATTACCCTTCTATGTATAGTCATAGTTAGAGGACAGAACCATGAAAACTGCCCTCATGCTGACTTAAGCAGGAAATTTAGTTTCTTACAGTCCTTAACAGTAACAGAATCCAATAATAATATGGATTTCACTGCTTACCTATGGACTTTGTATTGGAATTTTTCTTCCAATCATTTTGAGAAGAGCAAAGTGTATTCTTTGTTTTCCTCATCTGAAAAAGTTGTAAAGGAGCCAAGATGGCAGAGTAGAAAGACACATATATGTAGCTCTTATCCCATAGCCCATAAAATATCTGTAAAGAAGAACTCTCAACAAATTCTAGAGCAGCAGAAGCCACAGAACAATGGAGTGGAGGAGATTTCTAGTCCAGAGTGACTAGAAAGGCTGACAGGAAAGGTCTGTTGCACTAGACTCAGAGAAGAGCCCAGCTCAGCCTTGGCCACACTGCACTGAGAGGAGCAGATCCGAGCAGGTTTCAGGGACAAAATCTCCAGCACCAGCACAGATCCCTCAACCCACACGTGCCAAAGGTCAGGGAGAGGGTCTTTTCCACTAGCCAAGAAGGGAGCAGGTTGTCCCCATTACTCAGATGGGGCTCGCAAAGCAGACAGTAGCCCACATACATTGTGGAAGGTCTCTTAGTAAACCCCCTGAGGGAACTGAGCCCTGTGTGGTGGCCCTGCATCCATCTGAGCAGCTGATCTTAATCTCACACTGAATAGGAGCCCTGCCCCTCACCTAAAGCCCCTAAGGCTTTGGAGCAGCTCATCTGAATCTCAGCCCCCAGTGCTGAGTTGGCAGAATGGAGGCAAGGTGGTTGTAGAGAGGAAACTCAGAAGTTAATTAACTGATTGGGAAAATGCCCAGAAAAGGGGAAAAAAAATAAGACCATAGAAGGTTGCTTTCTTGGGGAACAGGTGTCTACCCTGATCCTTTCAGATGAGGAAGAACAAGGCATACTGTCAGTGGAAGTCAAGGTCTCTGCCTCCAGGGCCACCAAAGGGAACTTAAATTGCATTCAGGCAGTAGAAGACCTTAAAAAGTAAGTTAGCAGATTACTAAAGGAGAACCAAAAGAATGCTGAGGAAAATAACAGCTTTAAAAAGAGGCTAACTCAATTGGGAAAAGAGGTCCAAAAATCCAATGAGGAGAAGGAGATTTTAAAAAGCAGAATTATTCAAATGGAGGAGAAGGTTCAAAAGCTCACTGAATAAAATAATTCATCAAAAGAGAGAACTGAGTTCAGGGAAATGAATGACTATGAGTTAAACCAAGCAGTTAGTAAACAAAACTAAAAATTTGAAAAAAAAAAAAAGAAAATAATGTGAAACATCTCATTGGTAAAACAACTGACCTGGAAAATAGATCCAGGAGAAACAATTTAAAAATTATGGGACTACCTGAAAGCAATGATCAAAAAAAGAGCCTAGATAAATCTTACATGAAATTATCAAGGAAAACTGCCCTGATATTCTAGAACCAGAGGGCAAAATAAATATTGAAAGAATCCACTGATCACCTCCTGAAACAGAGAAACTCCTAGGAATACTGGGGCCAAATTTCAGAGTTCCCAGATCAAGGAGAAAATATTGCAAGCACCTAGAAAAAAACAATTTGAGTGTTGTGGAAATACAATCAGGATAAGACAGGATCTGGCAGCTTCAACACTAAGGGATCGAAGGGCTTGGAATGAGATATTGCAGAGGTCAAAGGAACTGGGATTGAAACTAAGAATCACCTACTCAGCAAATTTGAGGATAATACTTCAAGGGAATAAATGGTCATTCAATGACATACCAGACTTTCTATCATTCATATTGAGGAAAAGACCAGATCTGTAAAGAAAATTTGACTTCCCAAGACAAGAACCAAGAGAAGAATGAAAAGGTAAGCAGGAAAGAAAAATCATAAAAGATTCTCTAAAGCTGAACTGTTTACATTACTATATGGAAAGAAAACATTTATAAATCTTGAATTTTTTCTCAGTATTTGGGTAGATGGAGAGATTGCACACACACACACACACACATAGAGAGTACAGGGTGTGTTGAATTAGAAGAGATGATATCCACACAAAAAAATAAAATAAAATAAAAATTAAGGGGTGAGGGGGGAAAATACTGGGAAGAGAAAGGGAGAAATGAATTGGGGCAGGCTGTAACTCATAAAAGAGATAAGAAAAATCTTGTTCAATGGAAGAGAAAAGGGAGAACAGGAGAGAGGAAAAATGAAGCTACTCTTTCCACATGTGACTGAAGGAGGAAATAGCATGCTCACTAAATTTGATATTGAAATTTATATCATACCACAGGAAAGCAGGAGAGGAGGTTAAAAAGTGGGGTAAGGGGAATGTTAGAAATGAGGGCAAATGGGATAAGGGAGTGGCTAGAAATAAACACTTTTGAGAAGGGACAAGGTCAATTGTGGTGGGGAAGAAAAAGGGGATAGAGTAGGACAGAGGGCAATATAATTAGTATTACACAACATGATTATTATGGAAATCTTTTGCAAAACAACACATATTTAGTTTGTATTGAATTGCTTACCTTCTCAGCAGGGCTGGGGAGGGGGTAGAGGAGAGAGAGAAGTTGGAATTCAAAGTATTAGCAACAAATGTTGAGAACTTTTATTGCATATAATTGGTAAATAAGAAATACAGGGAATGGGGCATAGAAATTTATTTTTGCCATACAAGAAAAGAGAGAAGATGGGGATAAGGGAAGGGTGGGGTGTGATAGAAGGGAGGGTACATTGGGGGAAGGAGTAATTAGAATGTAAGGTATTAGGAAGCGGGGGGGGGAATGATGGGGAGAAAAATTAGACATTTTACAAAGTGAGGTAAAAGCAGTTATTATTAATTAAAACAATTGGCTGAATTAATTACTGAGACTAAATCAGAGACATATTTAGTCTGGGGAAAAGAATTTGAGTCTAAGTTTCTTAGAGGCAGGTAACCTTGAGTAAAATTTGGCATTGATGGAAAACTTAAGGTTTTAATGGTAAATTCATTTGTATGATTGTTATTTAATTAGGAACTAGAACATGTATAGAATGGCATGTAAGCCACTTAAGACTTGCCTCAAAAGATGTTCCTTAGTCAATGTGAAAGTATAGTCATATCTGAAACCTAGTCATTGAAACTTGCTATTTTAAGATTCTATGGGACTATTAACTGGCTGTTCTTCTAAGTCTAACTCCAGGTATGGGTAGCAAGAAAGGTGGTCTGAGCCTCCAATCCAGGATGGTAGTAAGCATGTGAGATGCTGGTATGAACTGCAAAAGGTGATCTCATGGGAAGGGTGGGAGAGCAGCTGTTCAGCCTGTGCTGAGGTAGGATTCTCCTGTCTACATTTCCCCACTGACACCTGGCAGACTTTAAGACCAACTGAATCCAAGTTGACAATCTACTCCTGCCTGGAATTGACATGAAATTGTGGAGATATTGGTTCCCTGCAATGTCTCTACTCTTGGTGATAATTTCCTATAGTGAAAAGGTTTGTAAGCGTAGTACCAGATCTATTCAATTATAGATTATTGGTAGGGGAACATCCGAGGTTAAGTCTAAAATTAAGCTGTTAGGCATAGGACTTTAGACCAACAACAATAAGTTAGGGTCCTTTAATTCTTAGCAATAGTATGGAGACAATTAGGTCAAGAGCTTGTGAAGTTAGCAATGTAAATATTATTTGTGTCTTAGTTGGTTAATGTTTAAAAGAAAATGCTGTTGTGGTCCATGTTGTAAATGTTTTAAAAAGAAGTATCACTGGACCAAAAGTTTGAATTGTTTTATCTGTTATAAACTGTGTTAAAAACGAAAAATACAATTTAAAAAAAATTCCATTAAAAAAAGCTGTAAAGTGACACACCATAAAACTGAAGAGATGAGTTGCTCAGAATTGGGGGGATATGGGTTCAAATCCCACCTTTCCTACAGGCTAACTATATGTCATGCAGAAATCTCCTATACTTTCTGAGTCTGTTTCTTATCTTCAAATAGAAATAATAATATCTTTAATACCTGTATGACATTTGTGAGGTTCAAATCCTTTAAAGTTTTAATTTGTCATTACCATCATTATAAATATGGAAAAGTGAAATATACATAGATGTGTGTGTATATATATATATATATATATATATATATATGCTCACACATATATTTTAGTTTATTTTATATACTATTTATTTGTGTACTACTTACAATCTAGTTTGAATTTTTGTGGGTTAGAATATCCTTTTTTCCCCTGGAAGAAAATGACAAAAAGAAGATTTTGAATAAATGCAATAAAAAGAAATTACTGTCAGTTTTTGAGAGAAGCAGAGAGATATGAGATCTTAGGAAAATAGAGTCATATATATATATATATATATATTTGGAAGGAAAATTAGATTTCATCCATTCTGACCCCCTCATTTTAAAACTTAGGGAAAAAAAGCCTCAGAGGGTGTTAAAGAATTTACCTGGTGTCACACAGTTGGTAATTAGTGGAACTGAAATTTGAATTCAGTGTCTTGGCTTCCAAATTAAGAATTCTCCCTGCTGTATAACTACCTGTGGATAATAGAAAGTAAAGCTTTTAGTATGACTATTTCCCAGGATAAAAATTTAGAGAATTTAGTACGTAATCATAAACTTAAATTTATTTCTGACTAAGCCAGGATTCAAAATAAATTATATCATTTCCCCTCATAAATACTGAAATATCTAGAAAGGTTAACTCATCTTAAGTTATCTCAGATTTCATATCCTGTCTTGTCTTCTTGTTTTTCCCTCTTTCTATTCAGAGCAGCAACATTCCACTTCTAGAGAAATATAGTCAGTTGTAACAGGTCCACATCAATCTCCATTCTCTTATATATTCGGTTGCAATGAATATACTGCTAAAGAAAGGTCATGGATTGACAATTCTGGAAGCCACATCCTCTGGTATTTATTCACATGATAGGAAGATGCCATTGAAAACCTTTTCATCTGTCTGCCAATGAACAGAAGAGCCAAATGCCATGGTGAGAGGGAGAATAGCGTTTGTGTGTATGAGAGTGAAGACAGTTCCTTTTTTTGTTTGTTTGTTTTAAATTGTACATTTATACAGCATTATAAACTTTGGGCCATCGTAGCTAACTGATATTTAAAAACAAAAGACCACTAGGAGGCATCACCTGCTCCCTCAGAATTCTCACCAAAAAACCAGCAAGTTTAACACAGAGGCAAAGAGGCTATACCCATCTTCTTCAGCTCTGTATCTTAGCTGAATATTTCTTTCCTTGCTGTGGTTCAGTCAATAATGTGTAGAGTAATTAGCAAGAAACAGCACCTGAATCGTTTGAAAATAATTTTGATTTTCAAGAATGTTTCTGTGTTTCCAGGCGAAAAAAATATTCTAGAACTGCCCCAGCTATCAATGCTGGGCAAACTGATGTCATAGTTCATCTGTCTAAACAACTAATGACCAAACAAAAGTATCAATTTACTGTACCATTTAGAGACATTCAAATCCATTATACAATAACATATGAGGAGAGAAGAAAAAGACCTAATCTGTCTAGGTATCTCTCACAGCTATATCCTCTCCAAATTATATAATTATTTTTAAACCTAATATGATGGAATTTGGAGCTAGAAGAGGCATTGTAGATCATTTAGACATGCACATAGAATAATGCCTGGCACAGAGAAGACCAACAATAAATATTCATTGAATTAAATAGAAATCTATTTAATAGATGAGTAAACAAGTCCTAAGAGGTAAAATAATTTTCACTAGGTCACACAGAAAGTTAAGAAGCAGCTGCAATGTGGCAGAAGCAATATCTGTCATGTAGTTTACATGACTAGTCTTTCCTTAAAAGGTATTGAAATCCATTTTTAGATTTAATTGGCTGAGGAGACTAAGGAGGCTTGAGTCATTGACATAATGTCTTGTTATATAAAGTATAAAAATACAGATCACAGGGAATCAGCTTCTTCAGACTCTTCAGACTCTTCAGACTGACAGAATATCATGGACAAAACATAGGTAGAAAAGCTTTTCTCAGTATTTGGGTAGTTGGAGGGATTATACGTACACACATGTATACCTGTATATGTATGTGTATATATATATATATATGTTATATGTATTGTGTGTGTATATATGTGTGTATGTATGTGTATAGACAGAGAGTACAGAGTGAGTTGATTAAGAAGGGATGATGTCTACAAAAATAAAATTAAGGGGTGAAAGAGGAAATATATTGGGAGGAGAAAGGGAGAAATAGAATGCAGCAAATTATCTCTCACAAAAGAGGCAAGAATAAGTTTATTCAATGGAGGAGAAAATGGAAGAGATGAGAGAGAGAAAGTGAAGCTTACCCTCTTCATATTTGGCTTAAGGAAGGAATAAAATGCACACTCAATTCAGTCTGAAAATCTATATTATACTACAGGAAAGTAGGGGAGAAGGGAACAAGTGAGGTGAGGGTAAATGACAGAAGGAAGGGCAAATGGGAGGAGAGGATAATTAGAAGTAAACACTTTTGGAGAGGGACAAAGTCAAAATTTGAGAATGGAATAAATGAGAAACAGGATAGGATGGAGGGAAATATAGTTAGTCTTACACAACATGACTATTATGGAAGTCTTTGCAAAACTACACATATATACCCTACATCAAATTGTTTGCCTTCTCTGTGGAAATAGGTGGGAAGGGAGAAAGGGAGAGAAGTTGGAGTTCAAAGTATTAGGAAGGAATGTTGAGAAATGTTTTTGCATACAACTGGGAAATAAGAAATACAGTTAATAGGGTATAGAAATCTATCTTGTCCTACAAGAAAAGAGAGAAGATGGGGATAAGGGAAGGGAGGGGTGTGAAAGAAGGGAGGGCATATTGAGGGAAGATGCTATGGGTTGGGGGTGGGAAGAGATGGGGAGAATATTTGGAACTCAAAATTTTGTAGAAATAAATGTTGAAAACTAAAAATTAATTAATATTTAAAGTTGAAAAAAAAAAAGAAAACCTATATCACACTGAATAAATATTGTATCTCTCCGAAAATTCTTTTTTGTGTGTGCTTTTGTTGAGTAAATTGACTTTCATCGACTGATAAGTGGTCTCATTTCAGATCCAATCTCTTATCTAACTTACTTAAGGAACCTAACCCAGGCCCAGTCTACAAGAACTGGAATTCAAATTCAAATCCTCTGATTACTTACAATACTCTTTCCTTTCACCTAACTCTATTTTCTATTAATGAAATGTAACAGCAGATTGAAAAGTCAGGGCAGGAGAGAGGAGATGAAAAGAGAAAAAGAAAGGAAATGTAAAATATGCCTATCTGCATTAGAGAGAATGGGATAAATTTAGGTATTATAATGATTTGAGCAATTTCTTTTTTCTTTTTCTTCCTATAGATTTTTTCAAGTTTTACTGGATAGTAGAATGAATCAAAGGGAATATGTATGTTTATTTCAGAAAAGAGAAAACTCAGAAGGGACCTGATAACTTTATTCAAGTATTTTAAAGGGCTGCTATGTAGAAAAGGAATCAGACTTGTCCTTTTTGACCCAAGAGGCCTAAAAAGGAGTAGATGGATGGGGAAAAAGGTATTCAAAGTCAAATTAACCTGAATGTCAGGAAAAACTATCTAATAATTACAGCTGTTCAAAAGTGGAATTTGCTATTTCAGAAGGTGGTGTATCTTTCTCAGAGGAATACATCTTCCAACATAGCCTGTCCCACCACTTATCATGTATGTTGAAATAGGGAATCATTTTATGCATGAGGTGACTTAAATGACCTTTGAGAATCCTTCTAACTCTCAAATTCTGTTATTCTGTAATAGTCTGATATACTTTTGATCAAGGAGGTAAAAGATCAGCAGTGCCGTTTTTCCTTCCACTGTACAATTATTTCTGTGCTTTTCCACAACCTTGGCTATATATCCCCCAAGGACAGATGCTATGGTGCTTTGTGACCTACAATCTAGTATTAATGCACCTGCATAATACATAATACATGGAGAAGAGGATTAAGCTTCATGAAAGTTCAGAGTAAATGTGAAACTGTTCAATATGTGAAAAACATGGTGTGCATCCATGTATGTTTGTGAGTATAAATTCTTGTAATCGTTATTACATGCCTGAGAAATCTCCATCCCTCAGTGCTTCTGTTGCACTATCAGTCGGCCCCATATTCAGACTAATGAACCGCAGGAGGGAATAAAAAAAAATGTTTCACTTATTTTTTTTTTACCATCCCCTCTGAACATCTATTTCATTATTCCATTTAGACCCAGACCTGAATGATAAGCTTGGGACATGTACTGCTTGAACAGACCACTTGTACTGCAATTTATATGCAAACAGGTAATACAGTAGAGCAGTGATGGTTAGGGGGATGAAAATTCCCTTCCATCTCCTTTAAAGAAGCAACTGATGTCATTTTTCCTTTAATGTATTTGCTAGAATTGTTGAAATGCTAAACATATAATTTAATTGCATAGGAAAGAAATAATTTGAACGCCACAATCATTAATAACACAAACTAACTTAAGGAAGTTTTTAGCATCTTTAATGATTGCTAATCATTTTTTTTATAAGAACACAGTAGTAAGAAACACTGAAGGCTGTACCTGAATAGTGGAAAGAACACTGGATTTGGAATCAGATGATTTGAGTTTGAATTCTGGTTCTGCTAGTTATTACTGGAGTTATCTGGGTAAATGACTTTCTCTTTCTAGGCTTCCCAAGCTGTAAAATAACAGGGTTCAATCAGACAATACATAAGGTCATTTTCAACTCTAATTTGCTATAATTAGATGTATAGACAGTGTAAATGTTTCTATTAGGTCCAAGTAAGTGGCAATATCCTCTTGAATTAAGGGCCATAGAAAACATCTATGTAAAGTTAATAATTATCAGAGATTTAGAACTAGAAGGGACTGTGAGAGTCTTTAAAATCTAGTCTATTTATTTTACATATAGGTAAATTGAGACATATTTAAATTTAAATTCACATTTAAAGTTAATTGCCCTGAATGAAACAGCTAGGTAATGTCTGATGTAAGAACTGAACCCAAGTGTTCTTGTCTCCTAGTTCAGTGCCCTATTCCTAGTTATACATTTCTTTCCTCTAAGGAGCAAACTATCATCGCCAATTCTTCTGGGCAAATTGACCACAAGTTAGTTCACTATGTAATTTTCAGGGATACCAGGAGAATTCCATCCTATTACTCTTGGAATATCATAAAAAAGCCAATATTTTCACATCCCACTGGGGAAATGGCCAATTTGCCTTTGCCTTTGGAGCAATTCAGCTTTATCCTCTTCCTTAATACTGATTTTCCTCTTTACTTTTAAGTTCAATTAAAAGTTGGGTTTAACTTCTGGTCAGAAAAACAGCTTGACTTTTCCCACTTAATAAATGGGGAAGGAATAAATCTTGCATGCTCTGTCATGGGCCAGGTTTAAGACTCTGAGAAAGTGACAAATTCTCTCTCTCTCTCTCTCTCTCTCTCTCTCTCTCTCTCTCTCTCTCTCTCTCTCTCTCTCTCTCTCTCCTCTCCCCCTTTTCCCTTCTCTCTCTCTCAACAGTGGCAATTATATTTGTTTCTTCCCCTTTCAACAATAATGATAAAATACATGACTGCAATACACAGAGCAGAGAAGGAATGCTAAGTTCAAAGACTTGAAATTGATTAGATCCATCAGCATTTGGCAGTATTAGGCAGTAAGGAGACTAGAGTGCCAGATTTGGAATAAAGAAGCCCTGAGTTCAAATGCTGCTTCAGAAGTTTACGTGCTGTGTAAATCTGAGCAAGTCAATTAACCTCTCTCTGTCTCAGCTTCCTTATCTGTGAAATTAATTCATGATAGAGTCTACCCTGAAGGATTGTTGTGAGAATCACATAAAACATAATGTAAAATGGTTTGCAAACTTAATGTCACCATAGAAATATTAGCTATCCTTCACTATTTATTATTATTAGCATTATTGTTATGAGAAAGGGGAGTAGAACACTCACTGTACATGTGATTAAAATTGAGAATTGAAGAGGAATATGGAAAGATGGTAGAATAGGTCAGAAAATTCCAAGCTCTCAGGTTTACTCCCCCCCAAAAAAAGATAAGCTAGCACCTTAGGGTGAACAAAGTGCAGATAAAAATAAATAATAATAAGGGCACAACAGGGTTCTTCCTGAACCAATTTAAAAATATGAGAAGAGAAATCTCAGAAAAGGTTGGGTCCTTGTGAAGAGTAAATAACTCCATGCTAGAGTCCCCTTTAACAACAAACAAGTCCTGGGAATAATGGTTGCTTTGGGCATACTCATAGAAACTTCCCCCAAGCCCCCCATAGTGAGGGGACTTGGGTGTCTGAGCCTGAGAACATCAAGGAAACCTCTGCTAACAAGGAACACCAGACCCAGATGTGCTGCCAAGAGCAGCAAAGACAAGAAGGAAAGCACATGCACAATCACTGCAGAAGCAGTGGGGCAGAAAACCTCTGTCTGCATGCAACTACAGGAGTTGGAGATTTGACTTTGGGTTAGAGGCTAGAGGGGAAAACTGAAGATCTGGGGCAAGAGGCACCATTTCCCATGACTCAGTTTTAGAGGTGATTATAAAAATTGAGCTGTTACCACAAAATACACACAGACAAAGGGGAAAGAATCCAACTATAGAAACCTATTACGGAATAGAGATGACCAGGGCTCATCTTCAGGAAAGGATACTGAAGTAATGTATCTTCTGTCTTCTATCCCAAAGACTAACATCAAATGGCCCCCTGTCCAAAAAGAATACATTCAAAATGTCAAAAAAAAGACTTTAAAAATCAAATGATAGAGATGGAGGAAAGAATTAAGTTATAATAATAATCGAAGAAAAAACAAGAAGATTAAGAAAGGAAAGTCAACCAATTGGAAAATAAAATCCAAAATCTTAAGGAAGAAAATAACACCTTGAAAATTAGAATTGGGCAAGGCAAGGCCAGTGAAATTATAAGGGATCAATAAATAATTAAACAAAATATGCACAACGAAAAAAATAGGAGAGAAAGTGAAACATCTGATTAGAAATCAATCCATCTGGAGAATAGATCAAGAAGAGAAAACATAAAAATAATTGGACTAATTGAAAGCTATGATCAAAAAAGAATTTTGATATAAAAGTACAAGAATAATTAAAGAAAATTGTCCTGAAATATTAGAACAAAGGTGTGTGTGGGGAGATTAGAAATAGAAAATATCTATCAATTACCACTTATAAGAAATACTATGAGATAAACTCATAGAAATATTATAGTCACATTCCAAAATCCCTAGCTCAAGGATAAAATATTAAAAAAACAACCAGAATAAAGCTATTTAAATATGTTAGTGACACAATAAGAATCACACAAAACTGAGGAGCAAAGGTATTAAAGGACTACAGGTTTTTGTACATTTTATGTGGAAGAACAGAGAAACTGAAGTTCTGGCCAAAAATATATACCCAGCAAAGTTAACCATGATCCTAAATGAAAAAAATAATAACATTTATCAACTGTCAGACAAACTTGTAAGATTTTGTAAAAAAAAATAAAAACACAAAATCTGAACTTAATACAAGATTTGACATAGAAGAGACAAAAGATGACAAGGGATTAAATAAGAACAGACTGGTTACCATTTACGTAGGTAAAATACAAAACATATGTCTAAGATTCTTATTAATAATTAGGTAACTCATAAGAAAGACTGAGATAAGTCTGAGTATGATGTGAATTTAAAAAGTAAAACCATTTAGGAATAGTTAAAATAGTAATTGTTTTTATACAAATGAGGTACAAGGAGAACAATCAATACAGAGGAATTATATGAATAAGGAGATATGGTAGTTCCCTTAACCTACTTTTTTTGGGAATGAGTTTAAGAAGGAGCGAGACATATATATTTAGAGGAGTATAAAAGTCTTCTAAATTCAGAAGAAATAAAATGATAAGGAGATGGGGGGAGAAGGAAAAGGGAGAGATCTTTAGAGAGGAAAGTGAAGGAATAGGTAAAAAGGGGTATAGAATGGTGTTTAAATCAATGGGAATAGGAGCATAATGGAGAGATCTCTAGAGGGGAGGGTGAGGAAATCACTTTTTGGAGTCTATAGAGCAGTGTTTAGATATGTGGGAATGGGAGGATACGGAGGGATACTATTAATGAAATAGGCAAGTAATAGGAGGGCATGGCACTGATTAGAAGTAAAGTAGAAGAGGCAGGAGGGACAGGAAACAAGGGATATGCACAAATATGAAAACAAAGATCAGGAGTGTAATTTGTTTTAGAAGGTATATGTCTATATATTTATATATCTATACCTGCAGAGACATATATCTGCCCTGAATGGTAGCATTCTGGGAATAGGGGAGAGAGGAATCTGACAATATTTTGTTTACAAGAAACATATTTAAAAATGAAAGATGCACACAAAGTCAATAGATTGAAATAGAATCCATTATGCTTCGGATGAGGTTAAAAAAGGAGTGGTAGAAATCATGTTATCTAACACAGTTTAAAGCTAAAATAGATGCAGTTAGAAGAGATAAACAGGGAAACTTCATTAGGATAAAGTATAACATAGAAAATGAAGCAGTAACAGAACTAAATCTGTGTGCACCAAATATTATACCATCTATATTTTTAAAGGTTTAAGGAACTACGGGTGAAAATAGAGAGTGGTATTATAATTGTGAGAGCCTTTAATTTTTCCCTTTCAAATTATTTAAATATAGCAAAAAAATAACAAAGAAGTCAAGGAAGTAAATCGATATATTTAGAGAACTGAGTTAGATATACTAGCTACCTGGAGAGAAATGAATGAGAACAGAAAAAAATAATACAACTCTTCTCTCAGTGGTTTGTTTTCTTTACAAAGATTGATATTATATTAGAGCATAAAAAATTTATAACTAAAAGCAGAAAAAAATTGAATGTATCCTTTTCAGCAATAAAAAGTAATTGGAGACTAACCAACTTAATATTGAAGAAAGAGTGAGTTAAAGAACAAAATATAGAAAAGATAATTTAAATAGGATGACAATGAAAAAACATGTCAAAACTTAGGGGATACTGCAAAAGCAGCGATTAGAGGAAAATTTATATCACTAAATGCTTACATCAATCAAATAGAGAAAGAGTAGACCAGTGAATTGTTTTTGCAGATTTTTTAAAAAAATGAAAAAATAAAACAACCCCCAATTAAATAGTAAATGGGAAATTTTAAAAAGAAAGAAAATTAAGCAAGAATAATAAATTAAGTGTAAGGAAACTATTCAATTAATAAGTGAAATTAATAGGTTTTAGGAAAAAACAATAAAACACAAACTCTTGGGTAATATAGTTTACAAAAGAGAAGAAAATTAAATCATTATTATTAAAAATGAAAAGAGTAAATATTGCACTAATGAAGATGAAATCAAAGTGGTTACAAGGAGTTATTCCGCCCAATCATAGGCTAATAATTTTAATAATTTTAGGAAAATGGAAGAATATTTGCAAAAATATAGACCATCGAGATTAGCAGAAGAGGAAATAGAATATTTAAATAGACCTTTGTTTTTAGAAAAAGAAATAGAACAGGTAATAAATAAACTTCCTTTATTTTTTAGGAAAAAAATTCTTTTTAAGAAAAAAAGAAGCAGGATCAGACTCATTTATAAATGAATTTTTTCAGGTGTTTAAAGATCAACTAATTCCAATATTAAAGAATTTGGAATAATAGGCAAAGAGAGATCTTACCATTTTTTTTTTTGTAATTAAAGGAATATGATATTGATACTTAAAAGAGGGAGAGAATAAAAACTGAGAAAAAAAGTATATAATCCAAAGTGATTAATTAATATGGATGCAGAAATCCTAAATACTATGTGACTAGGAGATCACAACAATATATTACAAAGATTATACATTTTGACTAACTGAGATTTATATCAGAAATGCAGAAATTATTGAACATAAGGAAATCTACTAGTACAATTGATTATATCAATAATAAAAGTGATGAAAATCATATGATTATAACACTAGTTTCAGAAGAAAAAGCTTCTATTAAAAACAATTAAATGAATAGTTATAAATGGAGTTTTCCTTAAACTGATGACAAAATATTTATCTAAAACCATCAGCAAGCATTATTTCTAGTGGTGATAAGGTCTAAACCTTCCCAGTACAATCAGGTAGGAAACAAGCCTGTCCACTGTCACGTATTTAATTCAATATTGTTCTGGAAATCCCAAAGATAAGAAAAAAAGAAAGAGAAGAAATTAGAACAGGGAATGAACTAATAAAACTGTCTCTTTTTGAAAACAATATGATAGTATACTTGGAAAATACAAAAGATTCAATTAAAAAGATAGTTGAAACAATAATTTTATTCAAGTAGAAGTATATAAAGTAAATCTACATAAATCATCAGTGTTCCTATATATCACCAATAAAACCCTGTCAGAAGGGATAGCAAACTCCATTTAAAACAACTCTAGGCAGTGTAAAATATGGTGGAGTACAACTGCCAAAACAAATGCAGGAATTGTATGAATAAAAACTATTACAATTTTTATAAGAATAAAAACAGATTAGATAATTGGAGGACATTTTCTTCCGATATTTAATTTTTCATGGGAAGGCAGGGTCAATATAACAAAAATAATATTTTACTGGAAATAATTCAGATATTAATTGTCATCACAATTAGATAGAAAAATGTTTTACAGTATTAGAGAAAATTAATAAAATTCATTTGGAAGAGCAAAATGTTAAGAATATCAAAGGAATTAATAAAAAATGTAAAGAAAAGAAGTTTAGTAGTGCCAGATCTTAAACTATATTATAAGGCAATAATTCTCAAGACTATCTGGTACTGGCTAAGAAATATGAAGATGGATCAGTGGAACACAGTAAACATGCAATGACTATAGTAACCTTGTTGCTGAGAAGGATAAAGAAAATGATTTTTTATAAGAATTCATTATTTGGTAAAAGTTTTGGGGAAAGCAGGAAAACCATTTGGCAGAAATTGTGCAAAAACTAATATCTTACACCACTTACTAACATAATGTCAAAACAAACATATAACCTATATATAAAGGGAGATGTTATAAGAAAAAAATTGAAGATCATGGAGTATATTACTTGTCAGACTTATAAATAGATGAACAATTTATGAATTAATGAGAGATGGAGAGCAGAGTGACTTCTAAAACTACATTAAATTTACAAGCTTTGTACAAATAAAATCATGCATCTGAGATCATTAGGAAAGCAACAAATTGGAAGGAGGGAGGGAATGATAGACAGTTTCCCAGAAAACAGTCTCATAACTCAAATATTTTTTTTAATTATCCAATATACAGGAAGAGTAATAGTTCCTCACTTAACAAGTGGTCAAACGTATGAAAAGGTAGTTTTCTGACAAAATCAAAGTAAATTATGGTAATATAAAACCTTTTAAATTATTACTAATTAGAGAAATACAAATTAGAACAATCTTGTCATATCATCTTGAAACTATGATCTTAAAAAATGATTGAGGGGGAAAGCAAGAAACTATAAAAAGAATGTGGAAAACTTGGGAAAATAAACTCATTGTTGGCAGAATTGTGAAATAATCCAACCATTTGGGAGAACATTATGCATGATAATATGCCCAAAGAGACATGAAACTGTTGATATCTTTTGACCCAGCTACATCAATATTAGGTATTTTTCTAAAGATGATTAAGGAAAAAGGAAATGACCCATATTATCTCAAATATTTATAGTAATTCTCTGTGGTGGCAAATGACTGGAAATTGTGGGAATGTCTATCAATTTGGGAATAGTTGAATAAGTTGTGGTATGTGAATGTGATGTAATATTACTGTGTTATAAGAAATGATGAGCTTGGTGATTTTAGGACAAAAAAACATGGAAAGATGTTCATGAAATTATGAAGAGTGAAATGAATAGAACAAGAGACCACTGTATATAGTAACAGCAATGCTGTTTTAAGAATGACTTTGAGGGGGGTGCAGCCAAGATGGTGGAGTAGAAAGACTCACATATGCTAGCTCCGAACCCACCCACAGTCCATATATTTCCTGTAAGAAGAACTCCCCACAAATTCTGGATCACTGCAAGGCATGCAGAAACACAGTGGAAAAGATTTCCATTCCAGAGAGCCCTGGAGAGTTGTCTCCAGGGTCCATCGTGCCCCAGAAAGTGGAGTCCACCCCTGCCCTGCTCTGGCTGGGTGGCCCCAGAGGAGCAGATCCGACCAGGCTTCAGGGACAGAACCTCCGGCAGCCGGGAAGGTCCCTTTGCCCACAGACACTCCAGGTCGGTAAGAGAGACGTCTAGGCTAGTCGAGAGGGGAGTGGGGTGTCTCCGTGACTCGGGGACCCTCGGGAGGCAGTGGCAGAGCCAGCAGCAGCGGCCCCAGGGACTCACCACGCAGGCAGGATCTTCTTTACTGAAGGTCTCTGCATAAAGCCCCTGAGGGAACTGAGCCCGGGAAGTGGCCCTGCCCCCCACTCGCTCCATTACTGAAGGTCTCTGCATAAAGCCCCTGAGGGAACTGAACCTGGGAGGTGGCCCTGCCCCCACCCAAGCACCAGAACTTAAGCTCACATTAAATATCAGCCACTCCCACCATGGAGAGCCCTGAGACTGGGAAGCATCATTTGAATCTCAGACCCCAAGCATTAGCTGGGCAGATCTAGGCAGGGGTACAGAGGAATCTCAGAAGTCAAGTAACTGGCTGGGAAAATGCCCAGAAAAAGGAAGCAAAATAAGACCATAGAGAGCTATTTTGATGGTGTACAGATGTTCCCGCCTTTCAATTCTAATGACGAGGAAATATTCTTACCATCAGGGAAAGACGTGGAGGGTGGGGCCTCTGTGTCCCAGACACCCCAGGTGGATGTCCGGTGGATTCAGGCCATGGAAGAGATCAAAAAGGATTTTGAAAATCAAGTTAGACAGGTGGAGGAAAAACTGGGAAGAGAAATGAGAGAGATGCAAGAAAAGCATGAAAAACAGGTCAATACCTTGGTAAAGGAGACCCAAAAAAATGCTGAAGAAAATAACACCTTGAAAAATAGGCTCACACAATTGGCAAAAGAAGTTCAAAAAGCCAATGAGAAGAAGAATGCTTTCAAAAGCAGAATTAGCCAAATGGAAATAGAGGTTCAAAAGCTCACTAAAGATAATAGCTCTCTCAAAATTAGAATGGAAAAGATGGAGTGTAATGACTTTCTGAGAAACCAAAAAATCACCAAACAAAACCAAAAGAATGAAAACATGAAAGAGAATGTGAAATATCTCATGGGAAAAACAACTGACCTGGAAAATAGATCCAGGAGAGACAATTTAAAAATTATGGGATTACCTGAAAGCCATGATCAAAAAAAGAGCCTAGACATCATTTTCCATGAAATTATCAAGGAAAACTGCCCTGATATTCTACAACCAGAGGGCAAAATAAGTATTGAAGGAATCCATCGATCACCCCCTGAAAGAGATCCAAAAAGAGAAACTCCTAGGAACATTGTGGCAAAATTCCAGAATTCCCAGGTCAAGGAGAAAATATTACAAGCAGGTAGAAAGAAACAATTCCAGTATTGTGGAAATACAATCAGGATAACTCAAGATCTAGCAGCTTCTACATTAAGGGATCGAAGGGCGTGGAATAGGATATTCCAGAAGTCAAAGGAAGTAGGGCTCAAACTAAGAATCACCTACCAGCAAAACTGAGTATAATACTTCAGGGGAAAATATGGTCTTTCAATGAAACAGAGGACTTTCAAGCATTCTTGATGAAAAGATCAGAGCGGAAAAGAAAATTTGACTTTCAAAGATAAGAATGAGACGAAGCATGAAAAAGTAAACAGCAAGGAGAAGTCATAAGGGACTTACCAAAAGTGAACTGTTTACATTCTTACATGGAAAGACAATATTTGTAACTCTTAAAATTTTTCAGTATCTGTGTAGTTGGTGGGATTGTACAAACACACATACACACACATGTATACGTGTGCATGCACGCACACATACACACATGCATGCACACACAGAGACAGAGAGCACAGAGTGAATTGAATAGGACGGGTTCATATCTTAAAAGAAATTAAGGTAAATGATGAGAGAGAAATGTAGTAGGAGGAAAGAGGGTGAAATGGCATGGGGTAAATTATCTCTCATTCAAGAGGCAAGCAGGAGACTTTTTAATGGAGGGAAAAAGAGGAGAGCTGAGAAAAAAAAAAAAAACAAGAAGTTTACCCTCATCACATTCAATTAAAGGAAGGAATAAAATGCACACTCATTTTGGTATGAATACCTATCTTACAATACAGGAAAGTGGGGGAGAAGGAGATAAACAAGGAGGGGGGGATGATGGTAGGGAGGCCAATGGGAGGAGGGAGCAATTTGAAGTTAACACTCAGGGAGGGACAGGATCAAAAGACAGAATAGAAACAATGGGGGCCAGGATAGGATGGAGGGAAATAACAGTTAGTCTTACACAACACGACTATTAGGGAAGTCATTTGCAAAACTACATAGATAGGGCCTATATTGAATTTCCTGCCTTCCCAAAAGGAATGGGTGGGGAGGGAGGGATGGGGAGAAGTTGGAACTCAAAGTTTTAGGAACAATCGTTTAGTATTGTTGTTGCTACTAGGATATAAGAAATACAGTTAATGGGGAATAGAAAGTCATCTGGCCCTACAGGACAAAAGAGAAGATGGGGACAAGAGAAGAGAGGGATGATAGAAGAGAGGGCAGATTGGTCATAGGGAAAATTAGAATGCTCGGTGTATTGGGGTGGTGGGAGGGGAGAAAAGGGGAAAAAAATTGGAACCCAAAATTTTGTGAAAATGAATGTAAAAAGTTAAATAAAAAATAAATTAAAAAATATAATAAAATAAAAATAAAAACAAAAAAAGAATGACTTTGAGCAAATAAGTTATGATGTCCATTTTAAGTACCCAAATTAACTATAAAGCAGATATAAAGAAAGATACATGTGCTCCAGAGAAAGAAGTGGTAAGTATGTATAGAGCATATATATTTTTTTTTACCAATAAATGTATGTAATATGTGTATACACATATTTGTATGTATATACATATATACATATTTGTATAGATATATATGTATACCTATATACACACCTACCTGCCTACCTCTTCATATATACCTATGTATTTGTATATGTATATGTATATATATATATATATATATACACACATACATATATAGTGTGTATACACACATATACATAAACTATTTATATTTGTTTGTACATATGTAAATCTACACATACTTATTTGAATCTAATTATAGCTATCTGTAGTGCAGGGGAGGAGGGGAAAAAAGAAAAAAAGTTGCATAATTTTGTTGTATATTTGAAACCAGTAGCAATTTGTATATAGTACATTTGCAGTTTCATGTACAGTCATCTTTTTATTGTAGTGTGTTGTGGAAATGTTTGTTTACTTTATAAATTTAAAAGAAGTATGAAATTTTTAAAGAGGGTATTTTCCATTTGTTGAAAATTGTACAAGACTTCTTGAAAGAGATGAAAGGCAAATGTGTGTGTGTTTATGTGTGTTTGTGTGTGTGTGTGTCCATGAGATGGTACCTTCTGGTTAATTTTTTTAAAAAGCTTAAAATAAGGAGACATGTTCCCCAAAGACATACACTACTTTATTTCTCCTTTTTTTATTTATTTTCACTTTTCAACATTCATTTGCACAAGATTTTGAGTTCCAAATACTCTCCTCATTTCTCCTGTCCTCCATCCCAAAGCACCATGCTTTCTGGTTACCCCTTCCCCCAATTTGCTCTCCCTTCTCTCATACCCCTCCCTTCCCTTATCTCCATCTTTTTTCTTTTCTTGTAGGGTAAGATAGATATCTATGCCCCATTACCTTTTATTTGTCATTTCCCAATTGCAGGCAAAAACAATTCTCAACATTCATTCCTTAAACTTCCAGTTTCAAGTTCTCTCCCTTCCTCCCTCTTCAACCATTCCCACTGAGAAGACAAGCAGCTCATTATAGGCTATATATGTCTAATTTTGCTAAAGACTTCCATAACAATCCTGTTGTAAAACACTAATTATATTTCCCTCCATCCTATCCTACCTGCTATTTATTCAATTCTCTCCTTAGACCTTGTGCCCCCTCTAGAGTAATTACTTATTATTACCCCTTCCTCCGATTTGCCCTCCCTTCTATCATTCCCCACTCCACTTCTCCCCTACTTTCCTGTAGTGTAAGTTAAATGTTCATACTAAATTGAATGTGCATATTATTCCCTCCTTAAGCCAAATATGATGAGAGTAAGCTTCACTTTATTCCTCTCACTTTATCCCTCTTCCCTTCCATTAAAAAGGCTTTTTCTTGACTCTTTTATGAGAGATAATTTTCCCCAATATATTTCTCCCTTTTTCCTCTCAATGTACTCCTCTCTTACATCTTAATTTTATTTTTTAGATATGATCCCTTCCTATTCAACTCATCCTGTGCTCTCTATCTGTGTGTGTGTGTGTGTGTGTGTGTGTGTGTATGGATAGAGAGAGAGAGGATAGATAGATATCTATATCTATCTATCTATCTATCTATCTATCTATCTATCTATCTATCTATCTATATATATATATATATATATATATATATATCCCTAAATACACATATATTCCCTCCAACTACTTAAATACTGAGAAAAGTTTTAAGTTACAAATATTATCTTTCTTTTTAGAATGTAAACAGTTCAACTTTAGTAAGTCCCTTAAGATTTCTTTTTCCTGTTTACCTTTTCATACTTCTCTCTCTTCTTGTGCTTGTAAGTCAAGTTTTCTCTTCATCTCTGGTCTTTTCATCAAGAATGCTTGAAAGTCTTCTATTTCACTGAATGACCATTTTGTCCCCTGAAGTATTATACTCAGTTTTGCTGGGTAGGGGAGTCTTGGTTTTAATCTTAGTTCTATTGACTTCTTGAATGTCATATTCCAAGTCTTTCTATCCCTTAATGTAGAAGCTAGTATATCTTATGTTATCCTGATTTTATTTCCACAGTACTCAAATTTTTCTTTCCGGCTGCTTGAAATATTTTCTCTTTGACCTGGAAATTCTGGAATTTGGCTGCAAGATTACTAGGAGTTTGTCTTTTCAGATCTCTTTCAGGAAGTGATCAGTGGATTCTTTCAATATTTTTAACCTCTGGTTCTAGAATATCAGGGCAGTTTTCCTTGATAATTTCCTGAAAGATGATGTCTAAGCTCCTTTTTTTTCATCATGGTTTTCAGGTAGTCCCATAATTTTTAAATTATCTCTCCTGGATCTATTTTCTAGGCTAGTTGCTTTTCCAATGAAATATTTCACATTGTGTTCCATTTTTTTTTCATTCTTTTGGTTTTGTTTTGTAATTTCTTGGTTTTTCTTAAAGCCAGAACCTCCCATCTGCTCCACTCTAATTTTATAGAACTATTTTCTTCATTGAGCATTTGAACCTCCTTTTCCATTTGGCTAATTTTGCTTTTTAAAGGATTCTTCTCCTCATCGGGTTTCTGAGTCTCTTTTACCATTTGAGTTAGTCTATTGTTAAAGGTGTTATTTTCTTCATCATTTTGGGGGTCTCCTTTAGTAAGCTATTGACTATTTTTCATGATTTTCTTGCATTGCTCTCATTTCTCTTCCCAGCTTTTCCTTTACCTCTCTCACTTGATTTTCAAAATCCTTTTGAGCTCTCCCATGTCCTGAGACCACTGTATATTTATTTTGGAGGTTTGGGATGCAGAAACCTTGACTTTTATATCTTTCTCCGATGATAAGTAGTATTCTTCCTCATCTGAAAGTCTGGAGTAAAATACCTATTCAGCAAGAAAACAACCTTCTGCAGTCTTATTTTTTTCCCTTTTTGGGGCATTTTCCCAGCCAGTTACTTGACTTTTGAGTCCTTTGTCAAGAATCTGTCAATTCTCAATTTCTCCAGGGTGGTAAAACCAAGGGAGAGGAGTCTACTCTTCTCTTAGCCTGCATTCTGATCTGGGAGTTACCAAAGCTTTTCTGCCCAGGATCTGCAAGTAGAATTTCCTTTTCAGAGTCTCCACCAGATCCACCCTGCCAGCATTCTTCCCCACCCCAGGGCTGCTGCTCAGGTCTGACACCCAGATTAGAGGCTCAATTTCCCCAGTGTCTTTAGCCTGAGGATTCCAAAAATGGATGCTTTTGCTGCTGTTGCTGCCTGGATCTGGGGTTAGTGGAAGATCCTCCTCCCTTCTCACCCAGGTGAAAAACTTTATCACTGGCATTTGATGCTGTCTTTGGAGTTTGTGGATTGAGGGATTTGGAAACTCCAGCTGTTGCAGGAGATTCTTCCCCCAAGGCCTACTCATTTCCTATTCCTGTTGGTGCCTTGCAGCCAAGACTGGGCTGGGGTGCATGGGCTGGGCACTGTTCTGTGCCCTGTGTGATTGATCTTTCTTTTCTTCTTTTCAGTCTACCTTGGGCTGGAAATCTCTTTCACTTTGTCTTTTGTGGCTTCTCCTGCTCTAGAATTTGTTTAGAGTCATTTAGTACATGTATTGTATGGGCTGTGGGGAAGAGCTAGAGTAAGTGTGTCTTTCTACTCCACCATCTTGGCTCCACCCCATATTTATTTTCTTGAAGAAAAATCAAAATACAAGCTGAAAGGGTTTTTCATAGATCTTTAAGCCTAACTGATGGCCCTTTTTGCAGATGACATAATAAATACATCAAACTCTGAAGCATGTAAGTAGTAGATGTCAGAAGCAGGATTCTAATCCATGTCCCTTTCTGTCTAGCATTCCTCCTAAATAAAATTCATAATCTTTCAAAATAACTTGACTTAGAAATTAACTTCAAGGAGCTGAAGAACACCTACTGTTCAGAGTAAAATGTGAAATTTGAAGGACAATTAGAAAAATACACACAAAAACACAACTGTCTTTATATAGCTATTTTTATAAATTTATTTATTTTTAGTTTTCAACATTCACTTACATAATTTTTAAACATTTTCTCCACTTCCATCCTCCTTTCCATCCCAACATGGCATGTAATCCTATACAAGATTTTCATATGCATTCTTAATAAACATATTTTCATATTAATCATGTTGTATAGAACATTTTGAAAGAATGGGAGGAACCATTAGAAAACAAAACAAAACAAAACAAAATATAGTAAATAGTATACAGTGTAGTCAGACTCCATAATTCTTATTGGAGAACATAAATAAGCAATGATCTGAGACCAAAATATTTAGGTAAATGGAGGGTGGTTGACCCAACAGCCTTTGGGAAATTGCTTAACTTTTTGTTGAGTTACCTTTAAACTTCTCAATGAAATTAAAGCTCTTCTTTTCATCTTTTAATGCCAATATTTTATCGTGAAATTTGTGAAAGAAAATATATTAAAATACATTTTATAGTGACATGTCTAGGACATAAAATAAATAACTTGACTAGGCTCTAGCTCAGGAGAGGATACCTCCTATTGCCAGAACACCCCTCCTCCACTCCTACTGAACTAGCTCCAGGGTAACTGAGATGAAATCCAAAAGACCTCACCTGGCATCTGCTTTCCAATACTAGCCAGCTCAGCACCAGGTAAGCTGCAAAATTTTAACTTTTAGCTGAAGCAACCAGAGGTCACAACACACAAAAACTCAAGTTTTACTTACAAGAACTGTGGAAGAGAGCCCCCGTGTCCCAGAGGCTGAAACGTACTTTAAAAGCCAGGAAAAGCATGATTTTCAAGAGTAAGAAGTAAAGCAGAAAAGAAAAGACCATAGAATCTTTCTATGGGGACAAGGAACAAAATACAAACAGTAAAGAGGTCAGCGTTAAGACTATACTCCCATCTGAAACTTCATAAGGGAAAATGAACTGATGCAAAGCACAAAGACCCTTCTTGGAAGATGCTCAGGAAGGATCTTAAAAGCCAAATTAGAGAAACAGAAGAAAAACTGACCAAAAAATTTAAAAATATTAAAAAATAAATCACAGAAGAATTTAAAAGGATATTGGATAAATGGAAAAGGAAGTACAAAACCAAACTGGTGAAAATAACTCCTTAAAAGGAACAATTAGACAGATGGAAAAGAAGATGCAAAAGTTAACTGAAGAAAACAGTGTAAAAGTAAAACATCTAATTGGAAAAAAAAAAGAATTGACCTGGAAAATAGACTCAGGAGGGAAAATCTAAGGATTATTGCTCTACCAAAAAGCCATGATGAACCAAAGAGCCTGGACAGAATCATCCAAGAAATCATTCAGAAAAAATTGCCTGGAAGTCCTAGATCCAGAGGGCAAAATGGTCATCAAAAGAATCCACTGTTCAGTTCCTGAAATAATCCCCAAACTAAAAACACCAAGGAATATCTTTGAGAAATTCCAGAACTATCAAGAGAAGAAGAAAATACTGCAGGCAGCCAGAAAGAAATGAGGAGATACAGTCAGGATCACACAGGACTTTGAAGCTTCTACATTAAAAGATTGATGGAACTAGAATATGATATCCCATAAGGCAAAGGAGCTGAGACTACAACCAAGGATTAATTACCCAATAAAGTTGAGCATATTTCAGAGAAGGAGATGGGCATTCAGTGAAGTAAGGGATTTCCAGACCTTCCTGATGAAAAGGCCAGAACTCAACAGAAAATTTGATCTTCAAAAGCATGTTACAAGAGAGGCATATAAAGGGAAACAGGAGAAAAGAGAAACTTGTAACTCAGTATGGGCAAACTATTTATATCCCTATAAGGGAAGATGATACATGTTAACCTTGAGAACTGTATATTTATTATGAAATATAAAAGGGATATACATAGAGGGGGAATGGATATAAATTAAAGATGTCATAACAAATGCTATTTAAGGGATTGTAATAGGAGATTTAAAAGGGGAGGCAGAAAAAAAAGAAGATAGATCACAGGAAGAGGCACAAAAATGTATTAGAGTAGAGAGAAAGAGGGGAGGAAAATGAGCATTGTTTGACAGGTACTCTCATTTCATTGAATTCAAGAAAGATAAAATAAACTCCATTACATAAAAAAAAAAATATAATTAAATCTGTAGTCAGTAGGAGGGGGGAATAAAAGGGAGGGGAGGCCTAAAGGGAGGGAAGAAGTAGTGGGGAAAAAGGGGATTCAAAGGGAGAGGGGTTGAAAGAAGGGAAGGAACACCAAGGGAGGTGGTGGTCAAAAATTAAAACTTTATTGTGGAAGGGAAGGGAGAATTAAAAGCATAAAAAAGGGGAAAGGACATGGAGGGAAAGACACAGATAGTAATCATAACTGTGAAGGTGAATAGGATGAACTCCTGCATAAAACAGAGAAGAAGAGCAGAATGGATTAAAAACCATAATCCAACAATACGTTGCTTACAAGAACACATTTGAAATGGGGATATACACACAGGGTAAAGGTAAAAAGCTGAAGCAGAATATTTTGTGCATCAGCTGATGTAATAAAAAGTATGAATAATACTTCTAATCTCAGATAAAGCAAAACCAGAAATAGATCTAATCAAAAGAGATAAGGAAGGAAACTATATCTTGCTGTAAGACACATAGACAGGGAAACAATTTCATTATTAAACAAATATGCTCCAAGTGATATGCATTCCAAATTCTTAGAGGAGAAGTTAAGGAAGTTACAGGAAGAAATAGACAGCAAAACCCTACTAGTGGAGGACCTCAATCTCCTCCTCCCTGAACTTGATAAATCTAACCTCAAAATAAATAAAAAAGAAGTTAAAGAGGTGAATAAAACTCTGAATAAGGTAAATATGAAAGATCTTGGGAGAAAATTGAATGTGGACAGGAAGAAATATACCTTTTTTCTCAGCGGTATATGTCACATATTCAAAAATTGGCCATGTACTAGGACATAAAAACCTCACAATCCAGTGCAAAAAGGCTGAGAGAGTCAAGGCATCTTTCTCAGATCATAATACAATAAAATCATATGTAATCAAAGCCCATGGAAATATAAACCAAAAACCAACTGGAATTTAAACAAGCTAATTCTAAAGAATGAGTGGGTTAAACAACAAATTACAGAAACAATCAACAACTTCAAAAGAATGGCAATAATGTGGCAAGCTACTAAATCTTATGGGATACTACTTAAGCAGTTCTTAGGTGAAGTTTTATATCTTTGAATGCCTACATGAATAAAATAGAGAAAAATGAGATCAATGAATGGGGCATGCAGATGAAAAAGTTAGAAAAAGAACAAATTGGAAATTCTCAAGAACATCTCAAATTAGAAATACTGAAAACCAACGGAGAGATTAACAAAATTAAAATTAAGAAAACAGTGGAAATAATAAATAAAACCAAGAAATTGGTAAACCTTTGGTGAATTTCATTAAAAAAAGGAGAAAACCAAATTAACGGTACCAAAAATGAAAAAGGTAAACTAACCTCCAATGAGGAGAAAGTTAAAACAATAATTAGAATTTACTTTACTCAACTGTATGCCAATAAATTCTACCATCTAAGTGAGATGGATGATTATTTTAAAAAATAAAAATTGCCAAGATTACCAGAAGAGAAAGTTGAATATTTAAATAACCCCAACACAGGAAAGGAAATTGACCAAGTCATCAATGAACTCCATGGGAAACAATCTTCAGGGTCATATGGATTCACAAGTGAATTCTATCAAACATTTAAAGAACAGTCAATTCCAATACTATGTAGGCAATTTGGGGAAATTGCCAATTAGTTAGGACTAACTAATTCCTTTTATGATGTAAATATGGTTCTGATATCTAAACCAGGAAGAGCCAAAACATAGAAAGAAAATTATAGATAAATTTCTCTAATGAATATAGATGCAAAAATTTTAAATAAGATATTAACAGAAAGAGTATATAACTTATTATGAGAATAATACATTATGATCACTTAGGATTTATACCAGGAATGCAGTTCTGGTTCAATATTATAAAAAAAAGCTATTGACATTATTGATTTTATCAACAACAAAACTAACAGAAACCACACCATTATCTCAGTTGATGCAGACAAAGCTTTTGACAAAATACAACATTCATTCCAACTGAAAAAGGAAAGCATAGGAATAAATGGAACTTTCCATAAAATAATAAGCAGTATCTACCTAAAACCTTCAGCAAGCATTAGAAGCAATGGGGACAAGCTAGATGCATCCCAGATCAGGGGTGAAATAAGGATGTCCATTATCACCACTATTATTCAATATGGTATTAGAATTGGTAGGTGCAGCAATAAGAGAAGAAAAAAATGAAGGAATTAGAATAAGCAAAGAAAAACTAAGATATCACTCTTTGGAGATGATATGATGATATAATTAGAAAATCTGGGAGAATCAAGTAAAAAGCTACTTGAAATAATAAACAACTTTGGCAAAGTTGCAGGTTACAAAATAAACCCACATAAAGCATGTGCATATATGTGTGTATATATATATGTATGTATATATGTGTATATGTATATGCATATATATATATGTATGTGTATGCATATATATATATATATATATATATATATATATATATTACCAACAAAGGCCAATAACAAGAGATAGAAAGAGAAATCCCATTTAAAGAAAATATATGAGCGTGTAGAGCTAGAAAAAATAATATCAAAATTCATCGGGGAAACCAAAAGTTCCAGAAATATCAAGGGAACTAATGAAAAGAAATGCTAGGGATGGTGACCTAGCTCTACCAGATCTCACACTGTATTATTAAGCAGCAATTAGCGAAACTACTCGTTACTGGCTAAGAAACAGAGGGTAGACCAGTAGAACATGTCAGGTACTCAAGACACAGTGATCAATGAATATAGCAATCTATTGTTTGAGAAATCCAAGGACCCTAGCTTTGGGATAAGAACTCACTGTTCGACAAAAATTGCTGGGAAAACTGGCTAGCAGTGTGGCAGAAACTAGGCTTACACCAATGCCTGACACCATATACAAGCATAAAATCCAAATGAGTATATGATCTAGGTATAAAGATTGATACTTTATAAAAATTAGGGGAGCAAGGAACAGTGCATTTATCAGATTTATGGAGAAAGGAAGAATTTTTGACTAAACAAGAGACAGAAAACATTCTGAAGTGCAAAATCAATCATTTTTATTACATTAAATTGAAAAGATTTTAGATAACCAAACCCAATGCAACCAAGATTAGGAGGGAAGCAGAAAACTTGGAAAGAATTTTTGCAACTAGTGTCTGTGATAAAGGCCTCATTTCTAAAATATGTAGAGAATTGAGTCAACTGTACAAAAGTACAAGTCATCCCCCAATTGATAAATGGTCAAAGAATATGAGCAGGCAGTTTTCGGAGGAAGACATTAAAACTATCCATAGTCATATAAAAAATTCTCTAAATTACTATTGATTAGAGAATACAAATAAAATGCTCTGAGGTACCTATCAGATTGGCTAACATGACAAAACAGGAAGATGATAAATATTGGAGAAGATATGGGAGCATGGGAACACTAATTCATTGTTGGTGGATCTGTGAGCTGATCCAACCATTCTAGAGAGCAATTTGGAACTATGCCCAAAGGGCTACAAAGTGTGCATACCCTTTGACCCAGCAATATTGCTTCTGGAACTCTATACCAAAGAAATCATAGAAATGGGAAAGGGTCCCACATATACAAAAGTATTTATAGCAGCTCTCTTGTGGTGGCCAAAAACTGGAAATCAAGGGGATGCTTATCAGTTGGGGAATGGCTGAAAAATTTGTGATATATGAATGTAATGGAATACTATTCTGCTATGAGAAATGATGAACAGGAAGACTTCAGAAGAGCCTGGAAAGACTTATATGAACTTGCTGAGTGAAAGGAGCAGTACCAGTAGAACTTTGTACACAACAACAAGCACAACGTGAGAGGAATTTTTTCTGGTAGACTTAGTACCTCATTGAAATGCATGAACTTCAGGGGACTCTTGAGGCAAAACACCTTCCACATCCAGAGAAAGAAGTATGGAATTGGATCGCAGATAGAATCAGACCATTTTGTTTTGCATTATGTTCTGTTCTGTTTTATGGTTTCTCCCATTCATTTTATTTCTTCTATGCAAGTTACATTTCATAGAAATGTACGTGGAGAACCTATATAAGATTGTGTACCTTGTCAGGGAGAGAGTGGAGAAGGAGGGGGTCATTAGGGGAAGGTAGGGGAAAAAAATCTAAGATATATGGAAATGATTTTCAAACACAAATAACTAATTCAATTAAAAATTAAAAAAATAAACTTATAACTTAATTAGATGAAGATATAGATGTCATCAAATGTGCACACAAATAACTAATTCAATTAAAAATTTAAAAAATAAACTTATAACTTAATTAGATGAAGATATAGATGTCTTATCAAATGTGCAAATGGCACATAGTAAAAAAAAATAAAAGGGAATATATTGCATAACAGAATTGGGATCCTACCAAAATTAATAGGATAAAATTACATAATGAGTCTCATAAAATGTATTTAATCCAATGAATCTCAACTAACAAATTCAAGACAGTGTATGGACAGCAGAATTTTGTCAGAAAATAGGTCTGGAGGTCTTAGTGGACTGAATGAATAAGAGAAAACAAGAGTGAGAGATGGCAGCCAGAAAATGAAATTTAATCTTATCATAGACTACATTAAGAGAGAATTAGTATCTAGAGAAAAGAGAGCATCAAGCTCATGTTTTTCTGCCCTTGACAGATTGCATATGGAACACTGAAATCAGTTTGGGGCTATGCATTTGTGAAGGATGTTGCCAAAAAAGAAGTTTCCAAAAGAGGATAACTAGGAGTGTGAAGAAACTGTAAAACATGATAAGTGATCATCCATTGAAAGGATCTGGAACACTTAGCCTGGGATAAAGAATAAAAATAGTAGTCATACACAAGTATTTGAGAGTGTTGTCATGAAAAAAAAAAACAGCACTTCACTTCTCCTCAGAAGATTAAATTAGCAGGCTTTGGCCAGCATGGATCATAAGTCAGAGGATGGAAAGCACAACAAAGGCTATCTAGTCTAACTTCATTTTTTGATGGGATAACTGCGATAGAGAGAGATTAAATTACTGACCCAGAATGACACAGGTAGTATCAGAGAAAGCATTTAACCCCAGGTCCTCTGACTCCAAAGCCGATGATTTTTGGACTGTAAAATATTGAAATTGACACACCAATATGTGTGTCTGTACACACACAGATACACACAGAATCATTGTTGGAAGAGGGAAAAATTTCCTTCCTAAAGTATGAAACAATTCCAAAGTGAAATGGGCTATCTGCAATATATGTGTCCCCCATTAATAATGATCTTCAAAGAGGTCCATTGGCCAAAAATGCCACAGAACAGGTTTGCTTTCTGATACAGGTTGGACTCGATGATCTCTGGATTCCCTTCCTGCTCTGTGACATTTAAAAAAGGTTTAGTATATACCCCTGAACCACGCCAATGACTTTCATGTGAAGTAAGCATGCCACTAATATCTGATAGGAATATTAAATTCCATAAACATCCCTACTTATAATAGTATGACAAATAGCAACAACTTCCTTTTATTTTAATATAAAGCTGAGACAACTTTGAATATAAACTAGACTTTTCACTAAAATGAAAGCTTTTAAAATTCAATCCCTGAAGGGTGATTATGATTTTATCAGCTCCTTATTAACATTCAGGGCGCAACAGACAGAATTAGTCCCAGGAGCCAACTCGGAGATAATGATACACATGTTGTTACTTGTGAAGTGATCTTAAGGAACATAAAAACCTACATGGGGGAGAGGAGCCAGGCAGGGTATGGCTCACGCAAAAAATATGCAGTTGTAGTGTCGTAATTATGTAGCACTAAAATATTTTACTAAATTAAGGATCTTGCATATTAATTGTCCTTTATCCATGAAAAGGGGACTAACTGAGCAACAAAAAACAGGAACGTAATGGCCTAACGCTCAAAATACTCTGTGCTCACACCCCAGCTGTCACATGCTGCCTGAAGTATTCTCCTACAGAGTGGTCATTTACCTTCCCAGTGACCTTCATAACTTTCTAAGGTGAGAATTTGAAAGGCAGATTCCAATATACCTCTGCAGAAGAAATCTTTTATCCAGTGTCTTCCTATATTAATGAAACCAAAGACATAATACCCACTTCCCCCAAAAAGGGGAAAAATTATCTGAGTGAGAGCATCTTTTCACTTGATTATTCCAAAATCTGTACCCTGTCACCATGGCTATATTAGTCACAGTATGATCAACTCAATATTTCCAAACAAATGTACAATATATTGTGCTACTCTTAATAAAAATATTCCAAGTGTTTACTTCAGTTTTTATATTGGTTTAATATGTCAGTTCCACTATATTATAGTCTTTTTTTTCTTGTCATGTAGATGTGACCTGTGCCCATTCTTCTTGGATTAGTTTTCTTCTTCTACATTTCTTTTCCAGGTGTACCAAGTTCTGGAGAGTCCTCTTGCTTTCCCCCCCCCCAAAAAAATGCAATTAGAAAAGTATACAATAGAAAGTTGTGAGAAATGCAAACTTTTCCTGAAGCTCCTTCCATTTTGCTCTAGGTCAATTTGATGCAATAGAAGATGACATAATTTTCAAAGATACATACTCAGATTTTGTGGTCATTTGCTTTCTAGAATTATTGCCTAAAACCTTAATAGAATTAAACCTAAAGTAAACAATTATTTTATGTCCATGGGGTCTTAAAAATAATAAAACATTTAAAGAGTAATATTTTTAGACATTTCAAAGAATTTATTTACATAATTTCTGATTTTGTGCAAAACCTATAAAAATCAAACTACTACATGATACTACCAACATCAAAATGAAATATTTAAGTAGTTGAATATCTCTTGTAATAAATTATGGTGATGATTTGGGGAATACCATCTGCAAGATAGAGTTCTGCTATTGATTTTTTTTCACAATATCAAAAGTTTCTCATTACTAAATCAATGTGGTACTTTAAAAATCATTTGGAATATTTTGGCAGCATACTCTGAAACAGATCCTATCAAACTCATATTATTACTGTTGTAAATTTGTTTACACATATTGAATTTCTTGGCATGTTATGGACAATAGACATGCATAACTAATAAAAACTTGCAGAGACTTTCTAAATTATTAGTGCAGGGCAGATGGCAGCACAATAGAGATAAATAGTGCAATAATGTAGTATTATTAAACAGCTACATTCAATTAACAATAAAAGAAATTCTCATTCCTGTCAAAAATAATTTAATCCTATGTGCATATGATCACAAGATTGTTAATAGGGGATTTATAACCAGAAGGGAACTTAGGGCATATCCGTTTTTTATTTTGTAGATGAGGAAACTAAGTCACATTGAAGGGAAATATCACTAGCCCAAGGTTAGACAAATTGAAAATCACAGAAGTCTGATTTGAACTCAGGTCATTATGTTCCAAATAAAACAGTCCTTCCATTGAACTAATTCCCCATTACAACTCAGATAGCAAAGGGCTAACAGATTACTATGTATTGAATTTTTAGAATATTATATAAATATAATATGAAACCCTAGAAGCTACTTATTTTTTTTCTTTATGTAACCTTATATGGAAGCCAAAAAAAGTAATTATTCATTCAGAAGGGTAGAGTTTCTAGGAATACATGCATAATAAATCTGATCTTTGAGAAAATTAATATATAATAATAAAATTGTTTTAAGTTTATTGCAAGTCAACTGAAAAATATAAAACTCGCCCAAGATTAAGGTAAGTGACTTTCTAGTGTTTGTCTAGGAAAGAGATGCCAAGGAAAATAATTTTGGGTTGGGCATGTTGAAGACTTGGCAAATCAAATCTCTATTGGTAAAATACATCCTGATGACTGAAGTAGTGAATTTACATTATGCTCTGCAACTTTGATAAAGTTATTACTATCAATAATTTTAGTTAATTCTTTGGGTTTTTTTCACTTTAATAATAAATGAAAAGACATACCAGTGTATTGTTTGGATTGTTTTCTTTCCTTTTATGAAGAAGGAGTAAGGAGTTAAATGTCAGGTCTTTCCTTTTAATACTATTAGTGATGAAAATGAATATACTTCTTTGTCCCTAAACCTAAGGAGAAGCTACTATCCTGATTATATGTAATGCTGGCTCATATTATTTTACATAATTACCACTTAATATGTTAAGAGAAAATTCTTTTATTCCAATGTTTTCTCAATGTTTTTTGAAGAATTCAAAATTTTATTCTTTCAAACGTTTTCTGCATACATTTTTTATAATTACGATTCTTGTTTTTCTTATTATTTATGTAATCAATTATGCTTATACTTTTCCTTTCCTATAGTTTATTTTTATAACTTATAGTTTTAAACTATTCCTGAATTCTTGATATAAATCTTAACTGGATATTTTCTGGTGTCATTATTTTTAAATTATCTCTTCTATCTATGAATTTTCTTTGACTAATTTCATTAAATTATTTTTCACTAATTTTAATCCTTTCTTCAATCTCCCTCATAGTACTGTGATCAGTGTTATATAGGATTTATAGTTTGATTTTTCAATTTTCTACTAAGATTTTTAGACCTTTACATACGGTCAATTTTTGTAAAGGTCCCATGCACAGTAGAGAAATGTATGTGTATATGTATATGCATATATATGTATATATATATATATATATATATGTATATGCATTTATATGTATATATGTGTGTATGCTTATATGTATGTACTTAAATATATGTGTGCATATGTAGACACACACTTTTTTCCTAATATTGATCAATAATTATTATATATCACATCATACATTATAAAGTTCTATTCAGGCCCATAACTTTTTTTTTTAATTTTTTGTCCACTTCCAAAAGTACTTTATTGGGGTACTATAGTTTTACTATCTATTTTTCCCAGTAACTCATTTAGCTTTTGCATAAAGATTTTTGCTACCATATTTTTACTACAAATGTGTTAGTGTTGAAATTAGTTAACATTGTACATTTCATCAAAATTGAGTTTCCTTGTTTATTTCTTTTAATCTAGGTTTGCTATTGATTTATTTAACATAATCATTGTTAATCTCAGCTAAAGCATAGCACATTTTGCTCCAGTTCCTTATTTTAACAATTTGTGATTCTTTGTGGTGTCCAGAGCAGTTCTTATAAACACAATATTGTTAGATTCTGCTTTTTAACTCCTTCTAATCCCTTTACTTTTTATGGGTAAGTTTATCTGATTCACATTCTCACATATGGTTCTTACTTGTGTATTTCCTTCCATTTTATTGCCTTACATTTTTTCCCCTCTCTGCTTCTACTACTTTTTTACAAAGAAGAAGAGAGTCAGGAACAAGCATGTTCTCTGACCTAATGCTCTGAGTTTCATCTGTTTAACTTTTATTCCCCTGTCCCTCTTATTTTCACATTAGGCAAACCCCAATCAAAGGTTAGTTCCTTTCTTTTAAACTCTCTTGACATATAACCCTCTTCAAGTTAAGAATTTGTTTTACTTATAATATTTTCTTATGACATTTCTCCTTAAATCTAGCCTCCTTATTTCTCTGTTTTCTCTCTCATATTTCCTTATTAAATATATTTTCTACAACTCTCTCTCTCTCTCTCTCTCTCTCTCTCTCTCTCTCTCTCTCTCTCTCTCTCTCTCTCTATGTGTGTGTGTATTCTTCACTCCTCTGGTCAATTCTGATGAGAGTAGGATTCAAATGACTCTTAATAATGATCCCATCATCATTTTTATAGTTTCTTTTTGTGGACCAGAATATGAGATGTTTCCCCCATCCTCCCCTAAGTCAGGGGTCAGAAAAATATGATCAACAGACAAACCAACCTAAAGTTTATATTTTATATCCTGCAAACTAAGAATGTTTTTTGGAAGGAGTATTGTATTTTTTAAACTGAAAAAAACATTTATTGAAAATATAAATTATGTGGGCAGAACCCAGATGATAGAGTAGAAAGAGGGACCTAATGTAGTTCTCCCCTCAAAGTCTATAAAATACCTGTAAAAATGACTCTAAACAAATTCTAGAGAAGCAGAAGTCACAAAATAAAAGAGTGAAAGAGATTTCCAGTTCAAGAGAGCCTGGAAGGCTGACAGGACAGGTCTATCACACTGGGCTTGGATCAAAGCACAGCTCAGCTTTAAATGCTAGGCACTGCATGGACAGGACTCCCGCAGGTGGAATCCAGCATAGCAGCTGCTATTTCCAGATTACTCAACCCATAAACACCAAAGACAGCTTCAAAGGTCAGTGAGAAATCTCTTTTACCTGGCTGAGAAGGGAATGCTGTATGACCCAGCTCCAGGATGCCAGCTGTTGCTGAAGTAGCAGCATCCATTTTAGAAGCCCTCAGCCTAAAACCCCTGAGGGAATCAAATGGGTAATCTGGATCTCAGCCCTGACTGGCAGTACTGCAGTGAGGAGGGGTGTTTATGTGGTAGAGCTGGAGGCAGTTATGGAGAGGGAACCCTATTCACATATCCTGGACAGAAAAGCTTGTGGTTGCTATCAGAACAGAGTACAGACCAGAAGAGGAGTTTACTCCTCTCCCCTGATTGTGCCACCTTGGAGGAACTGAGAAATTATGGGTCCCTAGAGTATACCCTCAACTTGACAGAGGACTTAAAAGTCAAATAACAGGGTGGGAAAATGCCCAAAAAATGGAAAAAAAAATAAGACTATCTAAGGTTACTTCCTTGGTGAACAGGTATTTTCTTCCATACCCTCAGAGGAAGACATCATTATCAAGGTTTCTCTATCCAAAAACTCCAAAATAAATATGCAATGTCATAAGCCATGGAAGAACTCAAAAAGGATTTTGAAAACCGAATGAGAGTGATGTAAGAAAATCATAAAAAGAGAATCAATAGTTTGATAAAGGAGACCCAAAAAATTCTGAGGAAAATAATACTTTAAAAAATAGACTAATTCAAATGGTAAAAGAGGTTCAAAAACTTATGAGGAGAACAACGCTTTAAAAACCAGAATTAGTCAAATAGAAAAGGAGGCTCAAAAGCTCACTTAAGAAAATGGTTCTTTAAAAATTAGAATGGAGCAGATGGAAGCTAATGACTTTATGAGAAACCAAGAAATTACAAAACAAAACCAAAAGAATGAAAACATGTCATTGGAAAATATCTCATTGGAAAAATAACTGATCTGGAAAATAGATCCAGGAGTGACAATTTAAATATCATGAGACCAATTGAAAACCACGATCAAAAAAAGAGCCTAGACATCATCTGTCATGAAATTATCAAGGAAAACTACTCTACTATTCTAGAACCAGAGAGTAAAATAAACATTGAAAGAATCTACCAGTCACCTCCTGAAAGAGATCCGAAAAGAAAAACTCATAGGAATATTGTAGCCAGATTCCAGAGTTCCCAGATCAAGGAGCAAAAGCTAGAAGCAGCTAGAAAAAAACAATTTGAGTATTGTGGAAATACAATCAGTATAGAACAAGATCTAGCAGCTTCTACATTGAGAGATTGAAATATACATATATATATATGTTTTACATATATACACATATGTACATGCATATGTACATACACATATACATACATATACATACATATATATGTAGACAGAGAGCACAAGGTGAGTTGAATAAGAAGGTATGACATCTAAAAAAAATTAAGGTGTGAGAGAGGAATATATTGGAAGGAGAAATGGGGAAATAGGATGGTGCAAGTTACCTTTCATAAAAGAGGCAAGAAAAAGCTTTTCAGGAGAGGAGAAAAGGGAGGAAGTGAGAGGGAAAAACTGAAGCTTATTGGCTTAAGGAGGGAATAACATGTTCACTGAATTTGGTATGGAAATCTATCTTACACTACAGGAAAGTAGGAGACACGGGGAAAAGTGGGGCAGGGATGATAGAAGGGAGGGCAAATGGGAGGAGGGAGTAATTAGAAGTAAACACTTTTGGGGAGGGACAAGGTCAAAAGAGAGAATGGAATAAATGAGGGGCAGGAAAGGATGGAGGGAAATATGATTAGTCTTACACAACATGGATATTATGGAAGTCGTTTGCAAAATTACACATATAAAGTCTATATTTAATTGCTTGCCTTCTCAGTGGGGATGGGTGGAGAGTAAGGAAGGCAGAGAAGTTGGAACTCAAAATTTTATGAACAAATGTTGCAAATTGCTTTTGCATACAACTGGGAAATAAGAAGTACAGGTAATGTGGTATAGAAATCAAAGTAGCCTTACAAGAAAAGAGAGAAGATGGGGATAAGGGAAGTGAGGAGTGCAATAGAAGGGAGGGTATATTGAAGGAAGGGGTAATCAGAATGCAAGGCACTATGGTGTGGGAGGAGGGGAGAGATGGGGAGAAAATTTGGAACTCAAAATTTTGTGAAAATGAATGTTGAAAACTAAAACTAAATAAATATTTCTTTAAAAAAGAAATTTTACCTTGCACTACATGAAAATAGGGAAGAACAGGATAAGTGGGGTGTATGGGGAGATGGTAGAAGGGAGGGCAAATGGGAGGAGGGAGTAATTAGAAGGAAACACTTTAGGGGAGGGAAAAGGTCAAAAGAGAGAATAGAATAAATGAGGGGGAGGATAGGACGGAGAGAAATGTAGTTAGTATCTCGCAACATGACTATTATGGGAGACCTTTGCACAAGTGCACATGTATAGCCTATATTGAATTGCTTGCCTTCTCAATGGGGATGGGTGGGGAAGGGAGAGAAGTTGGAACTCCAAGTTTTAGGTATGAATGCTGAGAATTGTTTTTGCATGCAACTGGTAAATAAGAAATACAAGTTAATGTGGTATAGAAATCTATCTTACCCTACAAGAAAAGAGAGAAGATAGCAATAAGGAAAGAAAGGGTGTGATAAAAGGGAGGGCAGATTGGGGAAAGGGTAATCATAATGCACAGTGTCTTGGGGCAGGGAGAGGGTAGAGAGGGGGAGAAAATTTGCAACTCAAACTCTTGTGGAAATGAATGTTGAAGGGGAAGGAGCCAAGATGGTGTAGTACAAAGACTCACGTATGCTAGCTCCGAACCCACAGCACATAAATTTCCTGTAAAAAGAACCTCCCACAAATTCTGGAGCAGAACAAGCCATGCAGAAACACAGTGGAAGAGATTTCACTTCCAGAGAGCCCTGGAAAGCTGTCCCCAGGGGTCCATCAGGCACCAGACAGCAGAGTCCACTCCTGTGATGCCCTGACCATGCAGCCACAGAGGAGCAGATCCGAGCAGGCTTCAGAGATGGAACCTCCGGCAGTCGTGAAGGTCCCTCCACCCACAGGCACTACAGGTCAGTGAGAGAGACTTCTGGGCTGGCTGAGAGGGGAGCAGGGTGTCTCCATGACTTGGGCCCCCTCGGGAGGCAACAGCAGAGGAAGTGGTGGTCCAGGACTCCTGGGGCAGGCAGGCAGGAGCTCAGAGCCATTACCAAAGGTCTCTGAACAAAGCCCCTGAGGGAGTCTGGGAGCAGATCCTGCCCCCACCAGAGCACCAGAACTTAAGGTCACATTGAATAGCAGCCACGCCTACTGCGGAAAGCCCTGAGGCTGGGGAGCAGCATGTGAATATCAGACCCCAAGCACTGGTTTAGCGGGGGTGGAGAGGAATCTCAGAAGTCAAGTAACTGGCTGGAAAAATGCCCAGAAAAGGGAAGAAAAATAAGACCATAGAAAGCTACTTTCTTGGGGAACAGATGTTCTTTCCTCCTTTCATTTCTGATGAGGAAGTACAATGCTTGCCATCAAGGAAAGACGTGGAGGTCAGGGCCTCTGTATCCCAGACATCCGAAGTGGATGTCCGGTGGGCTCAGGCCATGGAAGAGCTCAAAAAGGATTTTGAAAATCAAGTTAGACAGGTGGAGGAAAAACTGGGAAAAGAAATGAGAGAGATGCAAGAAAAGCATGAAAAACGGGTCAATACCTTGCTAAAGGAGACCCAAAAAAATGCTGAAGAAAATAACACCTTGAAAAATAGGCTAACTCAACTGGCAAAAAAGGTTCAAAAAGCCAATGAGGAGAAGAATGCTTTCAAAAGCAGAATTAGCCAAAGGGAAAAGGAGGTTCAAAAGTTCACTGAAGAAAATAGTTCTTTCAAAATGAGAATGGAACAGATGGAGGCTAATGACTTTATGAGAAACCAAGAAATCACCAAACAAAACCAAAGGAATGAAAAAATGGAAGATAATGTGAAATATCTCATTGGAAAAACCACTGACCTGGAAAATAGATCCAGGAGAGACAATTTAAAATTATGGGACTACCTGAAAGCCATGATCAAAAAGAGAGCCTAGACATCATCTTCATGAAATTATCAAGGAAAATTGCCCTGAGATTCTACAATCAGAGGGCAAAATAAGTATTGAAGGAATCCATCGATCACCCCCTGAAAGAGATCCAAAAAGAGAAACTCCTAGGAACATTGTGGCCAAATTCCAGAATTCCCAGGTCAAGGAGAAAATCTTGCAAGCAGCTAGAAAGAAATAATTCCAGTAATGTGGAAATAAAATCAGGATAACACAAGATCTAGCAGCTTCTACATTAAGGGATCGAAGGGTATGGAATAGGATATTCCAGAAGTCAAAGGAACTAGGACTCAAACCAAGAATCACCTACCCAGCAAAACTGAGTATAATACTTCAGGGGAAAATATGGTCTTTCAATGAAACAGAGAACTTTCAAGCATTCTTGATGAACAGACCAGAGCTGAAAAGAAAATTTGGCTTTCAAACACAAGAATGAGAAGAAGCATGAAAAAGTAAACAGCAAAGAGATGTCATAAGGGACTTACCAAAGGTGAACTGTTTACATTCCTACATGGAAAGACAATATTTGTAACTCTTAAAACTTTCCAGTTTCTGGGTAGTTGGTGGGACCACTCACACACACATATACATGCTTGCACGCACACACACATACACACATGCACGCACACACAGAGACAAAGAGCACAGAATGAATTGAATAGGATGGGACCATATCTAAAAATAAATTAAGGCAAATGGTGAGAGAGAAATGTAGTGGGAGGAGAGAGGGTGAAATGAAATGGAGTAAATTATATCTCATTCAAGAGGCAAGCAGGAGACTTTTTAGTGGAGGGAAAAAAGTAGAGCGGAGAAAAAAACATGAAGTTTACCCGCATCACATTCGACTAAAGGAAGGAGTAAAATGCACACTCATTCTGGTATGAAAACCTATCTTACAATACAGGAAAGTGGGGGAGAAGGAGATAAGCAGGGTGGGGGGGGTGATGGAAGGGAGGGCAATGGGAGGAGGGAGCAATTTGAAGTCAACACTCTTGGGGAGGGACAGGACCAAAAGACAGAATAGAAACAAGCGGGGGCAGGATAGGATGGAGGGAAATACAATTAGTCTTACACAACATCACTATTATTGAAGTCATTTGCAAAACTACACAGACATGGCCTATATTGAATTGCCTGCCTTCCCAAAAGGAATGGGTGGGGAGGGAGGGATGGGGAGAAGTTGGAACTCAAAGATTTAGGAACAAATGTTGAGTATTTTTGTTGCTACTAGAAAATAAGAAATACAGTTAATGGGGAATAGAAAGTCATCTGGCCCTACAGGACAAAAGAGAAGATGGGGACAAGAGAAGGGAGGGATGATAGAAGAGATGGCAGATTGGTGATAGGGAAAATTAGAATGCTTCGTGTGTTGGGGTTGGGTGAGGGGATAAATGGGGAGAAAATTTGGAGCCCAAAATTTTGTGAAAATGAATGTAAAAAGTTAAATAAATAAATTTATATTAAAAAAAAAGAGTATCAAGAAGTTCATCTGGCACCAGTCTGACAGATATGTCCAAGATTAAGAGAAACTGTTGTAAACCAAGAGTCATTGACAACAGGGTGCAAAGATGATCCAAGGGCCAGATCTTTATTTCCAATATTGGTTATGGACACAATATGAAGACAAAACCCATGCTACCAAGTGGATTCAGGAAGTTTTTGGTGTAGAATATCAAAAGCTAGAAGTGCTTCTGGTGTGCAGGACATCTTACTGTGCTGAGATTGCTCAAAGTATTTCCTCTAAGAGGGAGCAGCTCAGCTGGCCATCAAGATCACCAATTGAAGATCACCAAAATGAGTAAGAAGATTTGCATGTTTTTCCTGTGTTAAAATAAACCCTGAAAATACCAAAAAAATGTCTTTATAAGGTGGGTTGCCATAAGAAATGCATGTTTCCTATAATTTGTCATCTTCTTTTCTGAGGAACAGTCTGATACTTAATATTTGACTTAATTTGACAGTGACATTAATCGTGTGGTTTTTACATGCAATATCAGTTAGAATGTTGAAAGAAACAGCAATAGAAATTGAGAACTACCCCAATAAAAAGAAGCTACAGATTCCTCAACCTTGCTTTCTCTGAGGTCAAAAAGCTATTAATCATGCCAGGTTAGTCACTCAGTCATCTTCAGTTTTCTTGTTTATAGGAAAAATTAAAAGATGAACTCTAAGGATAAAGGGAATTTTGAGACAGTCACCACTGAAATCCACAATGTTCAAATGATAGCTTGAGGGTGTGGGGAAGGCAATGGAATGAAAACTGATAGATAATTTTAATAACTGCATTATTCATTTATTTTTATGATTCTATTTATTTCTTTTAAATTTTGAGTCCCAAATTCTCTCCTCCCTCCCACCTCTGTCATATCCACTAAGAAGACAAATAAGATATATGTGAAATCATGGAATACATATTTCCATAGTAGCCATATTTTAAAAAAAAGAAAAAATTTTGCTTCAATTTGTATTCAGAGCTCATAAATTTTCTCTCTGGAGGTGGATAGCATTTTATTTTATCATGAGTCCTTTGAAGTTGTCTTGGATCACCATATTGATCAGTTGATCAAAATGCAACATAGCTATTACTGATCACGATGATCAGTTCTTCTTCACTTTGCGTCAGTTCATATAGTCTTTCCATTTTTCCCCGATGAAACCACTCTTCTCATATTTTATAGCACAACAGAATCCCATCATACTCATATGCTACAAATTGTTCAGAATTTCCGTACTTCATAAGCATCCCCTCAATTTTTAATTCTTTGCCAACACAATAAGAGCTCTACAGATACCCTTGTCACATGTAAGTACTTATCCTTTTCTTTTGATCTCTTTGGGGTACAGACTTAGTAATAATGTTACTGGGTCAAAAGATATGCATAATTTTTATCTCTTTGAGAATAGTTCTGAATTGTTCACCAGAATGATAAGTCTAATTCATAACTCCATCAATATTTTATTAGTGTACTTATTTTCCCTTCAACCACTCCAATATTTGTCATTTCTGATAGGAGTGGGATTGTTCCTCAGCATTGTTTTCATTTTCATTTCTCTAATTAATAGCAACTCCACATTTTTTCTTCTTGAATTAAATCACTTTGATTTCTTATTCATATCCTTTGACCATTTATCAATTGCTTAATGAATCATTTTTATAAATTTGACTCAGTTGATTATATATTTGATAAATGGGGCTTTTATCAGAGAAGTTTCTGTGAAATGTGTTGATATTAATTCACTATTTATGGTACCTTTAGCAAAATGTAATTTCTCCAGTGATTTCTTCTAGCCAGATTTATTTTTGCTTTTGGTTTGTCTGACATTATGATTATTACCTCTACCCTTTTTACTTTAACTGAAGCATAATTGATTCCGCTTCATACATTCATTTTAATTACGTGTGTGTCCCTGGATTTCAAGAGTGCCTCTTATAGTTAATATATTATTGGATTGTCCTTTCTAATACATTCTGCTGTCCCTTAGGTTCCTAGGTTTCAGCATGTGTCCATTTATTTACTAGCATGTATACATATAGAAACTTATTATACAAAAAATTGTAAAACCATGGATTAGGAAGTGGAAAGTTTATATTGTATATGTGTCTCTATCTCTTATACTATGTTGTCATGAATGTGGATTGAGTGTTTTGGTTTTTTTTGTGTGTGTTAGGGTTTGCTTTGAGCCTGTTTTTTCTCCAAGTGCCTAGCACAGCGTTAAATATGCAACCAAAACGAAACTGTAAGGACATTTATTAAATTCTGTATATATACCAGGTACTGTGCTAAGAATTAAAACATTAGCAAGAAAGTTGAAAAAAAGTCCCTGTTTTAAAGTAGTTTGTAGTTTAATAGGAGGGACAACATTAAAAAAAAACAACTATGTATAAATGAGAATATATAGAATAAATTGGAAATGATCAACAGGCACTAGCATTAAAGAAAATGGTAAGATTTCTTGTAGTGTGTGGGATTTTACCTACAGTTTAAATGAAGTCAGGGAGTCCAGGAAGTAGAGATGAGGAGGAAGAGAACTCCATATATGAGCAGTTTTGCAATACATTTTAATAATTTTTAAAAATTTAATTCATTAAATATTTTCAGTTATAAGTAAAAGTTAAAAGAGTAATAAAAAATAAATGCTCTTTGATTAATCAGTCCTATAGAAGCCCATCTGGGCTAATACAAGTGCTACTAGCACTAGTGGGCTTATCTCCCAGATAATGACTAAAAATATTTCCTTTTGGATAGCAGGACTAATCCTGAGGGGTTTGGGTTTTTCTAATACCCAATACTCATAAGCCCTATAAGTGTACTTCATACTCATTATGAGTTGAATCCTGAAGGAAGAGAAGCAGCCATACTCTGGGGATCTGATCAAAGATGTGATTGACTAATATCAATATAGAAAAGAATGCCCAAGTCTTTTATATTTATATCAAATGATCATATTTCACCAATGGCTTCCATGCAATTACTCATTGAATGCTCTGTAGTCAGCTTAAAGTGAGTATAAATGTCTCTTCCTTGAAATTCACTGTGTTTCTTTAATTTTCTAATTCATACCAATGTGAGAAAAACATCTTATTAACTTTAAGTAATAAATAACTATATTCTAGTAGTTGTGTTATTATCAGAAGAGTGATTTTTTCCCTTCAGAAACAAGGACTTAACATAGACAATTATGCTTGCTAATTTGAATCTTTTCAGAAGTCTAATTCTGCTACTGCTTACTGTGGAAACACAGCAAAGTAGAAAGATAAATACAACTCGCTGATATTTTCTCTTTGGGTTTTATAAGAATAATAATTTCAGCAAGATAGACACATTTCTATATTCCGCAGTTCCCTAAGATTTTTTTTTCCTTTGCCCTAGTATATTTTTAGGAATTAAAACCTACAAGGAAATAAAAGCAAACCAAAAAAAAGAAAGAAATGCACAGCAAAATCAGTTTTAAAATATTAATAGTAAAGATAACTATTTATGGTAGGAAGATATAGATATATAGAATGATAAAAAAAATAAAAATTGAAAAATCTGAATAAGTATATAAAGAAACAGAAGAGATTATAGAGATGATGTAGTTACTGCTATCACAGTTATATACATACATTCATATGTGTGTAGACACAAACATATACATATGCAAACATATATACATATATGTGTGTGTGTATGTGTATATATATATATATATATATATGATATATAGAGAGATATATATCCATCCGACCAGTCTCTGCTCCTGACCCCTTATGTGAACTTCAGCAAATTACATGGAAGTCTCTTAATTCTAGTCCCTTCCCTCTGTTATTTCCCATCTGGTATATATGTATGCTTTTATGTTGACTTCCCTATTATATTGTGAGTTCCTTTGGTGTGGGCACTGTTTTTTGCTTCTTTTTTTCTCTCCTCAATCCTTACCACAGTGCCTGGCACATAGTAAGGATTTAATCAATGTTTGTTGCGGGTGGAGTCAAGATGGTAGAACAAAAACAGAGAATTGCTTGAGATCTCCTCAAACATGTACAAATACCTGCAAAAAATGACTCTAAACAAATTCTAGAGCAGCAGAACACACAGGATAACAGATTGAAACAAATTTTCAGCTCAAAACAGCCTGGAAGTTCAACAGCAAAGTTCTGTGACACCAGTCTGAGAGAGGAGCACAATCCAGCACAGAGACTAGGCCCCAGCAAACTTGAGTCAGGCATCAGGGGACTGGATAACTGGTAGCTCTGGAAGTTTCCAAACCTCTCAAGCTACAAATGCCAAAGACAAGTGAGAAAGTCAGTAGGAAGATCTGTCTGACCTGAGTGAGAGAGGAGTGCAGTCCAGTCCCAGGTTAAGGGCAGTGGTGGTGGAGTTAGTAGCAGATGCTTCTAGAGTTCTTGGACCACAGATGGTGGGGAAATCAAGTGACTCATCAGAGGGGGATTGCAGGGATCTCTTTCTGGCACTAAGGCAGGATTTTCTTGCTTTGGCCATGCTTGGATCTAAGTCTCAGTTCTGGGTAGTGATCCTGGGCAAGGATGAACATTAGTCTGGTGGAGCTAGGGGATGCAGTAAAGAGGGAATCCTTTTTTACAATTAAAAGTCAGAAAAGAGTGCTTGAGGTCATGTACAGACTAGCACGCAGGCCAGGAGATGAGTAAATACCTCTCTTTAGATCATAGCTACTGGCAAAAACTAAAAATTTACAGGCTACTAGAAGTACGTCTGAGAAAGCTGAACAAAATCCCTAAAGCTTGGGACAATATGCCCTCTGCAGTAAAGGTAGAGTCCTACCAAAACAAAGCATTGAAAAATCAACTAATTGGTTGGAAAAATGAGTAAACAATAGGAAAAAATAACTCACACCATAGAATCTTACTTTGGTGATAAAGAAGATCAAAATGTATAATCAGAAGAAAACAACAAAATCAAAGCTCCTTAATCCAAAGCCTCCAAGAAAAATGTGTATTCATCTCGGGTCATGGAAGAGCTCAAAGAGGATTTTGAAATTCAGGTAAGAGAAGGAGAGAAAAAAGTGGGAAGAGAAATGAGAGTGATGAAAAGAAATCATGAAAAATAAATCAACAGCTTGCTAAAGGAGACCCCCCAAATTACTGAAGAATATAAAACCTTAAAAATAGATTAGACCAAATGGCCAAAGAGGTCCACAAAGGCAATAAGGAAAATAATGTCTTAAAAAGCAGAATTGGCCAAATAGAAGAGGAGGGCCAAAACCTCAGTAAAGGAAATAATTTGTTAAAAATTAGAATGAAGCAAATGGAAGATAATGACTCTACAAAAAATAAAGAAATTACAAAACAGAAACAAAAGCAGGAAAACAAAAGGAAAGTAATATGAAATGTCTCATCAGAAAAAAAAACAATTGACTTAGAAAATAGATTCAGGGGAAATATTTTAAAATTTATTGGACCTCTTGAAAGTCATGATAAAAAAAAAAGAAAAAAAAAAACAAGAAAGAGCCTCGACTTTATCCTTCAAGACTTTTTCAAGGAAAAATGTCCTGATATTCTAGAACCAGAGGGTAAAATAGAAATTGAAAGAACCCACCTCATGAAAGAAATTCTAAAAGGAAAACTCCTAGGAATATTGCAGCCTAATTCCAGAGTTTCCAGGTCAAGGAGGAAATATTGCAAGCAGAAAGCATGAAACATTTTAAGTATTGTGGAAACACAACCAGGATAGTGCAAGATTTATTAGCTTCTATCTCAAGGGATCAGAAAGCTTGGAATACAATATTAAGGAGGTGAGAGGAGCTTGGATTAAAAAAAGAGAATCATCTACTCAGCAAAACTGAGTATAATCATTCAGGGAAAATGGGATGTTCAATGAAATAGGGAACTTTCAGGTATTCTTAATGAAAAACCAGAGCTGAATAGAAAATTGGCTTTTAGATATAAGACTCAAGAGAAGTATGAAAAGGCGAACAGAGAAGAGAAATCATAAGGGACTTACTGAAGTTGAACTGTTCACTTTCCTACATAAAAGATACGTGTAACTCATTAGACCTTTCTCAGTATTAGTGTAGTTAGATGGAAGATAGATAGAAAGACTGACAGATTAATAGATATAGGTTTATAGATATAGAGATATAGCTCTATATTTTTCTCTATTCAGACAGAGGGCACAGGGTGAGTTGAATATGAAAGGATAATATCTAAAAAGTAAATTAAGGGGTGAAAGAAGAATGTGTTGGGAGAAGGAGAAAGGGTGCAATAGAATGGATTACATTATCTCACATAAAAGAGGCAATGAAAAGCTTTTACAGTGGAAGGGAAAGAAAGGGAAGGTGAAGGGGAATGAGTGAACCTTACTCTCATTGAATTTGGCTTAAGGGGTGATTAACATACGTGCTTAATAGTGTATGGAAATCTATCTTACCCTACGGGAATATAAGGGGAAAAGGGATAAGAGAGAAGGGAATGATAGAAAGGAGGGCAGATTTTTTGGAGGGGATAATCAGGAGCAAACCCTTTTGAGGAGTGACAGAATCCAAAGAGAGAACAGAATAAATGGGGGCCAGGATAGAATGGAGGGAAATATAGTTGGTCTTTTACAACATGACTATTATGGAAGTGTTTTGTATAACTACTCATATATAACCTCTATGGAATTGCTTAACTTATCAGTGAGGATTGGTGGGGAGGGAGGAAAGGAAAGACTTTGGAACTGAAAGGTTCAAAAATGAATGTTAAAAACTGTTTTTTACACACAACTTGGGAAGAAGATATACAGGCAATGGAGTGTAGCAATCTATTTTGCCCTACAGGAAAATAGAAGAGAAGAGGATAACAGAAGGGGGGGAGGGGTGATAGAGGGGAGGCCAATTGGGGAAAGGGGTATTCAGAATTTATTCTGTCTTGGGATGTGAAAAGGGAGAGATGGAAGGAAATTTTGAACTCAAAATATTTTGAATGTGAATGTTGCAAAGTAAAATTAACTTAATAAATAAAAAGAGAAAAATGTGTATTGACTGACTGTGAGCAAGATGGGAAGGAAACACAATAGATATCAGGCCACTGACCAGTGTTGCAGTCCCAATAAAATGTACTTTTAGATTCTTAGTATGGAATCACAAATCCTATAAATAACCCTACACTCTGGTTACTTTTTTCAAGGAACCACGAAAAGAAGAATATCTGGAATTCTATGTGATGCTGTATATGGAGCACCAGACCTAGAGTCAGAATATGTGGATTTAATTAATGAATCTCCTGACAGACTCAGTGTTGTGAACAAGAAAAAAACCAGATCAGATAAATGTCAATATGATCTAATAAAGGTATTCTGGGGAACTCAAAGTTCATCCCTGACACATATCATGATATTCTCAGGTACATATTCCCTTGTTAAGAATAGGAAACAAAGACAAAGAAGGGTCACATTAGACTGATATTGTTACTTTAAGGGAATCCTAATTCTCCCATGGCTATTTCTAAATCTATGGAAGTATGAGGTGGCATAATGCCATGAACGGTTAAGTAGTATTTCTCTGAAAGAATTTTGGAAATTCAGCCTGACCATCTGCAAAACTATACATTTCATCCCTCTGGACTCATAACTTACAGAGGTGGAAATCAACTAACAGAGAACAGGTGTTTCCTAGTTTAGCACATATGGTTCACAAGGACTTATAGCAAAGAGAGCATTTGCTGCTATTGCACATAAATTCCAGCTACTAAGTCAGTCATCTAAGGATCCTAAATACTTATGAATGGTGTTGCACAGGAGAGTGCAAATGGGTTTATAATGAGGAGAAGGCAAAGGTATCTAACCCTTTACAGACTACATTAGGTTGTCAGAAAAGCCAACTGGATTCAAGCTTTCTAATGCTCACATATTGATAAGCAAAAATCAAATTCTGCTTTGATGAAAAGTGAGTGGAATATAATTGAATTTTCCCTAACTTATTAAATAAAATAGAAAATTCTAATCAGCCACTTTAAGCACAAAGGACGACTACCATCAGATTTCTTTGTAATCTTTTAGTTTTTTCTTTTTAAATTAGAACCATGAAGTTTCTGATAATGAATTTCTAATGCCATGACAAATTGACACCCTTTCTATAACTTGGAGTTTTAGAGAGTTTCCTAAGGCATCAAGAGATAAACTTGCTCAGAGTAAGCAAATACGTGTAAGATGTAAAACTTAAGCACAGGTCTTCCTGTCTCTAAGAAAAGTACTCCATTTCTGCTTTGTCATAATGTCTCTGAGATATATAAATATATGTGAGTATATGTGCCAGATACAGTCACATTGCTTTGTGCATGTATATATACACACACACCCATATACATGTGTACATGTGCTAATATAGATAGCTGTTTGTATGTATGTATACATAAACACAGAATTTATACACATACTCAACTCACTGAAATTTTAGATGTAATTAATATTACATGATATTCATCTGCATGTATACATGTATGTTTATGTGTGTATTAAAATAATGTAATATCAGATATATTTGAAAGACCATTGGTTTTATAGTCAAATAACCTAGGTTCAAGTTTTGCCTCTAATACTCCCTACCTGTCACCTTGGGTTAGTTATTTAACCTACCTAGGGCTTAATTTGCTCAAAGAATCCTTGATTAGAATAGTGAGGGAGGAACTACTGTGATTTAGGATGATCCATGAAGGCTGTAAAAATAAATGAGTTGACTTGGGCTTTGGAGATTGGGTACATTTATATAAACAGAGAGGTTAAGGAGAATGAACTATATGTATGTAGAAAGGGCTATGTGACGTTGGAAATGCGAACTATTTTGATATATTCAGGACGCAATAGGTAGACAAGTTTAACTGGAAGAAGGGGTTCATGGTAGGGAGGAAGTGGAAGATAAATCCAGAAAGATAGGTTGGGGCAAGGTTGCAGAAGAGTTTAAATGTAAATAGAAGGAATTTGGACTTTATTCTGAAATTAAAGTTGAGCCACTGAAGAATTTTAAGCAGAGAAAATCAGTGCTCAGAATGAGATTGAGTTAGAAGTGATATGTACAGGACGGATGGGGGGAAGAAGAGAATGACTACTTTGTTACAAAACTACATGAAACAAATTGGAAATTCAGAATTAGGCTGGTAATAGTGAAAATGGGATGCAAGGGAGGGTGTGAAGGAGAAAAATCAAATTTTAGCTACTACAAAATTAAAAAAATAGTTATATATAGTTACATGTAGTGCCATATAAAACTAGTTTTTCATTGGAGATCATAATAGGTTAAATATTAGTAAGCAATGTTCAGTGTTATTTTCATATTAAAATTCGGTACTCTCCTGAGATTTATTAATAGAGCATGGTTTGCAAGAGTCAGAATTGTTTATTTCCAATTTGTTGAGCACTGGCCATGTTTCTAAAGTACTTTCACAGGATGTGAAATGTACACTTTAAGACTAATTTTAAAATTAGGGACAGAATAGAAAACACAGTAGTACTATGGCACTCATGGAAGTTTGAGATATGCAAAAAGCTCCCTTTTCGATATGGTGATATGCATGACTGGAAATATTAATATAGAAACTGGTTCCAGTTATTACAGATGATTAGTGTCCTCTTAGATCTGAGAAGTACTCTCTTATTTAATCTTTTCTTTGTTGTTCTGCAGATATTTGACAATATAAATTTACTGGATGAAGTTACTACCAGGCAAATGCACCTCCTGCTGTTAAAATACTAAAACTGAATAGGTATTAAGAACAATTATTCAATGCTATTCTTTGGAGAATTCAGTTCTCACCTTATTATTAAGTATATTAGGAGAGATATCATCAATTGCGATATATATTTTATTGGCAGTATTCATAAAATGAAAGATGAATTTAAATGATGAAGTTGTTAGAGTGACTCTGATATAGAAGATCTTTATTCAGTGTTGATATATAATGAAACTTGAATAATGTGATACATATGGCAAAAACAATCTGCACATGGCATTTGTATGAAAATTTATTAAAGTTTTATGTCATTACATGAGGGGTAGGGCAAAAGGAGGTAGGATCTAGAAGTGATTTCGTAAAGAGCTAGAATGAAATTTGTTTCAGTAAATGCAAGTATGCAATTCATTTGCAATTTACAGTCATATTCACCTGAATTTCTGAAAAGTTAAGGGGCAACACAACTAGAGTATGTCTAAGGACTTGTCCTGAGATCTTCTAATCTTTTATGTGAGGCTTCTCTCCATTGCCTCATGCTGTCTCTCAAGGTTTTACAAAACTGTTAATACAATCTTATGCCTATCTAGTCATATCCTATTGCAACAGAAAAAAATGGCTACCACACTGAAGTGATTTCATGATCCCAAAGCTAATGCCTACCTTTCCTGTTTAAAGAAAATGCATTACTTTTTAATCAAAGATATACAAACCACATAGAAATGAAAACTTTAATATGATAATGTTAAAATCAATTTAATGGGTATGTGATATTTAAGGTTCACGGGCAAATTCTGAACAAAAGATAGAGATGTAAGGAAATTTATGAGGCAGTAAAATATAATGAGAAAGAGGTTATAGTGGAGAACAGTGAGAACATTACAAGTGTAAGGGACTGACCCAGAGTTCCTCTAACTCTTTGAGTGGGCTCTGCTTGGATTTGAAAAGACCAAAAAAACTGTTTAGGCAGGTATAATAAGCAATGACCTTGCCCTACTTCAGTTAGCTTATCTCTGCTTTTCTTCTGTCTACTCACTTATATTCATCAGGTTTTTAAACAGGGGAAGCCTAAACTCTAGGTCCATTATGTTTTATTGGGCAATTGATCATCCCCTGACATTATCTAGTCTTTAGAGATAAAAATTCAGAAGTATACCATATGTTCAGCATAAACTAAGATGCAGTCTTTGACAGAATTAAACAAGTCCCTGAACCAATTAGCATTGTCCAAAAGGAATTACCAACTCAAAAAGTCTCACTGAGCTCAAGGGATCTTTAACGTGGCATTAAAGAGCTTTGCACCTATGGCTGAGAATCTATTCAGAACATGAGTCCTCAGTAGTTAAAATACTGAGGTGACTTTTTTTTTCTGGTTTCAGCAATGTGTTCCATGTTCTAAAGGAGCTTAGTAAAGCCTATGGGCAGGCAGATAGGAAGGAAAGAAAGGAAGAAAGGAAGAAAGGAAGAAAGGAAGAAAGAAAGAAAGAAAGAAAGAAAGAAAGAAAGAAAGAAAGAAAGAAAGAAAGAAAGAAAGAAAGAAAAGAAAGAAAGAAAGGAAGGAAGGAAGGAAGGAAGGAAGGAAGGAAGGAAGGAAGGAAGGAAGGGAGGGAGGAAGGAAGGAAAGAAGGAAGGAAGAAGGAAAGAAAGGAAGGAAGAAAAAAGGAAAGAAAGGAAGGAAGAAAGAAGGAAAGAAAGGAAGGAAGAAAGAAGGAAAGAAAGAAAGGAAGAAAGAAGGAAAGAAAGAAAGGAAGGAAGGAAGAAAGAAGGAAAGAAAGGAAGGAAGGAAGGAAGGAAGGAAGAAAGAAGGAAAGAAAGAAGGAAAGAAGGAAGAAAGAAAGAAGGAAAGAAGGAGGGAAGGAAAGTGGAAAGGAGAGAGGGAAGAGGGAGGAATTGGTAGCAACTGCTTTTTCTTGAGGAAGAGATAGAAAAGAAAATTAACTGAGTTGAGTGTTTCAGGTGCTGTCAAGTACAGCTGAGTAGTGACCAACATAGATTGCAGTGAAATGCTGTCCAGAAGAAAGGCATTTGGTGGACCAGCATGGCACAGAGATACTAAGGTAAAGCAGTATCTGGCAGTGTAGCAGCTGGCTGGGTCTCTGAGACCCATCCAGAGTAAACTATGGGAGTAGGCCTACTGAAGCATTCTAACATCAATATTAAACATCGGTGTTCCTGATTCATTGAAATTTCCCTTCCATAAATGTGCCCTGGCACATATACTCCCTCCATATATTTTCCACTGGTATTGTTTACATTTGTGGGAGAGTGCATTCCATCTTATGGGGGAAATCATAATTCATTTTTTTTTATTCTTCCTACTATGCCATTTTGGTTAAAAAAATTGGCCTCTGAAAGACTATTAACATTCTGAACAGAGGTGTGGGCTGCTATAATTTTAAAGATTCAGATAAAAACAGTATCTTGAACTTGAAATTCAAGGAGAATCTGCTTCATGAATTAGACCAGGGCTGGGCAACCTGTGGTCTTGAAGCTACATGTGGCCCTCCAGATCCTCAAGTGCAGCCTTTTGACTAAATCTAAACTTCACATAACAAATTTCCTTAATAAAATGATTTGTTCTGTAAAACTTGGACTCAATCTAAAGGCTTCATCCAAGATAGAAGGCCACATGTGGACTCAAGGTCCCAGGTTTGCAGTAACTTAAGAACAACTGAAAACATTATTAAAAGGTTAGAAAATCAGTAGTTATGTGATATGCTTGGAAAGTGAGTTCTATATGTAATAAAATGCTAATATAATTTCCATTAGCACTTTCTTTAAGGAAAAAAAAAATTTGTGAAGAAGTAAACTTCCTTAGTGAATTTGTTAATTTCTGTTGCCATTTTATGGGGATGCATTAAAATGTAGTCTATTAAAAAAATCTTTGGCGGAAGTTAGGGCAAACATCATTAAAGCAATTATTTTCAAGCTGAAAGTCTAGACTAAACACTTTATCCTAATGGACAGCAGCCTTTTTGAAAATTCATTGTCTTTCGGTCATGTTCATCTATTCATGACCCCATTTGGGGTTTCCTTGGCAAAAACACTGGAGTGGTTTGCCATTTCCATCTCCAACTCATTTTACAGTTGAACAAACAGATGCAAACAAGGTTACATGATGCCCAGTGCCACACTCAGGAAGAAGAGTCTCGCTGACTCTAGGCCAGACACTCTATCTATTGTGCCATCTCGCTGCTCTATATTGTGAAGATATGCTAATATATATATATTCAAGTAATAGACAACTTTCTAGGCTCCAATATGCCTTAATAATGTTTTTCCTGTCATGTGTAGAAAGGAGTTCCCTGGGCAGATGAAATCAGAAGTCCAGTCTTTGTATCATTCCATGGTGACATCTTTAAATTCGGAATTTCTCTTTAAATGGTATTTGTAGAGTGTTTCTATAACACCTATTTCTATCATAGTTATTAATATATTTCCTCCTTTAGAACTGAAAGATGACTTCATTTAGACATTTAAAAAAATGCCATTAAGTGCAGGTGATTTTGTTGTTTTTTTCTTAATTTTAACTAATTTATTTTAAATTTAAATACTAAAATTTAAATACAAAATAAGAAAAGCAAAGAGAGAAAGCCTTATGTATAGCAGAACATAAGAAATGATTAAAATACAAAGTAACACGTTTTCATTTTAAGAAAGCCCATATAATAAATACTACACATTGAGTTCAGAAATGTCCATCTTTTCATTGCTACTTTCTATGTTTTCTTTTGGTCTCTGCTGTGTACTTTTTATTTTGTTCTTTTTTCTACCTTCCTCTCCCCTCTCCCCCAAGAAGGTTAAAATTAGGCATGTATTATGTATATGTAGATAAATACATATACACATACATGTACTTACATGCACATACATATACATATATATACACTCATATGCATCTATGTAAGATCATACTATTGTCTTCTGTTTCTCTGACAGTGGATAACATCTTCCTTCATAATAAACCATACTTTTGGATCATTGTACTTATTTTATATCCCTATTTTTGAGTGAAATTTCATGGTTGGGAATCATTTACATTACAATAACCAGAAATCATTTGAAAAGAGCTGTTTGATTTACAATGAATTATTTAATGTATATTTCTTTGTTGTTAAATAAAGGAAAGAATGATTTAAAAAGAACTTAGTTTTATCTCTGGTATTAGGAAATGAATAGTTAAAAGAAAATGAAAATGAAAAACATAAAGGATATACCTGGTATGGTCAAATTTACATTTTAATAAACGACAAATGTTCCATATGTATTCATCATTCCTTTAATAACTTATTTTTATGGTGTACAGAAATTCCAGATGCAAAGTTTAATCAAATATGCACAGTTTAATATCAAAATTATACTTGTGAGAAGCCATCTACTAATATATATACCAAGAAATTGCCAAAACATTTTAAGACAATAATATATATCAAAATAACTACCATCTATTAGTATGAAGTTATCAGTCTAATCTTATAATTCCATTTCATCAGCAAAAATCTGCCCCCTTCTCTCACTCTTAACATCTACCCCAAAGAACAACTGAAGAGAAAAAAAAAACTTTTATAAATACATATAGTCAAACAAAACAAATTTCTGCACTGGCCATGTCCAACATAGAAACACGCACACACGTGTATATGTGTGCGCACATATACATGTGTTCATGTGTATGTATATACATAATATGTATGTATACATGCATACATATGTGTGTATATATAGATGTATATATGTGATGTGTGTACTGTAAATATACATACATATATATGTGTATATATATAAGTATATATATGTATGAGACATTTACCTCTCTATTAGGAAGTGGAAGCATTTTTCACCATTAAACCTCTAAAATTCTGATTAGTCATTATACTTATCAGAGTTTCTATTTCTTTCAAATATTTTACTTTATCATATTGTTGTATATATATAAATTAGTCTAGTTCTGTTCACTTTTCATCAGCTCATATGTGTTTTGCACCTATCTCTGAAACTACCCCTTTCATCATTTCTTAATATAATAGTATTCTGTCATGCTCATGTGCTATAACTTTGCAACTTATCTCCCCACCCCACCCCCTGATATTCATTCTTCTCTATTTCTCCATTTAAAAATGAGCTATAACACAATTTTTGTGAATTCTCAGTATTTGTTTTAGTTGGAACCAAACTCTATGAATCCATTTTCCCTGCCATTGTGCTTTCTCATTCCCCACTTTCCATCCTACATCCTTGTTATTCTTTCTTTGTGTGCATGTGTATGCATTCTTCCCTACTTGCTCACATTAAGATGAGAATGAGGTTCAAGTGTCAGTTGCTTCCCCCAACTCCCTGTTCCTTGTTTATATAGATGTGTCCTTAATCACCTCGATGATGTGATATAATTTTTCTTTCCATTTGCCCCATCTCACACCTCTCCAGTCTTCTTTTAATATCATCAAGACATGAAACCATTTTCAGATTTTTTATTCAATGGAACATCTTTTATGACCCCTGATAATCATAGTGTTCAGGGGAGACATATGTATCATCTCCTCATGTTAGAGAGTGAATAGTTTATCCTTGTTTGGTTGTTATCAATGTTTATTTCTTTATCACTTTATCACTCAATCATTTTTTATGTTTCTCTTTACTTCTAGGTTTGAACTTCATTAATACACAGTGATGATCTTTCATTAGGAAGGATTAGATGTTCTCTCATTAAAAATTAATTTTCTCCCTGTAGTATTGTATTTACTATTGTTGGGTAAATAATTCTTGAGTATAAGACATATTATTTGCCTTCTAAAATATCATATTCTAAGTTCTCTGCATCTTTATAGTTTTGACCACTTAATCATATGTGATCCTAACTGTGACTTCTCAGTACTTAAATGGATTATTTCTGACTGCCTTCAGTATATTTCTTTGCATTAAAAGCCCTGGATTTTGACTATCAAGTTCCTGAGATTTTCATTTGGGGGGTCCTTTAAGAAGATAACTGATGGATGCTTTCCTATTTCCTTGTTATCCCCTGATAGTAAATGATCTGGGCAGTTCTCTTTTAAAATTTCTTCAAAGATGACGTCTAGGTTCTTTTTTTTTTCTTATCAGGGCATTTAGGCAGTCCAATGACTAGATTTTTCTTTTTTCTCAATGTTTCCCAGAAGAGTTTGTTTTTCCTCTGAGATTCCTACTTTTTCCTATTTTAATGTAGTTTTGAAAATTTATTTTAATATTTCTTGATGTCTAGTGGAGTCATTGTTTTATCTTTGCTCCATTTTCATTTTTGTTTGGGAAGGTTCTTTACCTCTTGTGCCAAGTTATTAATTTTCTTTCCAATACGTTATATTCTAGATATTTCTTTTTCACTTTTTTCTCACTGTTTCTATCTTGTCAGTTATAAGATATGTTTTAAACATTTAAAAAGTTCTTTATCTCTTATAGTACAATTATTACCCAAGTTGTATTTTTCTTTGCATTTTTAGTTGTAGGTGTTTTGGAGGCATTCTTTTCTTCTATGTTTGTCTTGAACATCCATTTTAGAATAAAAACTACTTAAATTTGGATTTCATTTTTAGGTCTCTGCTCTGGGCACTTATAGAGGGAAGATCTAGGCTTCTCTTATTGTTGCTTTCTTGGTTTGTTGGTTTTTTTTTAAATATTACAAAATATCAGAGATGGCTCAGGCAGAGAAGCTGTATGTTTTCAATGTTCACAAAATGGTATCATTCAAGGCATAATCTAGTTTAGTTCTACAAGTTCCTGGAGTAGATTTGAATCCGGCTAACAAAAGACTGCTACTGGACTCAACCACTATCAGTCAGCAGGGAATTGATAGTGGTTCAGTGACAAAACTACAGATTCCTCTTTGATTTGGGATTCTTGCCCTGGTTATCCCTCTGCAGATTTCAGGCTGAGCTGAAGGCTAGAATAAAATTCTCACTCTGTTCCTGGGGTCTGAAACACACAATGACTGATGATTTCTAAACTAATGTTTCTTTCTCAGTATATTGCTGAGGACCTTATACCACTGGGTGAGGGGGGAAACGGGAACAAGTCTTCTCATCTGTCTGCCTTGATTAGATGATGCAGAATTTAGTAGTGGATGTCAAAGCTATTCATTCTCATCTGCCCCAGTAAAGGTGGCCTTGAATGGATCTGGGACAGGTTCTTGCCCCTCCGCTCATGTCCCTGGTTATAAGAATACTCACCCCATGAATCTTTCTCTAGACAACATGCCCAGTTTTGGAAATCTCTCTGTCTACCTATCCCAACTTAGGATGAGAAGAAAACTCTTTTTCTGAGATTTTTCCATCAAAATTTAATCTGGTATATTTTCTAAATTTGTTTGGAGAATTTTTGAGCAAGAGCTTACTCTTCTTTGCTACTCTGCAATCTAACAATCTTAAGCACTCTTATATATATATATATATATATATATATATATATATATATATATATATATATATATATATATATATATATGTGTGTGTGTGTGTGTGTGTGTGTGTGTGTGTGCATACATACAATTACATTAAAATCTCAGTAATAAATGTGTTTTGTTTTCATTGTTGCTTCCTTTATAATAGAAACATAAACTTGGGCCTAATAGTTATGTGGCTGTATTACAATTAGATATTTTTAAATTTTCACCTATTCAAGAATTTCAAAAATTGAGCCAAATATTGTCAGCATATTTTTGATTTTTTGTTCATTTGTCTTTTTTTTTGTTTTTTTGATAGGGAACAGTAACATAAATGAGGGATAGGTAAGTTAGTAATTAAGTAAGGTAAGTAAGTAAATTAGGTAAGTTTATGAGTGCTACCACAACAGACAGGCACATGAAGCTGTCAGGAAATTGCCAGAGATGTCAAACAATGTTTTTTGTTTGTTTTTCTGAAGAGGGATTCTTGTGAAAAACTGGAATCAAGCTGTAAAAAATGGTTTAAAATAATAGCAGATGTGACCAGTGAATCAGTGATAAATGGTGACTCCCAGGGTTATTTCATCTTTATTGATGCACCTCCATCACCATCCAGCTACAAGTTCCACCATAAAACACTGCTATAAAAGTAGAAATGAATAAAATGATGCTAATCAGGAAAGCCTGATGGTTGTCATTTTTTTGGTCGTGCTTTATTATATCGGACAGCTTCTTTCAGCCAAGGTGAATAAAAGTCATGTAATAGTATCACAATGGTGTTGTTATACCTTTGAGAAAGAAAATTAACGCAGAAATAGACAACTTTCATATGTCTTCCTCCTAATGAGTCAACACAGATTGGCTTAAAACACATATATTTCATGTCTGTTGACATGAACATGTTTTATCTAGGATATGTCATCATAACAATATTTTATATTTGGGACTAGATGTTGGATTATAAATGTCAACAATCCATATGCCTCTAATTCTTCATTTCCTCGAATATAAATGACTATAAGGGAAAATATTTTCAGACATTTGAGATTTATGTTCTCTTATATTGCCAACATGTTATCCAAGGTTTATCCTTTATTATTCTCTTTTTTAATACATCTAGCCTTCCAACCATATCTGTTACAAAAGCTTAAAGAAAAAAATAGAAAACAGATGTTTTGTTAAATGTTTAATAGTTGGCTCTGGGAAAGGAGTGGCAGTTAAGTCTTAAGACACACATTTAATCACTAATTTTAACATTTCCCCATCACTTTCTTAAAACTATTAACAAAACAGTAAATAAAGCTCCGAAATATAGAATTTAATTGTTTTCCAGGTAAAAATGATGGCATTGAAACCTCAACAGTTGACTTTCAAGAGCCAGTTCAATTTAACTCCAGTCCCTTTCACTGAGATGTTCTTTCCATAAAGTTTGGTGCCTTTCTTGTTTTCTTCCACATTTATTTCTTGTGTTCAAAACTTTTCTTTTCCTGGCTCAGATAGGTTCAGAACATTTAGGAGAATTTTGTTAATTATTTTTAGCCTGTCTTCCTCATTCATAAAATTGGGAAAATTCATAATAATGCTTCAATCAGTGATCAGACACTAACTCCTCACTTTAATATCATAAGACAAAGATATAATCTACAACTGGAAGAGGATAATAATACCTAACATTTATAAAGCATTTTGCTATATACTAAATACTGTACTCAGTGCTTTACAATTATTATCTCATCTGAACATTTCAACAATGCTGAGATGTAAGTTCTATTATTATCATTCCTTTTTACAGCTGCGAAAGCTAAGGCTAACAGAATTTAAGTGAAATTCCTAGGGTCATACTACTATTAAGTGCCTGAGAGTGGATTGAATGTAAGTCTTCCTGAATTCAACCCTGGAGCTGTATCCACTCTGCTACCTAGCTACTAGAAAGTTATCATCATGGGATCATAGACCTACTTGGACCCCAAAAATCATCTGGCACAATCCCTTCATTTCACACATGAGATTACTGCAACCCTGGGAGGACAAATGATGTGCACAGTGTGTGTACTGTGTAGTATGCATGTTTATATGTGTGTCTGTATGTAGGGGGAGGGAGGGGGCTTCCCATACATATCACTAACTATAGCATTTCAATCAAGGATAAAAACTAACTTATTTTAGTAAATTCTGGAATTGGTAAACTGTTAAAAACTTGTGGTACTTGAAGATAGACATGCAGAGTATTGTGGATAAAGGACTGAATTTCATGTCAAGATGACCTGGATTCAAGACATATTTTAGAAGCATGCTAGCTGTAGGATCATAGATATATCACTTACTCTCTCAGTGCTCTAGGCAACTGAGACCTAAATGTTACAGGGCAATGTAGATCTATATTTCTCTGTGCTTGTGTGTCTAGTGTTTAGTGAATATATTCCACACTAGCCATTCCCCGGTGGGGTGAGTCATAGTCCTTAATCAAAAAACAGGCAAAAAAAAACCAACAAAAAAACATGACTAAGTAGAAATAAATATTGCAAGTGGTAATAGAAAATGAAAGCTATCTAGAATGGGTTCAACTGAAACATTTAGCAAAAGTGACAGAAATGTCTTTTTTTATTTGCCTACATTTTAATCTTAATCTGCATTTGGACTAGAAAGTACTAAATAGCATTGCTCTGAGATTTTTAAGATAAATATTAACTACAGAAATTCAAGGAGCATAGAAAAGTATGAAATAAAATAAGTTCTCAATCTAAATGTATACAAAAATTTTGTCAGTTAATTAAATTAGTATCAAATTTGAAATGTGACTTCCACAAATGGACATTGGAAACTTAGCACATATCTAATAAGCTTTACTAATTTAAGGTCTGTTCTTATGGGAAGTCAGATTTTGATTTGCCGTGAAAAATTCAACAGTGCTCAGTGAAAGTGATGTTATTTTCATGCATATTACAATCAAGAGTCGATCATCGATCCTATATGTACAAAAATATTTATAGCAACTTTTTTTTTTTTTGTGATGGCAATGAATTGGAAATTGAGAGAACCGGTGAATTCCTGAAAAAGTTTGTGGTATGTGGGTATGATGGATTACTTTAGTGCTATGAAATATGATGAGAGGGGTGGTTTCAGAAAAAAATGGAAAAATATATATGAACAGCTGCAAAGTGAAGTGAGAAAAAACTGGAAGATCATTGTGAATAGTAGGAACAATGTAGTAATGGTGATCAACTGTGGAAGACTTGGCTGCTATGATCAATGCAATGATCCAAGACAATTCCAAAGGATGGAAAAAAATTATCCACTTCCAGAGAGAGAAGTGGTGAGCTCTGAGTGTAAACTAAAACATGACTCTCATGTTTTGTTTTGTTTTTTTTTAATATGGTTAATGTGGAAATATGTTTTATATGATATCATATGTGTATTTGATATTGTTTTGCTAGCGATCTTAGTATGCTTGGGCAGGGGAGGAATAGGAGGGTGGGAGAGAATTTAGAATTCAATTTCCAAAGAGAAAATACTAAAAATGAATAAACAATAAATAAAAACAGTAGATCATTACCTTTATTTTAGTAACTTTTTACTCAAGGCTCAGCTAAAATATCAATTTGTCACAATTGAGCTTTGTCTGACCATCTCTACCCATAGCAGTCGCTCCTTCCTTTGAACTCCAAAAGTCCACTGACTATACCTTTTTTGACTCTTATCATTCACTGACTTTTTGATTCATGTTTTCATAAGTATATATTATAATATACAAATTATATATAAATGTATTGTATATAATTATATACTATATGCTTATATAAATATTTTATATGTTAATATAACATATATAATATAGAAATATCAAATTATATAATTTATAAAGAGATGTAAATTATATATATGTATAGATATATATATATATATCTTATTCCATCACTTAATTTGCAAATTTCTTAAAGACTGGCTTCATGCTTTATACTTGTTTTCTCCATGCGTCCTATAATTATGTCTTAAAATATTTGTGAGATGATGGGTATATTGGCATAACTCTTTTTCGGGGTATCTGTCATCTCTTTGTTGGATATGAATCCCCATAAGTTGGTGATAAGGGCACACTTTTAAATATAATTGGCATTATTACCATCCTCCTCATTGTGTCTTAAGTCTAATCCATCAAAAAAAATCATAGTGTTTGTTGATACCCAATGTATAATATTCATGTTGAGGATTTAGAAATCAACTGTCTTGATCCAGTCTGATACACTTGTGCAAACCAGTAATCCACATATACTGAAAATAATTCTGATTGATTGCATAATAAGGGAGGAGAGAGAGGAAAGTTACACTGATAAAAGGAAATGTCACTTAGAATGCCAGCCCAATGATCTTTGGAATGCCTGAATTTGCCAAATTTAAATTTGTGATTTTTATTTTTATGAGGTAGGCAAAGTTGAGTTTAACTAGAATTGGACATAATCTTCTGACATTTTTGCAAGATGGAAAAGTATTTGGATGAACAAATGTGGTGGCATAAAATACAATACAAAAATAAAGAAGCTGGCCACAGAAACATCATTTACTTTCTTGTTCACCAGAACTATGTATTGTATAATTAAATGTGTGAGCCTATGATACAATATATATTAGAAGATATTTTTAAATTAGAGGATAAATTTTACTCGAGGGATAAATTTTAATATGATCCCAAACTTTAAAAAAAAAAGCAGCAATGTAGTGTTTCTGATAATATTTGTGATTTAGTACAAAAATGAGTATAACTTCTGATTTCTCCTTTTTCTTGTCCTTAAAAAGATTTCTAAATTCAATATCTTAAAATCATAATTGGATCTCACAAAGGTAGACATCTAGTTCTCAACTTTTGACAGTTCCCATAAGCCACTGCTCTTCTCTTTGACATAGTTCATCCTTCATAATAACAATAAATGGCCACAGAACTTTTGGTTTTTCTTGGACAGCTTTCAATTTGCTACAGTTTTATCATTTCTGCTGCCCTAATTTTTTCACCTCAATTTATAATTCAACACTGATTTTAATTAACCTCAAATAACACTCACAATCCAGCTGTCAGAGTCAGGAGCTGAGTAACAGCTGGGGAGACAAAACAAAAGGCAAGCCAGTGAAGCCTTCACAGCAAAAGAGTTGACAGATCATGAGCAGTGTAAGAGGAAATTCATGGTACAAAACAATCTGTTGGTGTTTTCTTCCAGTCTGAAGCACACTCTTTAAAACACATTCCATGTTTAATTTTGTTTGGTTGTTATAGAAATTGCAGGCAGAACTGCATGGAGATAACATATTGTTGAACATTATAGAAGTAATCATACATGTTGTATTGGCTCCTTTATACTGCTTAGTACACATCTGCACAGTGATAATAATAAGGTAATTAGGCATCCAGGGTTTTTATGCATGCTTAATCCTCCAAATCAAGTGTACCTTTCCTCTGAAATGCACACAGCCAACTAAAGCCATGCATCTATCACTAACTATTATGATTTTATGAGACACAAAAGAGTCAAGCAAATTGCCCCAGGTTCAAAGGGAAATTTGATAACAGACATGGAATTTTAATTCAGAGGGCCATTACCATTTACAAAAGAAGGTTGCTTTTGATGTTTGGATTTTAGAAAGATTATATGCAAAAATGATATTAATGAAACATGAACACAGAGATTCTAATCTTCCAAGGCAGGAAATTCAGTTTGGGTCTACATTAACAACTTTACCTACATCAATCTTTCTTTTGTGAATTTATGCCTATGACATTGTTTGTTTGTAATTGTTCCTACCCACCCTCAGCTCAGCCTCTTTGTTTCAGGAGACAGCACAGTCAAGTCCACCACAATTGGATGTGGTATTAAAAAATGTGTTTCCTGTCTCAGAAACTACTTTCAAGTACTGGACTTAGAATCAGGAAGAAGTCCAGTCCCTACCTCAGAAAAACTTAATAGATGTGGCTCTCAGCAACTAATTTAACTTCTTGGAGACCATGCTTGTTCATCTGTGAAATGAAGATAATAACATTTACTTCCTGGGGCTATTGAGATAATCTAAAATGCTTTGTGAATCTTAAAACATTACATTAATATAAGCTATTATCATTATCACTATTAATAATAATTGTAATTCTTGATTTATTATTGTTGTTGTTTTCAATGGTTTATCATGGGAAACTTTACGATTAATGCTGGAAAATTTCACTTTCAATGGACTGAAGCAAAGAAGTTTCAGTCCTACAGAGGTATAAACAACTTGACAGTGTTTTAGTATTTATGTCTTTGATTTTCACAGCATTCTTCCCTTAAAAGAATCAAAGTGACTTCTCAGATATAATTTCATTTAATTCTTACAACAATCCTTTTTGGTAGATATTATATTTTATACGGTGAAATCAGAGCAAATGAATGGAACGAAAGCACAATTTGGTAAATGGAAGAGAGTTCAAATGAGAATCCAAGGTTTCTAACTCCCAATCCACTCATCATGTTACTAGAAAGAGCATAAAATCTGAAACTCTTATCATAACAACAGTGCAAAGGATTAAGAATGTTTGGGGTGAAATATCAAAACATACAGACATAGACTGTATCTATGATTCTGAAATTTGGGAGTACTAGCAAAATGTCAGTAGATAAACCCTAAGGCACTAAGAGTTTAAGCTTTTTGCCTAGGCTCACTTCTCTCTGACTATGCTATGTAGATAGATAGATAGATATATACATAGATATATAGATACATAGATATACACACATATATATGTATATGCATACATATACATATATATGTATGTGTGTATGTATATATGTGTGTGTGTATATAAATTCATGTCTATATATACATAATTGGAAAATTCTTTCTACTATATCATCATAATCATTATTTATTTTTATTTGTTTATATGTTTATTGTGATGTGTTATTGAAGGGATAATTTGTCTTCCATTATTATGCCACATAAAAAATAAATTATGATAGTTTTGTTAGAGGTTAGAACTTAAAAATGAACCTATGAATTTTGTAAATGAGGAAGTATAGGCCCAGAGAGCATTAAGTGACTGGAATGAAATTGCACTGGAAGGAACAACAGATCTGGAATAAGATTGCATGTCTAGTTTTTCAGGCCTGTGTACTTTTAATCATGCCACCGTGTCACCTTCTATTCAATGCAACAAAAATTTACAGAGCACCTGTTATGCACAAGATGTTCTCTCTCTTTCCCATACTCAGATGTGACCTTGGGGATGCAGAGTAAATCAGGCATATTATAAAGAAAACTTTGGTAGTATTTTATGGAGCACTTGCTATGAAAACCCCTGAGAAACTGAGTCCACACAAGGCCCAAGCATTACTGAGCTTTTTTTAATCTTGCAAAATTCAGCGTAATATTTCATCACTACCATGCATGTATAAGACCTTTTTCATCCTTTCTTTGATGTTACCTACTTGGTCCCATTTGTTCTACCACTGGACATCCAGTTTTCCTTAAAGCTATTTTAAATACTTTGAAAAGACACATTTCCATTAGATGCTGAGCTTCTTGAAGGCAGGACTGTAGGTTGACTCACTTTGTACATCCCTGGGTTTAGTACAGTATTTGGCACATAGTAGGCAGTCAATAAATGTTTGACTGACTTCAGAAGTCTTAAGTTGTTTAAAAGATGCATACTCTAATCATCTTAACTATAGGATGCATACGTCTTAACTATAAGATGACCTCTGGGTGGTTTGGAATAAAAAAAAAGTTAATTATATTTCCAGTGTATTCCATTGGGTATTAGATAAAGCAGGGAGATCACCAAGCTCCTTTCTCTACCCTTAGAATTTGAAAGCAATTAGAGTTTACTCATTCCTTGCCCTTCAGAGTCAGGTTCTTATATCATTCCATGGCATGTGTTTATAACCACCAGTCAAATATTCCAACTCATATAGCCTGATATACTATGCTCTCCTTTTTATCTCTTACCCACCTATGCTCCATTCAAGATCATTGACAAGGACACACTATATAAAGACTTTTATCAGAATAATAGACAGCTCCTAGCACATCACTACCAATACGTCTAGTACGCTATTCCCCAGTCCATAACCCTTTCGATTTCTGCATCAACTTCCTTAATGTCAGACAGAGCAAGATCCCAGAATTTGACCATTGCTCCCATCAGGAAGTTGACAAAGACTTACATACATGCCCTTTCACTCAACTTAGCCAGGATGTATCAGCCTCACGATGATTCACTGAAGAAATTTTCAGTGCTATGAGGAGTCTATCTGTTAAATAAAAAGATTACTGCAGGTAATGAGGGCTGGAAGGGGGGTATGAGACCTCCACAAAGATCAGAGTACCAGGGGTAGTTCCACTGGAGAAGAATTCATGGACTCAAGCATTGTTGAGGTCAAGGTAAAGATTTATTATGCTTTTCAGTGGGTTCTTATGGAACCTGAAAACTTACGGGGGTATAAGTAAAGTTTATATAGGATATTCCACGGTAAAGCATGTGCCAAACACGCTAACTAGATGTTTTGGGGTGGTAATAAGCAGTGGTTAAGGAGTAATCAGTTCTTAAAGGAACATGCACTTTAGGTATCTACTGGGCAGGTATTTTACCCAAAATTCATCGGGAAATAGCCCAAAGTGGGGAGATATATATTTTAAGCCTGAAATATCACCAAGTCAACCAACAGTCAGAGCTGGCTCAGAAATACCAGGTTGCTCTCATCAATGTCTTGTTAGATAAGATAAATGAAAGGGATTGCATGTATAGCTAAGTCTAGGATATATATGATTAGTCAGTGTGTGGTAAATGTCATTATGACCCAGTGCGCAGCCAGTTTTATAGCCTCAGCTGACTACCGTGTCAGGAAGGAGGATAATGGTTGTTACTGAGACAGGCCGTGTCATTGAGCTGGGGAGAAACTGCCTGGGATAGTGTTTTGAGGATGGAAAAATGTGATTTTTTTAAAGAGAAATGTGATTTTACAATTGGGGCCCAAACTCATGTTCCCCAGCACCCCATCACAAGGTATTGCTTTTCATCGTAGATTGTTGTTTGCCTTTTGCTTGTATGACATCTAATGACATCATATGTGAAGTCTTGACTTGTGCACGAAACTGGATTTAAATGAGGCAGAGTTGCACAGTCATCAGTCTCACTGTCTCTTCCTGAGTCATCAAAGAGCAATGGCAGGACAGTATTAATTCCCGATTCTTTCTCATGTTACATGTAAATACATGTAACAAGTACATGTATTTAATTGTGTCCCTGGACTTTTTATACCATGTAAGTAAGAGGGAGTCTTCCTTCCCAACAGCCATATAGTTTTGAAAAGAAAAACTTCCCAGAGTCTCTCAGGCTGAAAAAACACTTCCAGTCCATAAGACTCATAGTAAAACCTCACCCTCAGAGTATTTAAACACTTTTGAGAGCCAGAGGGCACAACCCTCTGACCCAGTGCCTCAGTAGATAAAAACAAAAAGTACCTGAGATTTTCCTACAAAACAACTCCCCTAATCAAGCTTCCCACTCTGGGCAGGCCCCTCAATGGGTGGAAAATATCCTCCCCAATCACATTATTCAATCAGAGGTACTTTTAGGAAAACAAAAACAGAAAAAGATACTAATTTGATTGCCTTTAAACCCTGGTTAATTATTAAATTTTCAGTTATGAAAATGTAAGCATTGGAAGTCAAAAAATGCTAAAAATTAGGGCTTGATTTATTGTTTTGTGGATTTCTATGCTTAAAAATATGGAGAAAATAATAATGTAAATTAAAGTTAAAAGTGTGTTATCTGTATGTATATATATATATATTTGTTTTCACACAGCTGATTGTTAAACATTTACTAGCATACCACTTCCTCAACCTTTCCAGAACTGTCACTGTAGTCCCATCTTTATGTAGCCATGTATATAGGATAAAAATTAAAATAGTGTAATAATACTTACTTTATAAGAATTTACATTATACTGGGAAAGATATGTTCACAGAATAAATATAAAGGGAATACATTCAACATACACAATATAGTCAAATAAAATATTGCTTGAACAAGAAAGTGTTAGCTATTAGGGCATCAGGATATGTTTCAAGCAGAAGGTGATCCTTGAACTATGTTCTAAAGGTATAAAGGGATTCTATGAAGCAGTGATCCGGAGGGTATACATTCCAGTTTTGTGGGACAACTAGTACAAAGACATAGAGATAAAAAATAGGGTGTCCTTTATGAGGAACAGAGAGAATTTCAATTGGTTAAATCACAAAATCCAGAACTGAGAATAGACTGAAAAATAGGTTGGAGGCAAGCTTTATAGGGCTTGAAAAGTTAAGCAGAAGACTTTATATTTTAACCTAGAGGTAATAGGAAGTCTTTGGAGATGATTGAGTAAGGGAGACACCTGGTCAAATCTGAGAGAAATTACAATTATTTTTGCAGCAATTTATACAATGAACATCAATAGGGAGATAACTTGAAGTAAGGAGATCAATTAGGAGGAAGCTGAAATAATCTATGTTAGACGTGATGAAATATAGAAAAATGTGGCAGCTACGTAAGGAGAGAAGCATGCTCAGATGCAAGAGATGTAGTGAAGGTAGAAAAGGCAATATGTGGCAACTGAATACATGTGGAGGCTGAAAGAAAGTAAGGAGTACAGGATGACACTAATGAAACTGAAAGGATGATGGCTCATTCCAAAGAAATGGGGCTAGTTTCAATGAGGGAAAGGTGCAAGGTTTTGGACATGATGAATTTAAGAAGTCTTTACGACATCCAGTGCACAATGAAAACTAGGTAATTGGTGATGTATGACTAAAGCTCAGGGAAGACACTGGGGCTGAATGTATAGATCTGGAATATATTTTTAAAGAAATGATAGTTGAATCCATAGATAGTATTATGATTTCCAGGACAGAGTATATAGACAGAGAATAGGAGACCCAGAATAGAATTTTGGAAACTTTCAAAGTTTATTGAGCATGGGCTGAGTGCAAAGCCATAAAGGAACCTGAGGAAATGCAGTCATTAAAAGAAAATCAAGAATTACAATTTCTTTCCCCATCATGTTCACTCCTCAAAAATCCCTAAACTGTTCTTACTCAGTAAAAATACAATAAAAAGTCCTACTTGCTAAGATTCACTTTTTGGTATGACACTGTCCATTCTTCATTCGATGTATCCAGCTGCATGCTTGCAATGACAACAGAAAGTAGAAGAAGACAGGGGTAGACTATAGTATTTGCTTTAAATGTGTTCTTTCATAAGAAATCTGATTTTCCATTGTCAGTACTGAAGTAGATCAACATTTTTCTTGCCTTTGATTTTTGTATGGGTAAGAAGGATCAAAAACATTCCTCCTGGTCCTCAACCTCTTTCTTGTCTTTCCATTATCCAAAAGTGAGCCAAAGAAAATCTCTAACTCATAATATTGTATGTGACACATGATAAAGGCATATAGCTAGAACCAATAAGTAGCTGGTTTTGGGAGATGCAGAATTAATAACAGTTTTTTTTTTTTTTTTACACGGCTCAAGAGTACACCCAATTGTAAGTTGGATCGATTTAGGAGGGGGAAAATCCACCTTTATCTGCATTTAGGTCATAAGTTGATAGATCAAAGGGCCTGGACTCAGCAAGAAATTAAAAGTTCAAATGCAGCTTCAGAAACCTACTTAGCTGTGTGATGCTGGACAAATCACTAAACCCCTGTTCGCCTCAGTTTTCCTCATCTATAAAACAGGGGCAACAATAAAATTTATCTCCTACCATTGTTCTTAGAATCAAATGAGATAATAATTCTAAAGTGCTTAGTACAGGTCTTGGAATATAGTAAGTAGTATCTAAATGTTAGTTATCATTGTAATTTTTATTTATTTTATCTATCTAATTTTAATTACTTTCAATTGTATTTTTCCTTTACTTTTATTTATTTATATTAAGGGAAGGTAGATGATACAGTGCACAGAGTACCTGACCTGAAGTCTGGAAGACTCATCCTCATGAATTCAAATCTGTTCTCAGACACTTACTAGCTATGTGATTCTGGGAAAGTCACTTACCTTGTTTGCCTCATTTCTTCATCTATAAAAGGAGCTGGAGAATATGGCAGAGTAGAAGGATGCATAAGCTTTCCTCCAACAGTGCATAAATATTGGTAAGAAATGACCCTAAACAATTTCTAGAGCAGCAGAAGTCACAAAACAGCAGAGTGAAGGTGATTTCTAGTCCAAGGCAGCCTAAAAGGCTGACAGGAAAGGTATATTGTACCTGGTGGGGAGGGGAGCACAGCGCATGATGGGCTGCACTGCAGCAAGGACAGGACTATAGAAGTCTTCAAGGCTGGTCAAGGGACCAGAAGCATGTGTGGGTCCCAGATTTCTCAACTGTGAAATGCCAAAGACAGCTTCAAAGGTCAGTGAGAAAGCTCTATCACTTGGGGGAGAAGGGAACATGACAGTCTAGCTCCAGCCCCAAGCAGATACAGCTTCCATTGTTGGAGCCCTGACTTAAAGCCCCTAGAGGAATTGAGCAGCTGACCTGGATGTCAGCCCTGAGTGACTGCCCAGGGGAGAGGAGAAGTGGTGACTGTCATGGAAGAGCTGGTGGAGGCTCTGGAAAGGGAATCCTGCTCACGGGCCAGAGTGCAGGCCAGGAGAGGAATAAACTCCTCTCTCTTGATTGTGCTACCTTGGAGGAACTGAGAACTAACAGGTCCCCAGAGAACACCCTGCCCTTGAAAAGGAACTCAAAAGTCAAGTAACTGTCTGGGAAAATGTCAAAAAAATGGGGAAAAAAGGGAATAAGACAATAGAAGGTTACTTTCTTGGTGAGTAGATATTTTCTTCCATTCTTTCAAATGAGGAAAAACAATGCATACCATCAGAGGAAGTCAAGGCTTCTGCATCCCAAACCTCCAAAATAAATACACAATGGCCTTAGAACATGCAAGAGCTCAAAGAGGATTTTGAAAATAAAGTAAGAGAGGTGGAGGACAGAGTTGGGAAGAGAAATGAGAGTAATGCAAGAAAACCATAAAAAGTAAATCAACAGCTTGCTAAAGGAGACTCAAAAAATGTTGAAGAAATCAACACCTTTAAAAATAGACTAACTCAAATAGCAAAAGAGGCCCAAAAAGCCAATGAGGAGAAGAATGCTATAAAGCGTAGAAGTAGTCAAATGAAAAAGGAGATTCAAAAGTTTACTGAAGAAAACAGTTCCTTAAAAATTAGAATGGAGAGGATGAAAGCTAATGATCTTATGAGAAAGCAAGAAATTACAAAACAAAACCAAAAGAATGAAAAAATAGAAGATAATTTTAAATATCTTCATGGGAAAACAACTGATCTGGAAAACAGATTTGGGAGAGACAATTTAAAAATTATGAGATTACCTGAAAGTTATGATCACAAAAAGAACCTAGACATCATCTTTCATAAAATTATCAAGGAAAACTAACCCTACATTCTGGAACCAGAAGCTAAATAAATATTGAAAGAATTCGCCAATCACTTCCTGAAAGAAATTCAAAAGGAAAACTCCTGGGAATATTGTAGCCAAATTCCAGATTTCCCAGGTCAAAGAGAAAATATTGCAAGCAGCCAGAAAGAAACGATTTAAGTATTGTGGAAATACAATCAGGATAACATAGGATCAGACAGCTTCTACATTAAGGGATTGAAGGATTTGGGATATGATATTCCATGAGTCAAAGGAACTAGGACTAAAACCAAGAATCACCTACCCAGCAAAATTGAGCATAATACTTCAAGATAAAAAACGGTCATTCAGTGAAATTGAGGACTTTCAAGTATTCCTGATGAAAAGCCCAGAGCTGAATAGAAAATTTGACTTTCAAACACAAGAATCAAGAGAAGCATGAAAAGGCAAACTGGAAAGGCAAATCATAAGGGACTTACTAAAGCTCAACTGTTTACATTCCTACATGAAAAGATATTATTTGTAACTCCTGGAACTTTTCTCGGTATTTGGGTAGTTGGAGGGATTGTACATACAAACAGATAGAGAGAGAGAGAAAGAGAGAGAGAGAGAGAGAGAGAAAGAGAGAGAGAGAGAGAGAGAGAGAGAGAGAGAGAGAGAGAGAGAGAGAGAGGGAGAGAGAGGATATGGGGGAATTGAATAGGAAAAAGATGATATGTAAATAAATAGAATTAAGGACTGAAGGAGGAATATATTGGGAGGAGAAAGAGAGAAATGAAATGGGCCAAATTACCTCTCACAAAAAATGCAAGGAGCTTTATCGATGGAGGGGAAAAGGGGGAGGTGAAAGAGAAACAGTGAAACTTACTCTCATCACATTTGCCTTAAGGAGAGAATAACATGCTCACTCAATTTGGTATGAAGGTCTATCTTACATAATAGGAAAGTAGGGGAGAAGGGGATAAGTGGGGTGTGGGGGGATGATAGAAAGTAAGGCAAATGAGAGGAGGGGAGGAATTAGAAGTAAACACTTTTGGAGAGGGATAAGGTCAAAAGACAATATAGAATAAATGTGGGGAGCAGGATAGGATGGAGGAAAATATAGATACTCTTTCACAACATGACTATTACGGATGTCTTTAGCAAAACTACACATATATAGCCTATATAGAATTGCTTGCCTTCTCAGTGGGGATGGTTTGGGATGGAGGAAGGGAGAGAAGTTAGAACTCAAAGTTTTAGGAACGAATGTTGAGAATTTTTTTTGTGGGTGCAACTGGGAAATCAGAAATGCTGGTAATGGGGTATAGAAATCTATCTTGCCCTGCAAGCAAAGAGAGAAATGGGGATAAGGGAAGGAAGGGGTGTGATAGAAGGGTGGGTACATTGGGAGAAGAGGTAATTGAAATGCATGTTGTTTTCAGGTGAGGGGAAGGGAGTGATGGGGAGAAAATTTGAAACTCAATATCTTGTGGAAATTAATGTTGCTAATTAAAAATAAATAAATAAATTGAAAAAATGAGATGCAGAAGGAAATGGCAAATCACTACAGTATCTTTCCAAGGAATTTCCAAATGAGGGTAACATGGAGTTGGACACAAATTAAAAGACTAAAACAGGACAAACATTAAATATATCAGTATTAATAAATTTATGGGGAAGAGTGGAGTATAGCATCAATGAATCACTTTCCATAGTTATATTATGTCATACAAATCATCTCATGATGTGATTTCTTTATGACAACCTGCTTGTCTTTTCACCACAGAGAAAATAGCATTCAATATGTTAAAAGGTTCTCCCAACATGTGTACAGGAATGATGTTTGATAAGGAAATAGTTTTTATTTTTGCTACCTTTTTTTCAAGTAGTTTTATGTCTTTGGCATTTTTATAATCCATGTAAGCATTACTTTCCTAAGTTTCACCAACTTGAAACTCAGTGGATCATAATTGAAATTTAAGGGCCAAATTCTCAGCTTGCTTTGCACCCCCATTGAGATGATCTAAGCACAAAGCACCTTTTGAAGTCAATGGGAGGCCAATGCTCAGATCAGATCTGTAGGAGTTGCATTAGTGAGATGAGAATCTGATCCAAAGACTCTCTTTAAAGGTGTGATTATCATTCATACAAGGAAGCACTGTATTTTCATCCATAAAATCAATTTGGACATTTAAATGGAAGACTGGCTAGGAATTTTCAAGGCAACACAACATATATCTGGTTACATAATAGTGGTAATTAGAACTTTTTTTTTTTTAAATCACATGAGCTAAATGGTAAAATGCCTCTCTAACTCAAATGCTTTCCAGTGTTCAGGGACTGTGCCCTCCTCAAAGTGTTATGTACAGTCAAGTTCACCTCAGCATGCCCAATAAATAAAAATTGCAACTTTCTCCCATAGAAGAAATTACAAAAAGAAAAAACTTTGAAGCTTCAATGTGTCTGCAGTGTCATGTGTTCAGGTATTTGTGTATAGTGTGATTCTTTCCTATCTTTCCATGAAGTTGCCTTTGAGAATCTATGCAAGGAATCAAGCACAATCTATTGTAGAAAATCATTTGTAAAGCATTTTGTTATGTTTTTTTTCAAATATATAATCATATATGGATAGAACAGAGGTAGGGAACTTGTGGTCTCAAGGTCACATGTAGCCTCTAGGTCCTGAAGTGTGTCCTTTTCAATCCAAACTTCATGGAACAAATCCCCTTAATAAAAGATTTCGTTCTATAAAACCGAAATTCAGTCAAAAATTTTACCCAAGGACTTAGAAGATCACATGTGGCCTTGAGGTCCTCTGTTCCCCACATCTGGCACAGATCATTCTAAATAAAACTTCATAGAGCTAAGTAAATATATATGTATTTATGTATGTATGTATGTATACACACACACTAACACATACACGTGGGTAATTACTATCATTTTGAAAATCACCTGTTTGGTGGTGATAATATATTTTGTTATCTTTTCCATTTTATCCTGAATGATCTTATTTTTTGGAATATCTAGAAAATTGAATTTTGTCCAGGAAAAAAATCAAACACTTGAGGCAATTAAAATCTTCAGATTTCTATTACTTTATCCCAGTAATTTTGTTTAAGCTACATTTTAAATAGCAAATGCTTAGAAAATAATTAAAATAGAAGGAAGATGATTGGGTAGAGGCATCACTCTAGTACAATTCTCCCCACATTTCATTCCAAACAACTTTAAAATTATACCTCAGTAAAAATTCTGAAGCAAAGGAACCAACAAAATATCAGGATAAGGTGTTTTTTCAGCACGTAATAACTTAAGAAGTTGTCAGGAGAGGTCTGTGACACTAAAATGAGGTCAAATCCAGAATACATATGCAGCAACACCAGTCATGAAATTTATAGGCAGTTATGACAAGGGCAATAGCAAGTTCTGGAGATTTGAATCCAGAGATGGTAAAAAAATCAAAAAAAAAACATTCAGAAAGAGATTGCAGGGGATCCATTCCTGGCACTGGGTAAAGGAATTGGGACTGTTTGGGAACTCTATTACACATAAAAAATACCCAATCACACTTCCAGGTTAGATAGGAGCATCTGTAGTCAGTCACAAGTAAACAAGGGCCCAGTTTCTAATTCTGAGGCAGAGGGTTTTGAGCATGATATACTAGAAGGCAAAGGAGCTAGGATTAAAACCAAGAATCACCTACCCAGCAAAACTATGTTGGTAGTTTGATTTATAAGGCACTGAATAAGTAAATTATTTTATTTAGAATTCATAATAGTGCTTTAATCAGTCATCAGTGTATATGGGTGTGTGTGTGTGTGTGTGTGTGTGTGTGTATGTGTGTGTTTTAAAAAAAAAAAACCTAGACTGACATGAACAGATGTTAAGAAAAATGAGCAGAACTAGGAGAACATTTCACACAAGTAACAGCAAAATTGTGTGATCAGCTATGATAGATTTAGCTCTTCTCAGCAATACAATGATCCAAGACAATTCTGAAAATCTCATCATAGAAAAAGCTAACAAAATACAGAGAAAGAACTATAGAGTCTGAATATAGATCAAAGCATAATATTTTCACTAAAAAAATTCTTTCTTATTTTTTTCCCTTTGTTCTGATTCTTCATATGTAGGGAATGAGATGTTGGTCTATGTCTGGTTTCTGCCCTATTGTTTTCCAGTTTTCCAAATAGTTTTGCAAAATAGAAAGTTCTTGTCACAAAAGCTAGAGTCTATGAGTTCATCAAACAGTAGATTACTTATAATCATTAACTAAAATGTTTTGTGTATCCAATCTATTCCATTGATCTATCACTCCGTTTCTTAGAACCAAATACTTTTGATGATTGTCTCTTTATAATATAATTTTAGATTTGGAGGAACGGCCTTATTATTCTTGACATTTTGTTCCTCCTGATGAATTTTCTTATCATTATTTTTCCAGCTCTATAAAATAATTTTGGTAGTTTGACTGGTATTTCACTGAATAAGTAAATTATTTTAGTTAGAATTGTCATTTTTGTTATATTAGCTCAGAATAGCCATGAGCAATTTTTTTCCTATTGTTTAGGTCTGACTTTATTTGTGGGAAAAGTATATTCTAATTGTTCTTGTATAGTTTCTGAGTTTGTCTTGGCAGATAGACTCCCAAATATTTCATGTTATCTACAATTATTTTAAATAGAATTTTCCTTTCTATCTTGTTGTTGTGATTTGTTGGTAATATATAGAAATGCTGATGATTTATGCAAGCTTATTTTGTATCTTACACCTTACTAAAGTTATTATTTCAAGTAGTTGTCATTTGATTCTCTAGGATTCACATTATCCACAAAGAGTGATAGTTTTGTGTCCTCATTGCTTAAATTAATTCTTTCAATTTCTTTTTTTCTCCTATTGCTAAAGCTAGCATTTCTAGTACAATATTGGATAATAGTGGTAATAATTGGCATCATAGTTTTATCTCTGATCTTACTGAGAATACTTCTATCATATCTCCATTATACATAATGTTTGCTGATGGTTTTAAATGGATACTACTTATCAGTATGAGGAAAACTCCTTTTACTCCATTGCTATCCTCTGGTTTTGTTTTTGTTTTTTATTCGGAATGAGTATTTTATTTTGGCAAAGGGTTTTTCTGCATCTAATGAGGCAAATGAATGATTTTTCTTAGTTTTGATATTGATATGGTCATTTATGCTGATAGGTTTTTGTTTGTTTTTATATTGTATCAGCCCTGCTTTCCTGGCTTAAATCTCTTCTGGTATTAGTATGTAAATTGCTAAGTTTGGGGGTTTTTTTGGTAATAACTTATTTAAAATTTTACATCAATATTCATTAGGGAAATAAGTTTATAATTTCATTTCTCTGATTTGGTTCTTTGCAGTTTAGGTATCAGCACCATATTTTTGTCATAAACAGAATTTTATAGGACTACTTCTTTGCCTATTTGTTCAATTTGTTTGTATAGTATTGGAAATGATTGTTCTTTAAAGGTTTGGTAGAAGTCAGTCGTAAATTCATCTAAAACTGGAGAATTTTTCGTAAGGAATTCATTGAAATCTGGTTCAATTTCTTGTCCTAAAATGGGGTTAATTCACTATTTTATTTTAACTTCTGTTAATCTGGGCAATTTATATGTTGTAAATATTAATCTATCTCATCTTATACTGTCAGATTTATAGCTATACAGTTGGGCAAAAGAGCTCCTAATTACCTCTAGTTTCCTCTTCAGTGGTGGTAAATTCACTCTTTTCATTTTTGATACTGGTAATTTGATTTTCTTTCTTAAAAAATACATATTAACCAAAGGTTTATCTATTTTATTGTTTTTTAATAAAACCAGTTCTTAGTTTTATTTGGTAAGTCAATAGTTTTACCTTCAATTTTATTAGTTTCTCCTTTGATTTTCTATATTTCTAATTTAAAATTTAATTGGAGATTTTTGATTTGTGCTTTTTCTAGCTTTTTTAGTTGCATTCCAATTTACTGATCTTCCATTTCTTTATTTTATTCATGTAAGCATTTAGAGATATGAAGTTTTCTCCAAGTACTGCTTTGTATGCATCCAATAAATTTTGGCATTTTGCTTCATTATTGTCCTTCTCTTGGATGAAGTTATTGATTGTTTCTATGATTTGTTGTTTGACACACTCATTCTTTAGGATTAGCTTGTTTAGTTTCTAATTAGTCTGTCTTTCCATGGAATTTTATTCCATACAAATTTTATTATATAATGATCTAAAAAAGATGCACTTAACATTTCTGCCTTTCTGCTTTTGCTTATGAGGAACTGATGCCACAGTACATGATCAGTTTTGTGTGTAGATATGGCATGTACCACTGAGAAAAAAAAAGTATATTCCAATCAATTCCCATTCTTTTTTTATTCTGAGTTCCATCATATCTACTTTTTCTAAAGATCTATTTACTTCTTTAATTTCAATCTTGATTATTTTGTGGTTAGATTTATGCAGTTCTGGGAGTGACAGGTTGAGGTCCCCCCCTAGTATAATTCTACTGTTTATGTCTTCCTGTTACACGCTTAACTTCTCCTCTAAGATTAGATGCTATACTACTTGGTGCATATATGTTTATTATTGATACAGCTTCATTGTCTATGGTAGGTCTTTTGTGCCTCTTCATGTGATATAATTTATCCTACTCTGCCTCACCCTTTTCTCTTCTCTCAGTGAGATCTTTTTTTTCACCATTTAATTTTTTTTACATCATCACTTCGAAATTAATTTATATCTAAATCCTGTATTTATGTATGCTACCTCTAACTGCCCTAATAAAGATACAGTTCTCAAGAGTTGCAAGTATCATCTTCCTGTGTATGGATGCAAACAGTTTAACTTTATTGAATAATATTTTTTTCCTTTCCAGTTTACCTTTTTATGCTTCTCTCCTGTCTTCTATTTGAAGATTGAATTTTTGGTTCAGCTCTAGTCTTTTCATCCAGAAACTTTATAAGTCCCCTTTTTCATTAAATGTTCATCATGTCCCCAGAAAGATTATGCTCAATTTTTCTGGAGTATCCATTCCTGGCTATAATCCAAACACTTTTGCCTTCTGCAATATAATTACAAACTCTCTGATACTTTAAGGTAGAAGTTGCTAAGTCCTGTGTAACCCTAACTGTGTCTCCTTGATCAATTTATATGGTTTCTTTCTGGTTGCTTGTAGTATTTCTCCTTGATCTGATAGTTCTGGAGTTTTGCTACAATATTCCTTAGAGGCTTAATTTTGTCAAGTGGTGATTATTGGATTCTTTCAATGACTGTTTTACCTACTGGTAGCATATCAGGAAATTTTCCTTGATTATTTTTTGAAAATATTGCCTAGATTTTGTTGTTGTGGTTGATCGTTTTCAGGTAGTTCACTAATTCTTAAATATTCTCTCCTGGATCTATTTTCCACTTAAGGTGTTTGTTCCAATGAGAGATTTTATGATTTCTTCTATTTTCTTTTTATTCTTCTGATTTTGTTTGACTTATTCTTGATGTCAGATAGAATCATCAGCTTCCACTTGCCAAATGCTAATTTGTAAAGAGTTATTATGGCTGTGCCATAACTCTGCTACTTCCTGTTCCACCCTTCCTTTTTCCATTCATTCAGCAAATTCCTCCTACCACAGCCTCCATTTGACTCAGACTCATGTGAGTCAGAATTCCATGTGACCCAGGCAGGTTGCATGCACCTAGCAATGAATGAGAAAGATCTTCCCATTTAAAATACCATTACATATGGCCCCCAGATCCTTCATATTCATTACTTAGGCAGGTGAGGCAATTGGAATCAACAGAATTGTAACAAGAATAACAGAAAATAAGCACATAAAACAATATCTTAGGGTGAGACTTGAGTACAAGCATCATCTTTCCCTTGAATGAATGTGGACCAAAATCTTGGGATAAAGGGTAAAGGTCTCTTTATCCATAGCTACTTCCTGCTGAAATTGGATGTACAGCTGCTTCTGTCCCAAAGGGTTCCATTTGAGGGATTATTTCTTTAGCTGACATTCAGAGCTTGGTCAACAACCAGGTCCAGGAGTGACACATTGCATTTGTGGAAAAGCAGTGACAACCAGCTTAAGTAATCATGCATCTGCAGATGGAAGGTATTAAGCCTGCAGAAAATAAATCTGACAAACAAGGTGAACAGACAAAAAGTCAAAAAGAAACAAGGAGACAGCAACCAGAAGCAGGGTAGATATGTTGAACTATGCTTCTGGAGTCCATGAACCCACTATCATTCACTGTTGTTTACTCTTTTCTAATTTGCAGTTTGGGGGTCATCATTCTGGTTAGAGGTATACTTTCTTTAAATTGAGGTGGAACCAGGCCAATTTCTCATTCTTATTGCAGGTGTGATGAACTTGGATAAAATGTTTCAGGAAGACCTTCAGGGGACAGTTCCCACTTCCCTGCTCAGTCTAAAATCAAGCTTCGCTCCTCAATACATTTTATGAAGTTCATTAGTTGGAATGCCATCTATTCTTACAAAATCTGCCTCTGATCTCAATAGAGCAGTGAAAATATTCTTTTCTTGTCAGTCTATTCTGACTTTGAATCCTCTGGCTATTTACTCTTCTACCTCATGATAATTTATCTTTCTCACTGATTCTCACCATCCAAGGTACCAATGATTTTCCCTTCCTTTGTCTGAGCCAACTCAAAATATCTGTGACCTCCTGCTGAGTTAAATCCTCAATTACCTCCCCAAACACTGTCTGCCCCCATTGATTTTTCTGTTTTGCTTCTTCCTGAGAAGCTGCCCACACATCCTTGTTACTTTTTTGCTTCTTTTTTGTGAACTACAATAACAGCAGCTTTTACTTCTATCACCTGAGACCCTCCAGCTTTCTCTTCTAAAGGAGAGTTTGAATGCTGTAGCATAAAGAAAAAAAAAAAACCTCTCATGAAAACTGCCTTTCCACTTGAGCCTTCTCCTCCAGCAACTTGTCTCTGTTGTTACATATAATTTGATACTGTGCTAGCAAGGTCTAGCCTTTCCTACACAATGCTGCCATTTCTTTCCCTGTTTCTATTGGTATTTCCCTGAAAATATCTTTCTAAGTCTCTGAGTTTTCCCTTCTGTAACCTTGGTTCCCAGTTTTCACAGAGCCCCATGCGTTTAGTTCATTCTCTTTCTCAGGAGAAGTAAAACAAATCCTCCCACCCTGGGACATCCACTTCTTCCTCTGTTTCCTCTGCCTTTCTGTCTCCAAATAGCACTCTGTTATTTTTCAGTCCTATCCTTGTCTCCATCAATAGTGACAACATGATATTCACAGTACCCACAGTAGCCATAAATATGCAGGAACAATTCTGAACTGTGAAATACAATAGACTCTCCTTATGGAAGACAGAACCAACCATTTATTCAGACACCAGAAAGCCAAATTCATCATAGGAACAAAAGTCCATACACAGTAACAATGCAGAGGACACCATCCCCAAGATTTCCTTCTGTTAAGTTTCCCACAAACTCACTCCATTATGGAAATCACAAGCAGGCCTTCTTAAACAAAATCACAAACAAGCTCTTTCAATCAAGCTAGCCAGCTGTTTCTTTGCCGGCATCCTTCCCAGCTCTGATTAGACTCGACAAATTTCTTCTCAACTCTGCTCTCTCTCTCTGCCTCTTTCTGCTCTGCCCTTCCTTTTCCACCTGTTCAACAAACTTGTCCCACCACAGGCTCCATGTGACTCAGACTCATGTGACTCAGGTTTAAGTCACTTATGTAACTTAAGCAGGTCACATGGGCCTATTAATTAATGGGAAAGATCTCCCCATTTAAATTACCATTATATGCCCTTGGGTCTGGTGCTATACTGATGGGGTGGAATGGGGGCTGGCTATTGTTAATGGAGGACATAGGGTTCTGGAAGCTTCCTTAGTACAGAGCTGGAGTCCCAGTGTTTGTGTCTGGCATGTGCTGAGGCCAGTGGGTCTTTCCACCTTTCTCAGTTTCTACCTTGTAGCACCTGAGTTTAGGCCTTTAGAGGCTGCTTTTTTACTGGAATTATACTGACATGTATCTGGACCAGTGATGGCTGGCAGCTGTCTGTTTGCTTAGGCACTCATATAGTAGGTATCTTCCACTTTGTCCAGGTCTGCGCTGAAGCATGTGGAGGTCTGACCACTGGAGGCTGCCTGTTTGCCCAGGGGTGCGCTGAAGCATGTGATGGTTCTCAGAGACAGAGTCTGTTGGTTCCCCTAGTTATGTCAAGATATGTGGAGGAGCCTGATGTTGGAGTTTGCCTGCTCCAGCACATTGGAGCTCAGGATCTCCTGCTACTTTGCTGAGGTGGAATTGCTGGAACTGCTCCTGTCTGGGACCATGCTCCCCTTTCACCTCAGTGAAATTGATTTTCCTTGACTATCTTCCAAGTTTTGAGGCCTAAAAGATTGTTTCACCTCCTCTGTTTGCTGGTTCTGCAATTCTAGGTTTATTTTTAGTCTCTGCTTAATGATTGTTTGGAAGTGAGTATGGGAGAGTTGCAGTGGTTTATTGCTTACTCCATCTTGGCTCCCCCCAATTCCACCTCTAATGGAGATATCTTTGTATAGTCAATTTTTGTGCTTCCTTTTCCAAGCTGTTGACTTTTTTTCACAGTTCACTTGTGTAACTGTCATTTCTGTTCCCAATTTTCTCCTATCTCTCTTATTTGATTTTTAAAATCCTTTTTGAGCTCTTATAAGAGGACTTTTGTTATTTGAGATGAATTCATATTCCTTTTTGATGTTTCACATATAGTTATTTTGACATTGTCATCCTCTTCTGAATTAGTGCTTTGATCTTCCCTGGTCTTCAAGTAATTTTCCATGGTCATGGATATTTTCTATTACTTAATCATGTTCAGCCTATTTGTTACTTTTTAAGTTGAACTCTGCTCCTAGAGCATAGAGGGTACTGTCTCAAGCTTCTTATCCTAGGGACCAGGGACCTAGTCACTAGGTTCCCATGCAGAAGCCTCAACCAGTATCATGCTTATGGCTTGCCCACCATGTTGGTGGTTGGCCTGTCATTCTTTTGGGGCTCACAATTGACCTTCTGTGCTGAACCTGGTGGTCTAACTGCTGACCTGCTGAGCCAGGATGGAGGGCCTTAGTTAGTGATTGGTGATATAGCTAAGTGTTTCTCTCTGGCTTGCCTGGAAACCATCTATGTGGGGTTATACTCCTCTTTTATTCCAGAGAGACAGAACTTTCTTGTAGTCCTTCTAAGTCATACGCTGGAAAATTGTTTCACTCCATCTTTTTGTGGGTTCTACTTCTCCTGAATCTATTTAGAGGCTTGATTAATCATTGTTTCTGGGGAGATCTCAGCTAACTTCCTGGTTTTTCTGAACCATTTTGGCTCCTTACCCCTCTCCTCAACCCTGATCGGTAATTTTTGAATTATTGGACTACCTGAAAGTCATGATAAAAAGAAGAGGTTAAACATTATCTTTCAAGAAATTTTCAAGGAAAATTGACCTCCTATTTTAGGGCCAGAGGGTAAAATAAAAATTGAAAGAATCTACCTGTCACCTCATAAAAAATAAACCCAAATGAAAACTCTCAGAAATATTGTAGTCAAATTCCAGATCTTCCACATAAAAGAGAAAATGCTGCAAATAATCAAAAGGGGACATTTGGAGCCACAATCAAGATAACACAATATTTCACAGTTTCTACCTTAAAGGATCAGAGGACTTGGAATAAAATATTCCAGGAGGACAAAAGAGGTTGGATTACAACCAAGAGTCACCTATCCAGAAAAACTAACTGTAATTGTTCTGGGGTGAGTGGGGAAGGAATGGATTGGGTGCATCCTTCGTTGCCAAAGACTATGCCTTCAGAGAAATGATGACATGACTTGCACATGACTCTGTTTTGAGTGAGGGAGGGGCTGTGCAAAGAATGGACATTCATTGAAAGAAAGGATTTTCAAGCATTCCTGATGAAAAGATCAAAGCTGAACAGAAAATTTGATTTTCAAGTAGAAGATGCAAATGAAGCATGAAAAGGTAAACAGGAAAGAAATATCATTAAGTATTTGTTAAAATTAAACTCTGTATTCCTTCATTGGAAAATGTTATTTATGATCCATCAATTTTTTTCTCACAATTAGAGAAGTTAGAAGGAGTAAACCTAGGTTTAAAAAAACAGTGGTGTCAGTTGAATATGATGATATGATCATCTAAAAAAATAATATTAAGGAATGAAAAAGAAGAATGTACTAGGAAAAGGTTAACTGCAAAGGTGGAATCTGATAAATTTTCTGACATAAAAGAGGCCTGAAAAAAATCAAATATAAATAAATAAATAAATAGATAAATTAATGAATGGATAAATGGATGAATAAATAAATAAATGACTGGATAGTCAAATAAATAAAAAACATAAATGGATGAATGGATAAATAAATAAATGAAGGGAAGGATCTATTTATATAAAAATATTCAGAGCAACTCTTTCAGTGGTAGCAAAGAATTGGAAATTAAGGGAGTATTCATTAGTTGGGAAAAACCTGAACAAATTGTTGCATATGATTATGATGCAATACTTCTTCGTTTTAAGAAATGATAAACAGAATACTCTCAGAAAAAAAATGTAGAAAGACTTACATGAACTGATGCAAAGTGAAATGAGTAAAATGAAGTGAACACTGTAGAGAGTAGCAGCAATATTTTATGGTGGTTTCTGAATAAGAGAGCTGTGCTCTGCATACAAAAATCCAAGATAACTTTGTAGGACTTATGATGGAAATGCAGCCTTTCATCGTAAAGATGAGAAATACAGCCTTAATACAGATCAAAGAAAATTTGTCTTCCCTTTATTTTTCTTCTTGTTTGTCCATTTTCTCTCACAGATCAGCTTCGATGGAAATTTGTTTTGCATGAGTATACATGTATAACCTATGTCAACTTGCTTTCTTTCTCAGTGGGGACGGGGAGAGGGAAGGAGAGAACTTGGAACTGAAATTTGAAAAAAATACTAAAAATTTTTTAACATGTAATTGAGGAAAATAAAATATTAAATAGGATTTTTAAAATATTTCATGGGGGATGATTTCAGAAAAACCTGGGAATACCAATATGAACTGTTACAAAGTGAATTGTGCATAACCAGGACAGTATTGTACACAGTAATAGCTAATTGTAATTATGTAAACTGTGAAATGCTTATCTATTCTGACCAATACAATGAATTAAGACTAATGATGGCAAATGTTCTCCTCTGATGAGAGAATTGATGAACTTTGTGTATTCTATTTTTTAAAACTCCTTTATGTTATAGATAATATATAAACACAATTTGCATTATTTTACATGCATAATTATTAATATTTCCTGACCTCAATGTGTAAGAGAGAGGAAAGGAAGGGAGGAAGAGAATTTGCATCTCGATTTAAAAATGTCAAAACAAATATTTTTTTAGAAAGAAAGTAAGTAAATGAAAATATTTTTGAAATTTGGTTTTCAAAAAAGATAATTTTAACTGTCCATGTGTTTTAATAAAATGAACTATAGATTTATAGTGAGTGGACATAGGTTCAAATCCTTGTCCTTTCCCTTAATGCGAGAGCTTAGATAGGCACTTTGCTTTGGATCTCCTTTTATTCACCTATAGTATTATGAGTTTCACTAGGATTACCATTCTGGTGCTAAATCAATAACTATATATTCCCATGAGTTCCTGAGAGAGATAATGGAAAAATATTATTTTGAAATGTCTCTAATGAATTCTTTAAAATACTACTTGCATTAGAGACCATTAAAAGAAGGAAGCCAATAATTTTCTTAAGAAACTGTTCAAAATCAGTTCTTCACTGTTGAAACAGAAGCCATAAGAGGAGGGAATAACATGTATTTTATATGTACCAGTGAACTTATTGTGATAAAATTTCTATTTTTTTCCTTCCAAATCCTTTCAACGAAAACTTCTTAAAAAAATGACCTTTCTGCTTCTGGTATTTGATCTCAGATAAAGCAAATAAAACCAAGTGAAAAAACCTCAAGACAGTTGGTTGTTTATGAAGCAGAGATTAAGGATCTGAAAATCTTTCCATGTACAAAGACTGTAGAGTCATAGAATAATAAAATGTAAGCATTATAAAGAGGTAGAGCCAAGATGGTAAAGGCAGAGACTCACCAGAGTTCTCTTCCAAACTCTTCAAAATATTTTCAAATAATGTCCTTAAACAAATTCTAGAGTAGTAGAACCTGAAAAAAGGCAGAGTAAAACAATTCTCCAGCCCAAGACAACTTAGAAAGTTGGCAGAAAAAGTCTGTTGCACCTAGGTGAGAGTGCAGAACAGTTCAGCACAGACCACACCAACACAGGTCAGGCCCCAGGAGTTTTGGGAGTCACTAAATCAGCCATGGCATTGGCTGCTTTCAGCCAAAACACAGTAAAGGAGTCAAACTAACATACATACTCAATTGGGTATAGAAATCTATCTTACCCTACAGAAAAGTAGTTGTTGGAGGAGATTAGAGAAGGAAGGGCAGATTGGGCAGGGTATAGTCAGAAATAAAACTTTTAAAGGACAGCAAGGTGAAGGAAGTGAGAAAACAGAACAAAAAGGGCAGACAGAATGGAGGGAAAATACAATTGACAATAATAACTATAAAAAAAATTGAAGAAAGTTTCTCTGACAAAGGTCTCATTTTTCAAAAAAAAAATAGAGAATTGAGTCAAATTTATAAAAAATAAGAACCATTCCCTCTTGATAAGTGATCAAGATGTCAGACAAAGTAATTAAACCCATCTATAGCCACATAAAAAATGTTCTATGTCACTATTAAATGGACAAATTAAAATTAAAACAATTCTGAGGTACTAATAACATACACAGTGGATTTGCTAATAGGACAGACAAGGATAATGACAAATGGTGGAGGGGATGTGGGAAAAAATGAGGCAATAATGCCCTTTTGGTAGAGTTGTGAACAGATTCAACCATTCTGTAGAACAATTTCAAAGTATGCCTGATGTGCTTTAAAATCATGCATACCCTTTGACCTAGCAATACCACTACCAGGTCTGTATCCCGAAAGAAGTAACAAAAAAAGAAAAAGAAAAATGATCTATATGTACAAAAATATTTATAGAATTTTTTTTTTCTGGTGACAAAGAATTGGAAACTAATGGGATACCCATCCATTGGGGAATGGCTGAAGAAGTTGTGATATATGAAAGTAATGAAATCTTATGGTGGTATAAGAAATGATGAGCAGGATGATTTCAGAAAAACCTGGAAAGACTTGCATGGGCTGATGCAATGTGAATCTCCTGTGTACAAAGTGGCAGCAATATTGTAACATGATCAGTTTTGAATGACTCAGCTAACCACAGCAATAAAATGATCCAAGACAACTCTGACGGACTTGTAATGAAAAACATGATCCATCCTCTGAGAAAGAACTGATGGTGTCAGAATATAGAATGAACCATACTCTTTTTTCCTTTATTATTCCTGAGAGTTTTTTGCTCTATTATCTTTTATAACATGACTAATATAGAAATATTTTCCATGACTAAACACGCATAACTTATATCAACTTAAATGCCTTCTCAGTGAAGGGAGCCAGGGAGGGAGGAAGGGAGAGAATTTTGAACTCAAAGTTTTAAAAATGAAAGCTGAAATGGTTTTTATATGTAACTAGGGTAAATAAAAACTAAATAAAAAAATTTAAATAAGTTAATCAGGAATTATAAAGGAAATTAGAAATGGTTGCATCTACCAGTATTCCCCTCTCTAATCTTTCACACATGGCAAACTTGTCTTCCTATTACATTTACTTGAATATAATAGTTATCCTATGGCTCAGAAACCTTTCAGAGCTCTCTTTTGCCTCTATAGGATAATGGGATACATTTCTCTTAAAATACAAGAACTTCTATGAATTACCCATCTAGTTATTTTCCATCTTTTAGGTTATTTTATATATGAACAAAATGGACTAGTAGCATTGCTCTACATTTGTCCTGCCTCCTCCTGACTTTATATGTTACTCATAGATACTTCAAAACTCAGGAAACATTCCTTTCACACTTTTCTTTGAGGTCTATTCAAATAGTTCGAGATGAATTCTCACTCTCTTTTCTTTACATTTCCTTAGATTATATTTTTTTTTTTAAATAAGAATGTCTCGGGGGGCGGAGCCAAGATGGCGGAGTAGAAGGACGCACATTCACGAGCTCCGAGCCCACAACCCATGGAATTGAGGTAAAAGGAGAGCCCCATAAATTCTGAATCTCTGCAGGGGGTGCACAAACATAGGGGAAGAGATTTCCGTTCCACTGAACCCTGGAGAGCCGTCCCCGGGGTCCATCGCACCCCAGAAAGCGGACCCCACCCCCACCCCTGGCCGCGACCCAGAGAAGCTGACCTGAGCAGACTTCAGAGAGGAAAGCTCCGGGAGAATCTCCGGCAGCCGGGAAAGTCCCTCTGCCCACAGAAGCTAAAGGTCAGTTAAAAAGAAGCCTGCGCTAGGGGAGGGGAGCGGCCCCCTCGGGAGGAAGCTGCGGCGGCAGAGACGGGGTCAGGAAGCGGCGGAGGCAGAGACGGGGGCAGGAAGCGGCGGAGGCAGAGGCGTGGGCGGGCGGCTGAGGCGGCAGCGGCCCGGGACTCAGGAATCCCCCAGCAGCAGGTAGGATCTTCAATACTGAAGGTCTTTCCAACCTGAGGGAGCCGAGCAGGGGAGACGGCCCTGCCCCCACCCTGCTCTACTACTGAACGCCTCTGAATAAAACCCCCAAGGGAGCTGAGCACAGCAGGCGGGGCCCCCCACCCCGCCCCCACCCGCTCTGTTCCTGAAAGTCGCTTCAGAAAGCCCCTGAGGGCCCAAGCTAGGAAGCGGCCCTGCCCCCACCCTGCGCCAGAACTAAAGCTTGCCGCGGGAAAGCGCATTTGAATCTCAGAGGCCAAGTACTAGCTGGGCGGATCCAGGCGGAGGTGGAAAGGAATCTCAGAAGTCAAGTAACTGGCTGGGAAAATGCCTAGAAAGGGAAAGAAAAATAAGACTTTAGAGAGTTTTTTCCAACAAATGCAAATGATCCCGACCTTCGGATCTGATGGGGAGGACGAGAACGTATTTTTCCCATCAGGGAAAGATGTGGAGGGCGGGGCCTCAGTACCCCAGACACCCCAGGGGGGTGTTGGGTGGGCTCAGGCCTTGGAAGAGCTTAAAAAGGATTTTGAAAAGCAAGTTAGACAGGTGGAGGAAAGACTGGGAAGAGAAATGACAAAGATGCAAGAAGAGTATGAAAAAAAGGTCAATATCTTGGTAAAGGAGTCCCAAAAAAATGCTGAGGAAATTAACACCTTGAAAAATAGGCTCACTCAATTGGCAAAAGAGGTTCAAAAAGCCAATGAGGAGAAGAATGCATTCAAAAGCAGAATGAGCCAAATGGAAAAAGAGGCTCAAAAGCTCACTGAATTTAATAGTTCTCTCAAAATTAGAATGGAACAGATGGAGTCTAATGACTTTATGAGAAACCAAGAAATCACCAAACAAAACCAAAAGAACGATAAAATGGAAGAGAATGTGAAATATCTCATGGGAAAAACAACTGACCTGGAAAATAGATCAAGGAGAGACAACTTAAAAATTATGGGACTACCTGAAAGCCATGATCAAAAAAAGAGCCTAGACATCGTCTTGCATGAAATTATCAAGGAAAACTGCCCTGACATTCTAGGACCAGAGGGCAAAATAAGTATTGAAAGAATCCATTGATCACCACCTGAAAGAGATCCAAAAAGAGAAACTCCTAGGAACATTGTGGCCAAATTCCAGAACTCCCAGCTCAAGGAAAAAATCTTGCAAGCAGCCAGAAACAAAAAATTCCAGTACTGTGGAAATACAATCAGGATAACCCAAGATCTAGCAGCTTCTACATTAAGGGATCGAAGGGCGTGGAATAGGATATTCCAGAAGGCAAAGGAACTAGGACTGAAACCAAGAATCACCTACCCAGCTAAACTGAGTATAATACTTCAAGGGAAAATATGGTCTTTCAATGAAACAGAGGACTTTCAATCATTCTTAATGAAAAGACCAGAGCTGAAAAGAAAATTTGACTTTCAAACACAAGAATGAGAGGAAGCATGCAAAAGTAAACAGCAAGGAGAAGTATTAAGGGACTTACCAAAAATGAACTGTTTGCATTCATACAGGGAAGGACAATATTTCTAACTCTTAAAACTTTTCAGTATCTGGGTGGTTGGTGGGACCACACATACACATGTACACACATGCACACACATACACACATGCATTCACATGCAGAGACAGAGAGCACAGATTGAACTGAATAGGATGGGACCATACCTTAAAAGAAATTAAGGTAAATGGTGAGAGAGAAATGTAGTGAGAGGAAAGAGGGAGAAATGGAAGGGGGTAACTATATGTCATTTAAGAGGCAAGTAGGAGATGTTTTTAGTGGAGGGAAAAAGAGGAGAGCTGAGGGAAAAAACAAACAAACAAACAAACAAACAAAAGTTTACCCTCATCACATTTGACTAAACGAAGGAGTGAAATGCACACTCATTTTGGTATGAAAACCTATCTTACAGTATAAGAAAGCGGGGGAGAAGGAGATATTGGGGGGGATGATGGAAGGGAGGGCAAAGGGAGGAGGGAGTAATTGAAAGTCAACACTTGGGGAGGGACAGGATCAAAGGACAGAAGAGAAACAATGAGGGGCAGGTTAAGAGGGATGGCAATTCAGTTAGTCTTACACAACACGACTATCAGGAAGGTCACTTGCAAAGCTACACAGATATGGCCTATAATGAATTGCCTGCCGTACTAAAGGGAATGGATGGGGAGGGAGGGATGGGGAGAATTTGGAACTCAAAGTTTCAGGAACAATTGTTTAGTATTGTTGTTGCAACTAGGAAAGAAGACATACAGTTAATGAGGAATAGAAAGTCATCTGGCCCTACAGGAGAAAAGAGAAGATAGAGACAAGGGAAGGGAGGGATGACAGAAGAGAGGACAGATTGAAGATAGGGAAAATTAGATTGCTTGGGGTATTGAGGTGGGGGGAGGGGAGAAAAGGGGAGAAAATTTGGAACCCAAAAATTTGTGAAAATGAATGTAAAAAGCTAAATAAATAAATTAAAAAAAAAAGAAAATGAATGTAAAAAGCTAAATAAATAAATAAATTTAAAAAAAAAAATTTATCATATATTCAACAACAAAAAAAAAAAAAAAAAAAAGAATGTCTCTTTCATTCTTATTGCAATGTACTGGTACTACAACTCCTCTTAAAAAATGCTTATGATGGAGGAGCCAAGATGGCAGAGTAGAAAGACTCGCGTATTCTAGCTCTGAATCCACAGCCCATAAATTTCCTGTAAAAAGAACTCCCCACAAATTCTGGAGCAGTGGAACCCACACAGAAACACAATGGAAGAGATTTCTGTTTCAGAGAGCCCTGGAAAGCCATCTCCAGGTGTCCCTCATGCTACGGATGTGGAGCCCAGCCCTGCGTTGCCCTGGCCCCCCCGGCCCCAGAGGAGCGGATCCCAGCAGGCTTCAGGGATGGAACCTCCGTAGGCTGTGAGGGTCCCTCCACCCACAGGTGCTCCAGGTCAGTGAGAGACATTTCTGGGCTGGCCAAGAGGGGAGCGGGGTGAATCCATGGCTCAGGCCCCCTTGGGAGGCAGCGGCAGAGGCAGCGGCGGAGGCAGCTGTGGCCTGGGATTCCCCAAGCAGGCAGGAGCTACAATATGGAAGGTCTCTGCATAAACCCCCTGAGGGAATTGAGACTGGGAGATGGCCCTGCCCCCACCTGAGCACCAGAACTTAAGCTCACATTGAATAGCAGCTGCTGCCGCCAGAAAGCCCTGAAGCTGGGAAGCAGCATTTGAATCTCAGACCCCAAGCACTAGCTGGGCAGATCTAGGCAGGGGTGGACAGGAATCTCAGAAGTCAAGTAAGTGGCTGGGAAAATGCCCAGAAAAAGGAAGCAAAGTGAGATCATAGAGAACTACTTTCTTGGGGAAGAGATGTTCCTTCCTCCCTTCATTTCTGATGAGGAAGTACAATGCTTGCCATCAGAGAAAGACATGGAGGTCGGGGCCCCTCTATCCCAGACATGCCAGGTGGATGTCTGGTGGGCTCAGGCCATGGAAGAGCTCAAAAAGGATTATGAAAATCAAGTTAGACAGGTGGAGGAAAAACTGGGAAGAGAAATGAGAGAGATGCAAGAAAAGCATGAAAAACGGGTCAATAGCTTGCTAAAGGAGACCCCAAAAAATGCTGAAGAAAATAACACTTGAAAAATAGGCTCACTCAATTGGCAAAAGAGGTTCAAAAAGCCAATGAGGAGAAGAATGCTTTCAAAAGCAGAATTAGCCAAATGGAAAAAGAGGTTCAAAAGCTCACTGAAGAAAATAGTTCATTCAAAATTAGAATGGAACAGATGGAGTCTAATGACTTTCTGAGAAACCAAGAAATCACCAAACAAAACCAAAAGAATGAAAAAATGGAAGAGAATGTGAACTATCTCATTGGAAAAAGAACTGACCTGGAAAATAGATCCAGGAGACACAATTTAAAAATTATGGGACTACCTGAAAGCCATGTTCAAAAAAAGAACCTAGACATCATCTTTCATGAAATTATCAAGGAAAACTGCCCTGAAATTCTAGGACCAGAGAGCAAAATAAGAATTGAAGGAATCCATCGATCACCCCCTGAAAGAGATCCAAAAAGAGAAACTCCTAGGAACATTGTGGCCAAATTCCAGAATTTCCAGGTCAAGGAGAAAATCTTGCAAGCAGCTAGAAAGAAACAATTCTAGTATTGTGGAAATACAATCAGGATAGCTCAAGATCTAGCAGCTTCTACATTAAGGGATCGAAGGGCGTGGAATAGGATATTCCAGAAGTGAAAGGAACTAGAACTCAAACCAAGAATCACCTACCCAGAAAAACTGAGTATAATACTCCAGGGGAAAATATGATCTTTCAATGAAACAGAGGACATTCAAGCATGCTTGATGAAAAGACCAGAGTTGAAAGGAAAATTTGACTTTCAAACACAAGAATGAGAAGAAGCATAAAAAAGTAAACAGCAAAGAGAAGTCATAAGGGGCTTACCAAAGGTGAACTGTTTACATTTCTACATGGAAAGACAATATTTGTAACTCTTAAAAAGTTTCAGTATCCGGGTAGTTGGTGGGACCACACACAGACGTACACACACACACACACACACACACGTACATGCCGCACATGCCGCACGCACACACACATACACACATGCACGCACACACAGAGGCAGAGAGCACAGAGTGAACTGAATAGGATGGGACCATATCTTAAAAGAAATTAAGGTAAATGGTGAGAGAGAAATATAGTGGAAGGAGAGAGGGTGAAATGGAATGGGGTAAATTATCTCTCATTCAAGAGGCAAGCAGGAGACTTTTTAGTGGAGGGAAAAAGAGGAGAGCTGAGAAAAAACATGAAGTTTACCCTCATCACATTCGACTAAAGGAAGGAGTAAAATGCACACTCATTTTGGTATGAAAACCTATCTTACAGTACAGGAAAGTGGGAGAGAAGGAGATAAGCAGGGAGGGAGCAATGATGAAAGGGAGGGCAATGGGAGAAGGGAGAAATTTGAAGTCAACACTCGGGGAGGGACAGGATCAAAAGACAGAATAGAAACCATGGGGGGCAAAATAGGATGGAGGCATATACAGTTAGTCTTACACAACACGACTGTTATCGAAGTCATTTACAAACCTACACAGATATGGCCTATATTGAATTGCCTGCCTTCCCAAAGGGAATGGGTGGGGAGGGTGGGATGGGGAGAATTTGGAACTCAAAGTTTTAGGAACAACTGTTGAGTATTGTTTTTGCTACTAGGAAATAAGAAATACAGGTAATGGGGAACAGAAATTCATCTGGTCCTACAGGACAAAAGAGAAGATGGGGACAAGAGAAGGGAGGGATGATAGAAGAGAGGGCAGATTGGTGATAGGGAATATTAGAATGCTCGGTCTTTTGGGGTAGGGGGAGCGGATAAGTGGGGAGAACATTTGGAACCCAAAATTTTGTGAAACTGAATGTAAAAAGTTAAATAAATACATTTATACCAAAAAAAATAAATGCTTATGATGGCAATAATATTACCTACTGTCTGTCATGCAGTGTGCAAAACACTTTTAAAATACAATCTCATTTGATTCTCACAACAATCCTGAAATATTATTATGCCCATCTTAGAAATGAGAAAACTGAGTCAAATAGACGCCACACATCATGCCCAGGATCACACAGCTAGTAAGCATCTCAGGACATATTTCAATCAGATTTTCCTTACTCTAAGCCCATTGCTTTATCTACTATTCCAACTGTCTCATTTATTTTTTGCTTTGCATATACTGTCATACAATTTTTTCTTCATTTTATTTTTTCTTTATTTTTATGTAATTATGTTTATGTAATTATTGTAATGATATGCTGATTGAGTGGCAAATTGCATTATGGCAAAGGCACCGTGAGTTCTTATTACTCTGGAGAGAGATCTGGAGATAAAATAAGTCTCTTAAATTTGTTTCCTGAAATCCTGAGTTTTGGAGCTCAGTCTATTGAAGAATCATCTCTTTTTGGAATTGGAAAAAAAAAATAATGGAACTATTAACAATTTGAAGTTCCACATTCCATAACTTCAATACTTATTTTTGTGTTATTTTTCTCCCTCATATTGCAAATCTCCTCTAACCCATTTTAAATCAAAATATAAAACTTTGCTAAATGATATTTCCTGATTATAAAAGAAACAATTGAATACAAACAAACAAAAGCAAAGAGATGAAAGTATTTCTCTTATAGGAACTTGTACAAAAAACTTTACTATCCTCAATATTGAATATTACTACAATTACTTTAAATGTTCCTTAAGTTTTTTTGGGGGGAGGAGGGCAATACAGTTGTATTGAATTGAGTTTGTGTTACTGTTCTATTGAAAATTCCACTACAATTTATAAAATAAATTGTTACTGACAATTTGCAGAGTAAGAACATAATTTGTCTAGTAACCTATTTATGCCAAATCTGGAAATTTAGAAGGCCACAATGGCAAAGTAGGCCAAGTGAAAGAAAAATTAAAGTTGTGGACTAGAGGGTTTTTAGGAGAGCCATGGTAAACTATGGCTATTGAGACTGTGTGTTGAGTAAAGATAGGCATCTACTATCTACATCCTTTGTGACAATAATTCTTTATATTACATATATTTAATCAAGAAATGTGTATTTCTCATATGTGTATTGGTTGCACATTCAAAGTGTGCTAAAAGACTATAAGGTTTTTGATTATACAGAATTGAAGACTCTTGTCTGTAAAGTTTCCTTCATGGCTTGGTGTCTATGTTTCACTGGAAGAATGGCCAATATTAAGAATCTGTGTTTTTCATGTGTTCTCTAAATTAGCAGAGGAAAAAAAATTATGTGATTTCATGTGATTGTTACCATCTCCTTCAACCTCCTCTCTCCTGTGATTGAAGGACTAGAGGGTGGAGTACCAAACTCTTCTCAATAGTTTCTCTTATTTAGGGAAGAAACTTGACTCTCCGTTCAAGGCACTTTGAATCTACTACACTTGTCTGTTTTCAGCTTTATGAAACAAGTTGTCTCATGCCAGGTGTTGACTAGTATCCCTCCCCTTTCCTGTTTTCTTATAAGTTGCTGCCCCTTTGGATTGTAAACTCCTTAAGGTCAGGGACTGCTGAGCTGTGAGAAAAAGGGGGCAAAGGACTCATTTGCCCTCAAGAGCTTATAAAATAAAAGGGAGCTTATAAAACAAAAGCTTATAAAAAGGAGAACCTTCTGTTCTCCCACACAAATTTATTTTACCCTTTTTATAGATATTTTAACAGAATAATGGAATATTTATTTTTGCCATTTTTTGTGCTGGATTTTGTCGACAATATACAGAAATGGTGATAACTTATGCTGATCTATTTTATATTCTGCAACTTTGTTGAAGTAAATATTTCAATCAATTTTTAGGTTGATCCTCTTGGGTTTTCTAAGTATATAGTCATAGAATCTCCAAAAAGTGAGTTGTTATTTCTTATTTTTGCCTGTGCTTATTTCTTCAATTTATTTTTCTTGTCTTATCGCTATTGCCAGACTTTCCAGTGAGGCCATCTCCAGTTTTCCTGCTTTGTATCTGTCCATAGGATCCAGATGGCTCCAGATGTGAGGCTGGTGACTTTGCACACCCCTCCTTCACTTAAGTCCAATTCACTTGCATGTTGTGGAATCACCTTCCTGATGTTAATAACCTTCCTTTTCAAAAAAGAAGGACAAATGGCAACAATTTCTGTATCCCCACAACTAGGCATAGTCCCTGAATACATTGTAGGTACTTAATAAATGTTGATTGGATTGGATTGAGGCCCTTCCTTCATGATAAGAGTGAGTCATTTTGTTAGGCTTTAGCAAGCACTCAGGGAAAAAGGTCCCAAAACCAAGAGCCTAGGCAAAGGCAGGCATGATCCCAAAGGATTATCACTGTCAGTTTGCACAAAGCACAGAAGGAGATATTCCACAACCAGATTGCAATATAGTACCAATTTTAGTTCACAAGTGTGCCCTAAGCTATTATTAAGCACTTTGCTCATAACATCTATTCTCTAAAGAAGCTATAATGTCATTGATGTAGGGATTCCCTTCAACAATGCAGATTGCAGCCTATTTATATTTGCCCATCCTATAATGTTAATACACATGTTCCCCTAAAATTTACTCAGAGGGGGTACACACAATGTGCTAGAAGTCTTCATCTAGTTTTTGTGACTTTGTGAATGTACCACTGGAGTCCATAGGCCATCTACTAGTGGGTATTCCTTGCTCTTGCCATGAGCCATTTTCATCTTTTTTGTTTTCATTAAATGCAATCCTCTAATTTTATCATTGAAATCAAGTCTGAGGTTAAATTATAATAATAATGGTTATATCTATATATATATATGTACATATACACATACATACATATGTACATACATATTTATTGTATTTCTATTGCACTTTAAGGTTTGCTAACTGCTTTATCTCAAGTCTTATTTGATTCTCACAATAACACTGGGAAGCCGGTACTGTTAGTCCTATTTTTTTCAAATGAGGAAACTGAGACCGAATAAGATTAAGTGACTTCCTGGGAGTCACACACATGCTCATTTTTTTTGATCATATATTTCCATTGGACTCTTCATGAAGGCTGAATTGAATTTTCCTGAAGTGTTCCCTCTCATCTTTTCTTAGAAGACATAGAATAAATTTCTTTTTTATTTAAAGAAAATGAAAAGCTAATTCAGCAAGCAATGCAGTGTAAAATTGCAATTATATTTGTGTAATGAAAGAAAGATATTATTGTATGAAAGTCATATTGAAAAGCAACAGAGAATAACTTTCATAAATAGTAAGAGTTACAGGTTGTTCAATCACAGTGAATGTAAAATTATTAGAAATCTTAATAATTTATTATATTATGTATTATGTAAATGTATCACCCTTTCCCATGAATTATATGCCAAATTTATCATTCACTAACCTGGTTGAGGTTATGTACAACCATAATCATAATTTTTAAAATACACATATGCATATGTTTACAAACATTTATTTTTATCATTTTTAAATAACAAGATTTTAATTCTTTCAACATATAAATTTGTTTTCCTTACTGTTTAAGTCAATTTAGGCCTAGAATTTCCACCTATTTAGGAAGAAAAAAATGTAAACACATCCTAAATGTTTGAGACTATTAACTCAGGAGAGAAAGAGAGACAGAGACTGGGAGATAGAGAGAAAAAAAGAAAGAGAAAGGCAGAGGAAAAGAAAGAAGCTGAGAGAGAGAGACGAGACTGAGAGACAATAAGAGAGAGTGACAGACTGCGAAAGAGACAGAGTAGCAGAGACACAGGACGCAGAGTCACAGTGATGGGGTGTTTGGGTACATGTGCTTGGGTCCCAATTCTAAAATCACATTTCTCTCTACCCTCGAAATACTACCCCAGGGAGTTTATCCCTAGTCCAAGGACACAGCCTGCCCTAGCAACAACTGTTATCTCCCTTCCTGATATAGCAGCCAGGTGCACCTATACAAATTATTAGTCTGAATCATCTGTGTATGGGCTGAACAGACTGTGTACGGGGTCATAAAAGCATTTACTAGTAACTGACCAATCATATGTATCCTAGACTTAGAAATACGTATACTTCCTTACATTTATGTTGTCTAGGAAGACATTGATGAGAGCGTCCTATTATTCCTGAGTCAACCCTGACCATTGGTTGACTTAGTGATATTTCTGTCCTAAAACCACATCTGTAGGTAGCTCCTCCTTGGGCTATAACCTGAAGAACTGTAGGTAAAATACCTGTGCAGTAGATACCATAAGTTCATGTTCCTTGATGAACTCCCTAATCCCACCCCAAAACACCTAGTTAGCATATTTGGCACAAGTGATACTATAGAGTATCTTATATAAACTTTACTTGTGCCCCTCTAAGGTAGCAGATTCCCTAAGAATTCTTGCCTGATGAAAAGCATAATAAATCTTTACCTTGACTTCAACAATGTTTGAATCTGCAAATTCATTCCAGGTGACTCTGGTCTTTGTGGGGGTCTCATCACCCCCTTCCAGCCCTCATCAACAGAACATAGAGACAGAGTAAAAAAGAGAACAAGAATTACTACTTGAAAATCAGTGAGAGCTAGATCCTATGAAGTAAAGTCATCTTAAAAATGACTAGCTGTGTAATACACTGTTAGATTTTATCCTTGTTGATTTTAATATGTGAAAAAACAATGAAAGTATGAAGAGAATACTGTGATATTATGAAAAGTACTGGATTGTGAATTACTGGATTTTGGTTCAAACTCTGACTTTTCCACCTGATGGGTGTGTGATCTTTGACCACTCAATTCATATTCCTGGGACTCAATTCTAACCCCTGTAAAGTGAGGGAATATTACACTAAATGATCTCTAAGATTTACTGTAGCTCTAAATCTATGATGTCTGGGAAATAGGGTTGTTGGATAATAAAATATTTGAAAAACAATCTGCTAGTCAAAGGGCAAGTCTTATCCCCTCCACTTCCACATTTATGTAAAATATTCTTCTGATGGAAGGATGCCTCTTTTGTATAAGTTGAATTTTTGATTCCTGGTAACACGCACACACACACATGCACACACATACACACACACTAAGTAATAACGACCATGCCCAGGAATTAGTGGTGCAAGAAAAGAGTATCCCTACTGAAACATGAAATCACATAAAAGTCATCCATTTTTACTATAGAAGTTTGACACAAAACACACGTCGATTTTCTTGAAGAGGTGATTAAGTTCACAAATCATCTGAACAATTTCCAGTTAGTTTGTGGCTTGAAGGAGAAATACTAAAAGGACTGCTGTTTTCCAGAGTTTTCATGTCAACTTTTGTGTTTCTTTGATCCTAAGTTCCATTGGAGCACAACCTACCTTGGAAGAGAAATTGAGCCAAGCCCTGCCTATAGAATCTTCTTTACTAGGCATAGTGAGATAGCCAGAAGGATAGTATGGGCCCTCTCTTTAGGACCACAGATGCCTGTCTTCAGGAATTTCTCAGCTGCAGGAAAAACATGCACTTGGAAATATGTACAAACAAAAACAGAGTATATCTAAAATAACAACTTTAGATCAGTCTGCTGAATAATGCTAATCCTCCTTGGATTATAAAAGGCATGAAGAATAAATTCTGTGTTGAAATATACACATTCATGCATTCAGTGCAAGTACCCATAACCACCATGTGGAAATAATTTTGAAAGGTCATTAGGTATACACAAGATGTCTAAGGAGCTGGTCTCAGAGTCAGAAAGAACTGGGTTCAAGTATCACTTCTGATGTGTAATATCTGTATAACTCCATATAAGTCATTTTACCTTCTTAGTGTCTCAGGCAACTCTAAGATATGCAGATCTGCCTTGGCAGAGAGAATGGTCTTATCTCATGCTTTTTTACACTGATAAAATCATATGTGAAACAGCGATACCAAAAATTATCTGGTCTAAGGAATCTGCTATCTCAAACTATACTCTGGCCTACAGGAGGTGGCTGGTTGCCCGAAGCTAAGTCTAATGTCAGAATATACATATTTAATATTTGGTTTTGCTCTTCATCCTTTCTTGAAGAGGACCAATGATACCATGAGGATAATATCCTGATGTTCACATGAATTGGATTTAAGTGAAACAAAGTTGAGCAAAGTCGTCAGTCTAACTCTCCTCCAGTCATCATTGACCAGTGGTGACAAAAAAATCGAGAGAACTGGCAATGGCCTTATGCATGTATTTAAAATGATATTTTAAGACATCAGCTAGCTGATGAAATGGGCAATAACACTGGCCATGGAGTATGGAAGAGCTAAGATCAAATCCTATTATCCGCCTAAGAAGGACCTAAGAGAACAATATGAAAAACCCTACTTAAAATCCCATTCTGGATTAATATTTAAGCATCGGTTAAAAGAGTAAATAATCTGGGGATGAAAGAAAAACAAAAGCAATTATCATGTGTCCTTCAAATTTCAGACAACCACAGAAAACATTTATGCTGTGCATTCTTGGGCAAGTCAAATCACTAAAACTAAGTTTCTTCACCTACAAAATAGAAATAACAGCAATTACCATGTAGAGTCACTGTGAGGCTCAAATGACATTGCGTATGTAAAGAACTATAAAAATTTTGTCTTTGATTTTTCATCATTGTGTTGCATTTCAGTTGTATTTTACTTTTAATGACTTTATTTTTTTTATTTTGTTTTGTTCTTTGTTGATATTTTTGTTTGTTTTGGTTTTTTAGCAAAGGTACTGGAGTGGTTGGTCATTTCCCTCTCCAACTCATTTTATAGATAAAAAAAAGAAAAAGAAAATGAGACACACAGGTTAAGTGACTTACCGAGCATTACAGAACTTGTCTGAGGCTGGATTTCAGCATAGGTCTTCCTGACTGCACACCAGGTATTCTATCCTCTATCCATTGTGCCATTTAGCTGCTCTGGCCTTTAGGATTATTTGTTTAATTACAGCGTAGGAAGAGAGAAATCTTGAGAGTTCCTTTTTTTCTAGATTCAAATTCACAGAATTGTAGGAATTTTAAGGTTAGAAAGGACTTTGAATAGTATTTAGTCAATCTTATTTTAAGGAGTAAATCAAAACATTCAGTAAAGTAACTTGGCCAATAACGTAGGATTTGCTAATGACAGAGTCAGGACTAGAGCACACATACTGATTTTCTGCCAGTTCTCTACAACTCTGTATTCAGTCTGAGTTCCCCCAAGTCATACTACATAGTGTTCATCAGACAAGTCTGGATTTTAAGGACCTCCCATCCATGTATTGGGAAAGAAATCAGTTCAGATCTTAACTCTTATCCTTCCTAGCTGTGTGATCATAAGACAATTAACTTGGACTTTCTGACCATCACTTTCCTCATCTGAAAAATGGGGATAATAATAGATCTAGTATTTACTTCAAAACTCAACAGACTCTCCAACACCCATCTTACTTATTTTCAAGGTACATGTTAATCATAATAAAGAAGATTGAGGTTTGTGAGTCAGCATAAATTTCAATATCACAACAGTCTTATGAAGTAAACCCCAAATAGGATCATGGTGGGATATGACTGAAAAATTGCTCAACAGCAACAACAATAACAGCAACCAAACAAACAATTTGTTCATCAGTCTGCTGGAGGTAGCTGTGTTGGGAGAGGCATCATTCAGGCTGTAGCATGCGTTTTCATCCCACCCCTTGACTTTTGCATTTCTTGGCATCCAGCAGGTAGCAGTTCATCCCTTACCTAGCAATCATCAGGTAGTCATCTTGACTCCTTATCTATAATCTCAATTATTTATTATACTGAAATGAGGGAGAAGCCGAGACTCAATGACCCATCTTGGCAATTGGTCCCATCAAAATTCCTGTCAAACGAAGGTAGAAGATATGGAAGTATCATCAGATTTTATATTCTTGGGCTCAGAGATCCCTGCAGATGTCAAGTGTAGCCATGAAATTAAAAAAAAAAAAACTCTCACTCATTGGAAAGAAAGCTATGTTATTTATGGACAGCATACCAAAAAGCAGAGCAACAAAGGTCCATGGTGTCCAAGTTATGTTTTTTGTTTGTTTTCCAGTAGCAATGTATGAGAATTGGACTATAAGAACCCTATGCCAGAATTAATACTTTCAAATTGTGGTTCTGGGGAAAACTTTTGTGAATCCCTTAGATAGCAAGGAGATCAAATCAGTCAATAATGAAATTAACTGAGGCTATTCACTGAAAGGTCAAATACTGAAGTTGAAGCTTAACTACTTTGGCTATGTAATGAGAAAACAAGACTCATTGGAAAAGACCCAGTTATTAGGAAAGATTGAAATGATAAGAAAAGGGGGATGTCACAAAATGAGATGGAGAGATTGTATCATGAAAATATGAACACGAACTTCTACACACTTCAAGAGATAGTGGAGGACAGAAGGGAAGGGGCTAGTGTGCCATGGTCTGTGGGTTACTAAGAGTTGAATATGACTTAAAGACTGAACAATACAACAGAATTTCCTTCTTTTATTATGTAAAGTTTTCTTAAAATCAAACAAAACAAGATGAATGAACAAATAAAAAATCCTTTTTTCAATGTCCAGAGCTGATCCTCAGTGATCACTCTGTCAATGATTTCTTTCTGTCTTGGCATCTTTAATAAACTATTATTTTAATTTTCCTGAGTTTTGCCTTCTTAATCAAGATGAAAGTCCAAACAACTTATTTTCTTTTCTTTTTTTAATATAATTTATTTATTTAACTTTTTACATTCATTTTCACAAAATTTTGGGTTCCAAATTTTCTCCCCATTTATCCCCTTCCCCCCACCCCAATACACCAAGCATTCTAATTTTCCCTATCACCAATCTGCCCTCTCTTCTATCATCTCTCCCTTCTCTTGTCCCCATCTTCTCTTTTGTCCTGTAGGGCCAGATGACTTTCTATTCCCCATTACCTGTATTTCTTATTTCCTAGTAGCAACAACAATACTCAGCAGTTGTTCCTAAAACTTTGAGTTCCAAATTCTCCCCATCCCTCCCTCCCCACCCATTCCCTTTGGGAAGGCAGGCAATTCCATATGGGCCCTATCTTTGTAGTTTTGCAAATGACTTCGATAACAGTCATGTTGTGTAAGAATAACTGTATTTTCCTCCATCCTATCCTGCCCCCCATTGTTTCTATTCTGTGTTTTGATCCTGTCCCTCCCCAAGAGTGTTGACTTCAAATTTCTCCCTTCTCTCATTGCCCTCCCCTCCATCATATCCTCCCTCCCTGCTTATCTCCTTCTCTCCCACTTTCCTGTACTGCAAGATAGGTTTTCATACCAAAATGAGTGTGCATTTTACTCCTTCCTTTAGTTGAATGTGATGAGGGTAAACTTCATGTTTTTTTCTCAGCTCTCCTCTTTTTCCCTCCACTAAAATGTCTCCTGCTTGCCGCTTGAATGAGATATAATTTACCCCATTCCATTTCACCCTCTCTCCTCCCACTACATTTCTCTCTCACAGTTTACCTTAATTTCTTTATGGTCCCATCCTATTCAATTCACTCTGTGCTCTCTGTCTCTATATGTGTGCGCATGCACGTGTGTACATGTGTGTGTGTGTGTGTGTGGTCCCACCAACTACCCAGATACTGAAACATTTTAAGAGTTACAAATATTATCTTTCCATGTAGGAATGTAAACAGTTCACCTTTGGTAAGTCCCTTATGACTTCTCTTTGCTGTTTACTTTTTCATGCTTCTTCTCATTCTTGTGTTTGAAAGTCAAATTTTCCTTTCAGCTCTGGTCTTTTCATCAAGAATGCTTGAAAGTCCTCTGTTTCATTGAATTACCATATTTTCTCCTGAAGAATTATACTCAGTTTTGCTGGGTAGGTGATTCTTGGTTTGAGTCCTAGTTCTTTTGACTTCTGGAATATCCTATTCCACTGCATTCGATCCCTTAATGTAGAAGCTGCTGGATCTTGAGTTATCCTGATTGTATTTCCACAATACTGGAATTATTTCTTTCTAGCTGCTTGTAAGATTTTTTCCTTGAGCTGGGAGTTCTGGAATTTGGCCACAATGTTCCTAGGAGTTTCTCTTTTTGGATCTCTTTCAGGGGGTGATAGATGGATTCTTTCAATACTTATTTTGCCTTCTGGTTGTAGAATGTCAGGGCAGTTTTCCTCGATAATTTCATGAAAGATGATGTCTAGGCTCTTTTTTTGATCATGGCTTTCAGGTAGTCCCATAATTTTAAATTGTGTCTCCTGGATCCATTTTCCAGGTCAGTTATTTTTCCAATGAGATATTTCACATTCTCTTCCATTTTTTCATTCTTTTGGTTTTGTTTGGTGATTTCTTGGTTTCTCAGAAAGTAGTTAGACTCCATCTGTTCCATTCTAATTTTGAGAGAACTATTTTCTTCAGTGAGCTTTTGAACCTCTTTTTCCATTTGGCTAATTCTGCTTTTGAAAGCATTCTCCTCCTCATTGGCTTTTTGAACCTCTTCTGCCAATTGAGTGAGCCTATTTTTCAAGGTGTTATTTTCTTCAGCATTTTTTTGGGTCTCCTTTAGGAAGGTATTGACCCATTTTTCATGCTTTTCTTGCATCTCTCTCATTTCTCTTCCCAGTTTTTCCTCCACCTGTCTAACTTGATTTTCAAAATCCTTTTTGAGCTCTTCCATGGCTTGAGCCCACCACACAACCACCTGGCATGTCTGGGATAGAGGAGCCCCGACCTCCATGTCTTTCCCTGATGGCAAGCATTGTACTTCCTTATCAGAAATGATGGGAGGAAGGAACATCTCTTCCCCAATAAAGTAGCTCTCTATGATCTTATTTTGCTTCCTTTTTCTGGGCATGTTCCCAGCCAGTTACTTGGCTTCTGAGATTCCTGTCCACCTCTGCCTAGATCTGCCCAGCTAGTGCTTGGTGTCTGAGATTCAAATGCTGTTTCCCAGCCTCAGGGCTTTCCGGGGCGGGAGCAGCTGCTATTCAATGTGAGCTTAAGTTCTGGTGCTCAGTTGGGGGCATGTCCACTTCTCAGGCTCACTTCCCTCAGGGGTTTTATTCAGAGACCTTTGGTAATGGCCCTGAGCTCCTGCCTGCTGCTCCGGGAGTTCCAGGCCACCTCTGCCTCCGCTGATCCCTCTACCTCTGCCTCCCAGGGGGGCCCGAGCCATGGAGACACCCTGCTCCTCTCTCAGCCAGCCCAGACATCTCTCTCACTAACCTGTAGCACCTGTGAGTGGAGAGACCTTCGCGGCCGCTGGAGATTCCATCCCTGAAGCCTGCTCGGGTCTGCTCCTCTGAGGCTGGAGGGCCAGGACAGCGCAAGGGTGGGCTCTGCTGTCCAGAGCATGATGGACCCCTGGGGACAGCTTTCCAGGGCTCTCTGGAACGGAAATCTCTTCCACTGCATTGGTGCGTGGTTTGTAGTACTCCAGAATTTGTGGGAAGTTCTTTTTTACAGGAAAGTTCTGGGCTGTAGATTCGGAGCTATCATACCTGAGTCTTTCTACTCCGCCATCTTGGCTCCTCCCCCCAACTTATTTTCTTTTAACAGTGAAATCAAAAGCCATTATAAAAACCTTTTACAGATAAAATACTAATCTTGCTACTCTCCTCTTCCCCCAAACAGGTCTTTTTTTTGAAGGAGATTAGGAGAATCAAGCCCAAATACCATATTTTCTACTTAATAGCCACTTGTTACAGTAAACAAATCTACCTGTCTTATCCTCTTATCCTCGATTGGAATGATGTTTAATGTACTTCTAGCTTAGCATCCTGTATTCCTTTCTTCTTCCTACACCTTTGTTTCCTGGAAAATTTGCTTACATATATGCTATCTTACTCATCTACACAATATTCCTTGAGTGAAGACATATATCATATTGTCTATATTAATGATTAGGTAACTGGAAAATAGAGAAAATAAAGGTTCACATTCAAGTTGTGACACTTCTAGGTCTTTTTAAGAGCAAAACAGGCAAGGTCACTTCATAAGGACTGTAAGTCTTAGAATAAACTCAAAGAACCATGTGAAGAAATTTATTTAAAGTCATTTTCTGGATCAATAAGTGAGGAACTGTTTAGAAATTAAATAAACTGCAAATGAAAACAAAGACAGTTCTCTTTTCTCCTCCAAATTTTAGACAATACAAAAAATATCTACCTTCTATCCATATAAGTGTGTAATTCACAGACAGTAGACAAAAGCATCCTCCCAGCAAAGATAAGGTATATAAAGCATATCAAAGTTAGCTGTCATCAATTTCAAGATAGCCTGTTAATTTCAGAATAACAAAGAAAATATCATCAATGCTGAAATCTGCCTTGCATTGTTACCTCTGAAATGATAAGTCCATTTAAATAGATGAGGTGTGAGGAACCCATGGCCTGGAAGCCTAGGACACTTAATAGTCAAAATTATCAAGTGCCTACCACTTGCCCCTAGAGTTCATGTTCTCTAACTGTAAGTTTTCCATCATTTCAGACCTATAAACCAGGCATATCATATATTACTGCTTACTTATTATCTTCAAATGCTATTTTCCCTGACTCACTGGCTACATATATCACTAGATCAAGTTACTGAATTCTGATATGCCAAAAGTGGGATACCCATGTTAGCCAGAGCTCATTGTGATAAAACTAGGGAAAATTTCTCATCCCTTTGGAGGCCCCAAGATAGGCTAAAACCAACCCTTCCTAGATGCATAACTTACTCAGAAACTCTGCAAGGATAACCTTGGCCAGACCTCCTCTGATTGCTAACAAATTTTCAGAACATGCTTTATAAGGAGGGTTTATAATTCCAGCTCTTTCAAATGATCCCTCCATATAAGACATGTCTTATGGGCTAGAAAAGTTGCGTTTATTTTTAATTAATTAAAATGTTTTCTGTACCTACCACATCCATCTGTACCCACCCCTGCTACATTAAGAAAAAAAATTAAAAGCAAAACAAAACTCTCATAACAAATAAGTAAGGGTGTACAGGTATATAAAGGAATAGAACCCAGGACTTGGAGTCAGTAAGGCCAAAGTTCAAATATGGCCTCATATAGTTACTAGTTATGTGGTTGTGAAAAAGCAATTTAATCTCTATCAGTCTTAGTTTCCTCATGTATAAATTATAAAATAGAAGCTACTTTCTGGGATTGTTGGGACCATCAAATAAGATAACACTTGAAAATGACTTGGCACGGTACTAAATATATAGCAAGTGGTTGATAAGTACTTGTGTGAATATATATATATATATATATACATGTATATATATACATATATTCATGCACATATATGTATGTATGTCTGTCTACATATATACATACACAAATACAACATATGTATATGTAAGTATGAATAAAATTATGAACATATGCAATTCTAATCCTTTTAAACTCTAGGGGAAATTAAAAATGAGCTCTAAGGGATTTATATTTTTGAACAATCTTTATGTTTCATTTTGACCTTTATTTTCAACTACTAAATTGTCAGACATATGGATTCACTTCCAAATAATGGTCTTTTTTTTTTTTTTTTTTTGCTATTGGATGGCAAAATGTAGTAAAGGGTGAGAGTGTCATATTAAATGTTAACTCAATGAGAGCATTTCTTGAGGGAGATGACATAAGAGGTCTGGGTACTTTTCTTTCTGATACTCTAAATAATGCTAGGTCAGAATTCAGAGATTCTATCCCATCTGTTGCAAATTTTAGTCATCTTAAGATTTTGACAAGTTGCATGCTACAAAGAATATTTGATAAAAACTGATTTTTGAGAATTCTTATAGGTATTATAAAACATTGATTAAAATAAGAATCATGAAATTTAGAATTTTGGTTATCTTTTTTTTCTTTCTTTTCTGAATAATTTGATGTCATATATTTTTGTTTCACTGTATTAAGAAATAATACACAAATCATTCAAATACTGAGAATCTTGAGGAAGGACTAGAGTCCACTGAGCAGACCCTCTATTGAGGATTTGTGGAAGGGTATATAAAAGAAATACTCAGTATGAGTAAACATGGATAAACTGTAATCTACACTAGTGGAAGCTCTCATGTCAGTGAATCATGGAAATAGTGAACTGATGATGAAACATAACACGCATTTATGCCAGAAATACTAGATGTATTGGAAGCAAAATTTCCGGTTTGTTATTACATTCTTGTCCAGGCCCACTCAGCATGAGTAATAATATTTTTATCAGCATAGAGTTTTTAATTTCTCAAGTTCCTATCATACACTTCTGGTTGAGATGCAACAAATATGAATTATAAGGACAGATGAATGAAAATTTATAATAGAAGTAAGTTGGGGCAAATAAAATAATTAAGCCAAGTGTCAACAGCTGTCCACAAAATAACCGCTATAGTTTATTACACATTAAAGATACTCAGCTACAGTTGAATTGATGAATGAACACATGGCTGAAACCTCAATGTGAACCCTGTGGAATGAATAATTTTAGATAGAAATACATCCTCATATTCTTACAGGGTTGAATTAGCTGATATTTGTCCTCCCAAATTATTGAATAAATGGCAGGGGTAGGCTGACAACTTTTAAGAGCTAGCTTACTGAAGAAAGAAATAAGTGCCTATAATATATTTTTAAATTTTAATCTGATGCATTATTTTTTCATCACTTAAGAACAGACAAAAGAAATCATGAATCAAGCCTTGAATTTTAGCATTTACCAAGTGACAATTCTATTGAAATTTAAAAATTGGCTCCTACAAGCCACTTTAAGTAGGAAGGCATTTCTTAACTTTACTCTTTATTAAATTTATTTATTTTTGGTTTTCAACATGCACTTTCACAAGATTTTGAGTTCCAAATTTTCTCCTCATTTCTCCTCTCCAACCACCTCAAGATAGTATTCATTCTGATAATCCCTTCTCCCAATCTGCCCTCCCTTCTGTCACACTCCTCCCTTCTCTAATCCCCAATCCCTATATTATCTTGTAGGGCAAGATGGATTTCTATACCCCATTGCCTGCATGTCTCATTTCCCAGGTGCGTGTAAAAACAATTTTTAATATTCTTTTTTAAAATATTAAAAAGGAGAAGTTATTCTCCTTTCCTCCCTCCCCACCCATCCACACTGAGAAGGCATGTAATTCTATATAGGTTATACATGTGTAGTTATGTCAAATACTGCCAGAAGAGTCATGTTGTGAAAGACTAACTAACTATCTTTCCTTCTATCCCATCCTGCCTCCCATTTATTCTATTCTCTCTTTTGACCCTCCCCTTCTCAAAAGTGTCTACCTCTAATTACCCTCTCCTCCTATCTGCCTTCCCTTCTATCATCCCTCACCCCCTGATTATCCCCTTGTCCCCTACTTTCCTGTAGTATAAGATAGATTTTCATATCAAATAGAGTGTGCATGTTATTCCTCCCTTAAGCCAAATGTGATGAGAGTAAGGTTCACTCATTCCCTCTAATGTTCCCCCTTCCCCTTCATGGAAAAAGTGTTTTCTTGCTCTTTTATGTGAGAAAGAATTTGTCCCATTCTATTTCTTCCTTTCTCCTTTTCCCAATACATTCTTCTCTCATCCCTTAATTTTATTCTTGTAGGTATCATCCCTTCCTATTCATATTAAGACCAGCTCTTTTTTAACTGTTACATGCTGAGTCACTACTATTATACAAAATAACAAATACAAAAAAATGAGTCACTATTATTATACAAAATAACAAATACAAAAAAATGAGTCACTATTATTATACAAAATAACAAATACAAAAAAACCCAAAAAATTGTTCTTGTGAGTTTCTTTATGTTTTAATATCTAAATTTCTGGGCTGTTTGGGGAGGGGAGAGCCTTCTTCTTTCTGCACAATCTCTAGCATGTTGTAGATATTAAATAAATATGAATTCAACCAGATATTAAGAAATCCTTTCTTAGAATAAGTGACTTGCTATTTCCTTATTGTTTAGCAGCTGACCATGTTACATTTTCAGGCTTCTTGAGTGTGTCTTGTCTTTTCAGAAATCTTTCTGTTTTATGGTCTATTGTATTCATTGAAGAATAAACTGACCACTTCCTGGGGTACTTGAATAACTATAAAGAGATGATAGCGAGATATGATAAATTGTACTTTGTTATACTTGAAATTCTACTTAAACTGGAATAAACTAACTTCATAGTCATGGATTATATATTGAGTCATCCCCAAATGTCAAGGTTATCTTTGAAGTATACTACTGCTCTACTTTTTGAACTCAAAGTATAATTTATGCCAGTTTCAAACTAACCATGTGAACTTGCATTCTGCACATCTTTCCCTACTTTTTTGTGTTGAGTTCTTCCTAAGTATGTGGAACTGGGCTAGGTATTGGGAGCACCAAGTTACGAAAAAAAGTTGTTGACTCAAATAATTTCTCTATTTTGTTATTAAGTTCCAAAAGAGAAGGAGGTCGATATTTCAGAAAGTAAGTGGATTCATGTTGTTAATTTTGTATTCACTTACATTTGATATAGTTTTGAATTCAACCCTTCTTTTCCATGTATATAACTTCATTTTTAATTTTAATGAGAATCACCTTCATACACATAAAGTACATCATGTATGATGGAGATTGTGGCTATCAGCTAAATTTTTCATATGCAATTTTGGAAAGGGTTATCATTGTCAAACTGACTGAAATTCAGACTGGAATCTATTCAGATTCCAAAATCCTGATATGCTTATAATTTGTCAATTAATTTTTAAAAACATTCAATTCAGTAAAATATATATGTTTTATACATGTAAACATATGTATATTTATGTGTGTGCCTTTATAAGTATGTATTTATGCATATATGTAACAACATCTCCCAAAAATATATATCTTTCCTAGACTCAAAAATAACATTTCCAGCTTGTAGGTTCAGACCTCATAAGAGTTAATATTGGATTAGGTTCGATGGTTCAAATGATACACCATGGCATTCCAATGCTTACAAAGTCTCTTTTGATCAGTTGACGTTTTATTATCATACAGGAGAAAAAATTAGCTCAAAGCAAAGGCATTTATTAAGGTGGCATAAAATGTGTGCTCAGTATTTCCATTCTAAACCTGGCATTCACTTTCCTATAAAAATACAGAGCATCAATGGAAAGTCTATAGACTTACAGTAAGTACACTCTTACCTAGATAAGTTTATAAGATAGACAGGTAGTTAAAAACAATCAAGCTCTAGGGCCCCATTGCCCTTACTCTCTGTCTTGGCTACAGTCAACATACTGCTACAGTACCTCACCCCTTGCCCTGAGAGCAGAATTTATGTCCACTAGGCTATTCAGCTTGCTTTCCTAGCTCCTAGCCTGCTAGTGATAGTTTTATCTAAAATCTATCATCAATTTTCTTCTGTACTGCCAGAGAACTTTCTGCTTGGAATTTTTTTTCCTTTTAGAATACTATTTCTCTCTGTCTCCAAATTGAGCAATTATTTCTGTTTCCTGTTGGATGTATCTTAACTATGTCTCAAACTCTTTCTGATGAATTCTCAAAGCATTGGATTAAATTTGCCTCCTGATCTACTATATCCGATGCAAAGCACTAAAGTCAATAGAGGTGGGAGAAAGAAATTACCTTATTCATCCATAAGAAGTCTGATTCCCTCTCAGCTAATGGATTCTTCCTTGATTATTGCACCCTATCTGGACTGACTGCTAAATAGCCAAACTAATATTTTTAAGGCATGGCCAACCTAAAGCTAGTAAATGACAGTTGTTATTTCCAATTCAATCAGGGAACTTTATATTATAATACACATGTATATACACACAAACATATATATATACATATATATGTACACACATAAATATGTATGTGTACTACACATATATACATGCATATATGAATATATTCATATCTACACATATGCATGCATGTGTATATATATGCATGTATTATGTATACATGACATATACATGCCTTTGCATCCAGTTTAATACTTCCTTTTCTTATACCTATTTTGTATGGTTATATTCTGTGCTAGAGGATAATGGCTATTAGTATGGACCTACTACATATATAATGATATTGCCATGAATGATTTAACAGCAGTGATAACTTAGATCAATCATCATATGCTGATAAAGAAAAGTCAGCAAAGCCACAAAACAAAGAGATTTGCTTGCCAGGGTTGCTGACCACTATAACTCAGGCAGATCCAAGTTGAAGATAGATTCTCAATCAATTGTAAGGTCCTCAAAATATTCCACTTTTGTTGATAACATTGTACCAGTTTCATAAAGTCTTAGAACATTCCTGAACTTCTTGAAACATGTGCTATTCAAAGGAGAATGGCCTATCTCAGAAAAAAAAAGAAAATGAATAATGAATGTCTAATATCTAAAACATGACAAGCAGTTGGATGGACATACTATAAAACTTTTCCTTGTATATGTATATTTTTCTACAATGAAATATACAATGATTTAAGTCAAGAATCATATAGGTGGGGAAAGTATTTTGTATTGTTAAGAGATTTAAAATTCCTTTAATAACTCCAAACATCTCCAGAAACAAAGTCCTACTTCTCACATCAGTACAGTGTCTCCTCTGGGCTGCTCTTCTCCAAGAAGGTGGTTCAAGTGTGCACCTTCTGGCACCATCATTCTAGAACTTTAGCTCATGAACTCCCATGAGAATGCTTACTTTTGGAGTCAGCTGACAAAGTTAGTTCAGATCAATACCATTTACCAAAGTGGCAAAGAATGAACAGAAGTTAGAAATTAATGCCCCACCCCGCACACAGCTTACAAACCTGGGACATGTCTTCCCACAATTACACACAAGTGCCTATATGAAAAATGCTTTCAAACTTTAAGTACATTAAGCATGAGGTAAACAAATAGGGGACATGAGGTCAAGGCTACTCACAAATTGATTCTCTAAGAAATGATTTTTTTTCTTTTTTTCTAATGTAGTTCTTGCTGAAACCAACCGTTCTGTGACCAGAGAACACAATCTTGGAAGCTGCTTCCAGTCCTGAATAACTGCTTCGGTTTATCCTTGTTTTTCAGGAGTCTGTCACTGTTCACTCAACTGTACCTTGAATACCTTCAAGGTGAATCTCAATCTGCTACATGGAATATTTTATTTTAAGTGAGCAGTTCTGCTGCTAGATGCCATGATTGATAAGGAGGTAGGAGAGAGAGAATCATCTTGTCAGCCTGAGTTGTAAAAAATTGAGTTCTTACTTTAACTCAGTGAAAGAAAGAGAGACAGAGGTACAGACACAGAGAGACTCAGAGAGATGCAAACAGAGAGAAACAGAGACAGTTAGAGACAGACAGAGATGGACAGAGACAGAGAAACACACAGAGGTTCATGCTTGATCACCATGTTAACAAAGTGTTACCATATTAACATGACCTTAGATTATATCCTGTGACTTCAAGAACTGAGGTCAGGGAGCACAGAAGCAAATCTCCACCCAACAACTTCCATTTCTTTAATGCTCTACCAACATTGTTTTTATGGTAATAAGACATGGAATATGATAGTCTCCTAAGAATGAAAAATGAATATCATACACCCTACAATGATAGGTTCATTGTAAGTACAACAGGCTTCAACTTATAACAAATGAGAAATTTAGAAGGTCAGAGAATGGACTCACTAGGGATATGTAGGCTAAAAAAAAATGAAGGCAAGTTAGCCATGTGAGAGTGAAAAATAGGAAGTGATTGCTACTTTTATTTTTGGTTGTTCTTTTTAGTCATGTCTGATTCTTCATGACCACATCTGGGTATTCTTGGAAAGGATATTGTATTTCTTTGCTATTTTCTTCTCCAGTTCATTTTACAGATGAAATAACCGAGGTAAACATGGTTAAGTGAACAGAGTCACATAGTAATTGTAATCATATTTAAACTCAGGAAGATGAGTATTCCTCACTCCAGATCTGGAATTCTATCCACTTAGTTATGTAGCTGCTTATAAAAAGTGATGAATACATATAATTTACTGGTATCCTTTCAGTGTCAAAGAGAAGTCAAGAATGGTCTCCATTTCTTTGAGGAGAGCACAAAATTCCCAAAGGATTGGGCAGTTACAATTGCATTGTGATCTGAATGTTGGAGAGAACATTCTTATTGATAAGGTCACAAAACCGTTTGAATAAATATTTTTTTGTTTGTTTTTTTGTCATTTGGATAGTTATATAATATTTGTGCAATAGGCTAGTCCTTTGTACTTTTCTGCTATGGCACCAGCACACTCATCATCTTCTAAGATAACAGCATCCTTGATATTTACATCTTCAGTCCCTTAGAATCTTCTTAATCAAGAGTGGAGAGCTCTTCCCACTACCTCCATTTAAAGAAAGCACCTCTGCCAGCCAGTTCTTCATTTCTCAACTGCTTATATTCTTTTGGACCTCTCCATCTCAACTTCTGTCTCTCTCCCATACCTGTTTTAGAGATTCCGTTTGTGTTTTCTTTCTCCACTAAGAATTTAAGCTCTTTTGAGGGGAGGGAAAAATCTTACTTTTCCACATTTGTATCCCCTGTACTTAGCACAGAGCCAGGTACAAAGGAATTGCTTAACAAATGTTTATTAAGTAACTAAAAACTTGTCATTATATTCAGTTTATCTATACTTCTTGTCATATCCTAAAAGAATAGCCATGAGCTCTAAAACCTTGGAAAGTAGAAGGAGAATACTTCAACAAATTGAAAAATGCTAAATAAGTATAGAATTGTGTTGCAATATTGGGAGGAGAAAGGAAATGATCAGTCCCAACTGAATGAAAGTGTAGGTTTATGTTAGAAAAATTGAATTGGTAAAATGAGGTAGATGATGAAAAAATCTGAAATCCTGAAACAGGAGTTGAGATTTGTGGTCATGGGTAACAATGAAGAACTGAAGTGTGGAGACAATACTTAGTATATATTAGGTTGGCAAGATAAAGGGTAGAATGGGAAGGATAGACAATTAATACAGCAATTCGAAATTTTAATAGTGAATACTTTCATAGGAATCTTTAAGAGGATTAACTAATTCTAGAGTGTAGATCTACTCAATTTAGAACATAGCAAACATCACAATAGGTATCCTGGAAAACAATTAAATATGAATTTAAACTTCTTTCTGATCTCTCTTAGATAAAAGAACAGTCTTTACTTTGTGCATGCATAATCATTAACTTAGCACTGGCAAACTCCAAACTATTGCTTTCTCTGCAGACCACAAACAATTTTCCCTTGCTCTCCATATTTATTAGAGATGAAATGCTGATCATTTATTCTAGGTCTTGTAGCTAAATCTTGCAGGGAGCTATTGTGTCAATGAACATTTATGTTAGGCTTGTTAATTTGATGCTCTAGGGTACTACTGAAAAATATTTTTATAGGCATCCCACCTTTTTTTTCATGTTCTTTTGCTAATTGGGACAGCAGTCTTATATTGGAAATTAATAAACTCCTGACAAGTGCTCACAAAATCAGAAACTCTCCTCAGCTGCTCTTGGGTACAAGTGTCTCAAAAAGAAATTAATTTACTAGCAAAAGTTTATGTCTTTTATTCAACAACTATTTATTAAGAACTTAGCATTTGTCAGCATTATGCTAAGTGTTGAGGAGACATAAAAATGGAAGGATGGGGGAGGGAAAAGAGGAAGGAGAGAGGAAGGGAGGAAGAAAGGAAGAGACAAAGGGAGTGAGGGAGAGAGGGAAAGGAGATATACAAAGGGAAGGATGGAAGGAAGGAAGGAAGGAAGGAAGGAAGGAAGGAAGGAAGGAAGGAAGGAAGGAAGGAAGGAAGGAAGAAAAGGAGAAAGGAAAGAAGGAAGGAAGCAAAGAAAGGGGTAATAGAGACCGAGAGGCAAAGTTTGACAGAGAAATGAAGAAAGCAGATTTAAGATTTTCGTATATGAATTCTCAACCAAATAGTTTAGAACTTCAATTACCACTTTTTGAGCAAACACAAACAACACCATGTGTATTTATATAAATCAATCAAACACATTTATGAAACAACCTATTGGGAACCGGTCATAGTTACATATAACATGAATAATAAACTATGAAAGTGCATCCTTTCAATTTCATCTTGTTTCTGATCTTCAATGACTCAAATGTTGTGACACATATAAACTGTTCGAAGTAAACCATGAAACTTCATTCCTGCCCCCCCACAAAAAGGCACTTAGATGGCTATGAATGAATTATGTTCTAATATATTCAGAATGTAGTCAAAATGTCAAAAAAAAATTCAGACTTTCATGTGAATATTGTACTACATAGTAAATTTTCTCAGTAAACCTTAACTGGCTTTCATCTTGGCATATCATAAGATGCTTTATGACCTGTTGTTACCATCAAAATCTTCAGCTTCTGCTGATGTAAAATTCTCTTATCCTCACCCCATACTATATAAAGTCAGGAATTTTTTTGGTTTTTTGGTTTTCTTTTGTTTTTTGCTTGTTTTATTCTTTACTTGGAGAAAAAAATCAATTCTGCCAATCTGTTCATCAATTTGGAAAGACATTTAATTAAACAGTTCCAGTTAGCCTTGCTCGTTGGTCACTATACTGACAGAAAAATGTACATCTCTCTGAATGGAAAGGAAAGGAGGAATCTCTCTCAGCATGCGATTTAAACAGAGCCTATCAGTTCCAAAATGAGCCAGTAAACTAAAGCATAAATAGATACTACCATCAAGGATGATATAAAAATGCATATAAATATTTCTTAGGGATGTGGATACTAGCCAATAACCTATATGTAACTAACACCAAGTCAGATTCTTTCAATTACCTTATTCTTTTCCTGATGGTTTGGTTAGATAGGTAAGGATTCAGGTAGCTTAGTGCAGTGGAAATAACCCCGGGGAGGGAATCAGATGATCTTTGTTTAAATCCTACTCTGATACCCATCATGTGCATGACCTTGGACAAGTCATTGAACTTTCCTGTATCAGTTTCCTCAATTGTAAAATAAGGAATTGCACTTCCAAGGTTCTTACAGCTATCAGTATATGATTTTGATTTGCATTCACTTCCTCTAATTGTGCAGCAGGTATATCTTCCTCTTAGGATACGATCAGACTTTGGTAATGGAAATAAAATAAAGAAGACTTACTTTTCCTAGTGACTAAGAAGCTTATAAACTTGCTTCATGTAAGTTTGTGTGACAGTAATATGAACACACATACTTCAGTCATAATTCACAGAAATAGAAAATATTTTGGAGGCCATCTGATTCACCATCTTCCTTTCGCTGAGAGCCAATCTATTTCAGTGAATAGAAAGTTGTCTTGGTAAGGAGGAAAATGAATTGAAAATGTAATCGGGAAATGTTTTCCAGAATAAATAAAAACACAATACAACAAGAGACTAAGTTAACTTGTTTTCTAAATTAAAGTGCATGACAGAGATTCTTTTCTATTTTTATTTGATACTGATCTATGTAGGTCACTTTTTAAGTTTCAGAGAAGGTACCCACCTGCTTTCCTAGAGGGAGTTCCGCACTGGCAGTTCCCTATACTGATGAAAATGCAAAATCCAGTTTCCTATCCCCATTTCACTGACAAAGAAACATAGACTTAGAGAGGCAAAGATCTTGTTTAAGATCACATACCTAGTTAATAAAAGAATGGATACCATCTCTCAATATGCACCTTTCTACTATATTATTATTTCTCTTTTACTTTCCTCTGGATTTATTCATACATAAATATTAATAATATTTATCAATATTAATTGCAAGCATTTATACATTGCTTTAAGGTTTGGAAAGTGATTTATAAAATTGTCTCATTTTAAAATTGTCTCATTTTAAATTTCACCAGCCCAAGGAGGTAGGTCTTACTATCATTCCCAGCTGAGACAGAGGTTAAGTACCATGCCCAGAATCACACAACTAGTGAGTGTCTAAGGATATAGATTCAGTTCTTCCTGACTCCAGGGATAGTACACTATTCATTAATCCACATTTTACAGCAATTGGAGTGTTAGCAGTGATAATAGTATTATTGACAGTAGCAGCAGCAACAGTAGGAAAAGGAGGAAGAGGAAGAAAGAAAAGGAGACATAGAAGACAAAGACATAGGAAACCTTTTTTTATAGCTTACCTGAGTTCTGTTCAATTTAAGAAGGAACGTATGTATATTATCTAAGTTGACCTTTAGAACTAATTTCTTTCCTATGGTATCAACTATATTTAAATATATTTTCTATTTGTTGCACAGAATTTAGGGCCTGCTTGATAATTCTATACCACAACAGAAATAGTTTACTATGTTCCCACCCTAATTCACCTGTCTCACCATTTTATTCAAGGAGCTGTAAAATGAACAAGAGTAACATGACAAGTATTCATTGTGTCTAATTTTTGCCTTATTGTATATTCAAAAAAATCCAGCTAATTTCTATTAACCCACCACTCTCCCCATCATAATCTACCTTTGCAACAAAATATTCAACTATGAAAAACTAAATGAACCACCATATCTAGTAGTATTTATCTCATATTTCACCTATAATCTACTACTTCCTTCCCAAGAAGGTTGTTATGTACCAAAATGAGTCATTCAGAGTCATGATTGGTCATTCCATTTCTGATTATCTGATTTCTGACATCTCTAAGTCCTATTTTACTTGATAGTGCTGTGATCATTAAAGAAGTCTTACAAATGATTGTCCTGTTTGTGGGGAAGAAGGGGTCAGAAATAGTGGGGACACCTGGAACAAGGGGCCAATGAATTGGTTGTCAGTTATTTTTTTTTGCTATTTCTGTTTTTCCTATAAAAATACCCAAGGAGTAAGATACTCCACTTATTTCTTTCTTATAATTCCTGAATTTTCTGTATTTCAGAATTTTTGTATTATTTGTTTGGGTGCATAGGAAACTACCCCCATAATATCTCTCCTTCTACCTTCACTATGGGTTTTGAAAGATGAGTATTTTACTAATATTCCCAATATCTTTAAAGTGGCCTGGCAAAATATTTTTATATACTTTTAATTCTCTTCCTGACTTGTTCCTGTAATTGCGATGTCAGAATGTGTCAAACTCTACAATCAATTGTTAGGGAAAAAATTGAGACATATTTAGGAAAGTATACCATCCCATTGCTTTTGATGGATGCCACAGTGACTTCAAATGTTTGAAAGAAGACTGAGAAACTAAGTGGAAAGACATGTCTATAATTTAATATGTTTTGCTCTTCTTTTTGACCTTGCTTTTTTCTATTGCCAAACAAACTTTGAAATACTCATCAATTTCATAAAGGCACCAAGTCTTCATCACATTTTCAACTACATCAAGGTGCCTATTTTCTATGCTGACATAATTGCATTTACAGCCCAATTATCACCAGTGCTGATACTAAACTATAGCCAAGATAGCTTTGTTTAATCTATATTCAAAACTAGGACCAACACAGTCTTGGCAACTTCTGAGCGTAGCATGACCAATGTTTCTAATCTCTTCAAGCTTCAGTGTACTCAATATTTATTAAGGCTAGAATTCCCAAATGGATTCTGAGATTTCACAGCAGTACATACAGAACTTCATTTTACTTCATTTTCTATAGCTTTGCTTCTTGAAGACTGGAGAGTGTTGGCTCTAACACTCAAATATTTTGACTACCTTTTTTTTTCTAAAATTCTTTGGAAAATATGTTTAAAATTCAACCTTTTTCTACCATTTCAGATCAAAATGCTCCAGTAATCAGTTACTTCAAATAAATAAATGACTCTTTTTAAGTCTTCTTTTGTGTTTAATAGAATACATGAAGAATAATCTGACTAAATCAAAGCTTATCTGTGCCACTGTGCAGATGGGTTCAAAAGGGATGGACTGTGAAATGGAGGTTTATAACTTGAGCACCTCATGGCACAGTATAAATAGTTGGGCAGCATAGTAATAGATCCTTCCATATCTGGGTGAGACTTTTTTTTTTTAATGGAGGTCAAAGCCAGAGAATTATCAGAAAAGAAAACAATAGCAACTTGACCTTAACAGATTATGATACTGAGGAATGAAAGTGAAAAGGAATAGGGAGAAACATGAAATTTCTGAGTTCAGCTCTTTAATAATAATGACAGATGGTTAGAATAAATCTTTTGCTAATGAAAATCAATTATTTTCCTTCTGAACTATGTGATGATTATTACCATGCCAATATCTTCAAAAGAAAAGCAATGCCTCAACAACTCAATTAAATTCAGCTAATGTTCACTGCTCTCCTAGCATTGTTCTAGGTATTTTGGGTATGAGTGTGAAAATGATTCAATTCTTCCTCTCAAGGAGTCAAGAGAATATCAAAATGGCAAGAGACATAGATATTTATGTCATGAAGAAAGTGATGTGAATGAGAAGGAACTTGATACTGTAAAAACAGCAGAGGAAGTTGGAACCACAAGTTTCAAAGGATTTGCATTTAGAAGTCACCTAACTCAATCCCCTCATCCTACAGATGAATTAAAACTCCAGGAGTTTCCATGACTTCCCCAAAGTTGCATGAATAGCAAGTGGTAGAGCTGAACTTACAATACATGGCCTCAGGCTCTAATTCTAAAACTCTTTCAGTTTCACTGAGTTTCATGTTTTGTTACTTGTGAGATCTTGCGCAAATCAAAACTTTAGATTTTCTTTCTGAGTCTTAGTTTTCTCATCTTAAAGTGATGATAACAATGACTATAGCACTCACTGAAGAGGGTTATTGGAAGAAACAAGGGATAAAATCTATGTAAACACTAAACTAACCTTAAATGATACTGGAGAGATCAAAAAGAGAGGCATGAAGGAGTCAAGGAGGAAGGGTTTCACTCCAGTTGGGAAAATCAGAGAGATATCACATGGAATTAATTTTGAAGTACTACAAATAGAGAATGCATTATAAAATTCTTAACAAATTAGTATGAATGCATGTAGAATTGCATTCTAAGGTTCTACTTTTACAGAGTGCTGAGATTCTGGGAATAAGCCTAGCTTATTTAACCGATGACTTGCCCAGGGTGATACAGCTACTAAGTGACAGAGGCCAGATTTGCATTTATGGAGATGACTCTTCCTGATTCCAAACTCAGTACTTTCTCTGCTATAGATGCTTTTATTTTAAGACACACATATACACATTGTATGTATATATGTACACATGTGCATGCATGTGTATGTATATGTTTACCAAATATAGCTCTGAATTATTAGGTAAAATTAGGGGATACAAAGAACACAAAATTCTCACAAACTGAATCCTAAAAAATAGAATAGACTTTAAATATCAAAAAAGTCATATAAATATGAAAGCTTAACTTTGATTCAGTTGTGGTGGTACTGATTTATTGTGTTATTGAGATTTAAAAAAATAGTTCTGTAATTCTAGCAAAACTTATTAAGGAATTACAAACAAGACTCTTATTTTTTAAAGTCAAAAAATGATTAACTAAAACATCCCTGAGGGCACCACAATCTTTCCCAAACAACTAAATCTGAAACCTGAGGCATTCCTGACTTATCCTTCTCCTCTATTTTTTTTCAAGACTTGTAGATTCTATCCCCAAGATGAATCTCATACTTGTTCTTTTCTATCAGCAACACTTTTATAGAATCAATCAACCCCCCTTTCCCCATTTCTTTTATGGAGTTCAGTGGCATGTCACCAATTGTCTATTGGACATTTCAAAATAGATGTTCCATAAATATCTCATTCAGACTTTCTAAAACAAAACTTATCTTTCTAAAAAAAAAATCCTTCTTTTTCCTCCCAGTTTCTTAAGACGTCAACATCCTTTGTCACCCAGAATCATAATCACTATTTATACCTTGACTCCTCACTTTCACTCAATGTACATATCCAATCAGTTGTCAAATGATTGGAAGATAGACTTTTCATCATTCACAATATCTCTCACATACATTTTTAGTCTACACACACAACCTGCACCATAATTTCAGGCCCTCCTCCATCTGTACCTGATCAACTGAGATAATATTTATACAAGCACCTTCGTGCCCAGCACATTGTAGGCATCTAATAAATAATTGTTTCCTTCCTTTAACCACTCCCTTTGCATCTAGACTCTTATAAGAGGTTCTTAATTGGTCTCTAGCTTCAAGTCTCTCACCACTCCAATCCATCTTTAACACAGCTGGCAAAACCATGTTCCTAAAGCATCAACTTAGATATGTCACTTTCCTGCTGAACAAAGTTCATCATTCTTGCTTTTAGGACAAAATGCAAAATTCCTCTTTTGACTCTTAAATCCTTTTATAAATGATCTCCAGGATATACCTACAGGATTATTACATAGTCTCCTTCATGCACTCTGTATTTTAGGGGAAAAATCATTTTCTCTGTTCCTTATACATGACTTTCCATTTTTAGTCTACTTGTTTTCCATAGGCTTCTCCTAATGCCTGCAATACAGAGGAGAGAATTCTGAGAAGATGGCAGAGGAGGTCAGGAAATTCCAAGCCCTCAAGATTTTCCTCCACAAGACATAAAATAGTGCCTCAGGGAAAACATAGAATGGTAAAAATAAATAAGAGAAGGGGAAGAACAGGGGACCTTCCCGGATGAGAATATCTGAAGAAAAATCCCTGGACAAGGTTTTCTCCCAGTGAAGGGTAAACACCTCCAGTCTAGTGACCTCCTAAACAACAAGCAGCAAGCTCTGAGATTATCTAGGTTGGGAAGTTGCCTGAGCCCCAGTCACAAGAATTTTTACCACCAGGACAAGGAGTTGAGTTGGGCCTCTGAGCCCAGGAATAACAACGAAACCTCCTCTGACCAGGAACACTCAGATGTACTTGGGATGCAACAGAGAACAAGAAGGAACCAGAACCAGCCAGGTAAGTGCAGAAGCAATGGGATGGGGACACCATTGGCTCTGGGCATATACAGGAAGCTGGAGGGCTTGACTTGGGTTCAAAGTCAGAAGGGAGAACTGAAGAAGGTTTTGAGGTCAGAGGCACCAGGACTAGAGGTGATTACCAAAAAAAAAAAAAAAATGCACAGGCAAAGGAAAAAGAATCCAACTATAAAGAGTTACTATGGAAATAGAGAGGACAGGGGCTTATCTTCAGAGGAAGAGACTGAAGCAAAGAAAATCTTTTCTACACCAAAGAGGAATGTCAAATAGTCATCTGCCCAAAAAAAGAATTCATAGAAGAACTTTAAAAAATACTGAAAACCAAATGAGAGAGATTAAGGAAAAACTTGTCAAAAAGAAAGAAAAAAAAAACAGTCCAAGAAAAACAAGATTATGAAAAGAAGTCAGCCAATTAGAAAAGGAGATTTGGAATCTTAAGAAAAATGACTCCTTGGAGATCAGAATTGGACATAGGGAAGCCAGCAAAATCATTAGAGATCAAGAAATAATAAAACAAATTATAAAGAATGAAAAAAATAGAGGAAAATGTGAAATTTCTGATAAGAAAAAAGTGATCTACAGAACTGATGAAAAGGAGACAACTTAAGAATAATTAGAGTACTTGAAAGTCATGATCAAAAAAAGAATCTTGATACAATAATACAAGAAATAACTAAAGAAAACTGCCCTGAAACATAATAACAAAAGGGTAAAGTAGAAATAGGAAGAGATTCCACAAAGAAAACCCACAGGGATGTTATAGTCAAATTCTGAAACCTTGAGCTCAATGATAAAATATTACAAGCAACTAAAAAAAAACACACAATTTACAGATGACAGTTCCACAATTAGAATCATACAAGGTCTAGCAATGCTAACACTAAAAGACTGCAAGTCTTGGAATACTATATATTGAAGTGCAAAGGAACTGAGTTTCTAGCTGAAAATATCATATCCAGCAAAGCTAAGCATAATTCTAAAAGGAAAAAAAAATACAACCTGATCTTAATAGATTTGACATACAATAGTCAAGCGAATCATAAAGTAAAAATCCAAGATCAATTACCAGGGACTCCATGAGGACAAACTGTTTATATTTTATGAATGTAAAATGCATTATCTAAGATTGTTATTAGTAATTGGGTAATTCATAAGAAAGACTGGAATAGACCTGAGCAAAAAGTAAAGCTGTTCAGGAATAGCTAAAAAGTATAATTGTCTTATGTAAGTGAAGTATATCTACCACTACAGTGGAATTAGATGGGGGAGGAGAGCTATTCATTCTGGAAACCTACTTCATTGAAAATGGATTCAAGGGGGAAAAATACATATAAATCTAGAAGAGCATAAAGGTCTTCTAAATTTAGAAAGAAATGAAATGTTAAGGGGGTGAGGGAGGATAAGGGAGGGATCTTTTGAGGGGAAGGTGAAAAAATAGTGTATAGGAGGATTTAGAAGGATCTTTAGATTAATGGGAATGAGAGGATAAAGGAGGGGGCTAGGCTAAGTAATAGGAGGGCAAGGAAGCAGGTAGAAGAGGAGGAGAAGTGAGGCTGGTGACCTTGCACACCCTTTCCTCACTCAAAACAAAGTCTAGTGTAAATCGTGTCATTATTTCTCTGATGTCATGGTCTTCCTTGAAAATGAAGGATGAACACAGACAGACAGAAGTAAAGCAGAGGAGTTCAGGAGTGATAGGAAATAAGAGATATGCACAAACATATAAACAAAGAGTAGGACTAGAATCTATGAGGGAAAGTATATGTTTATGTATATACATGGATCTATATAAATATATCCGTTCTCCATTGTAGACTGCTAGGAGGAAAAGGGGGAAAGAAGAACAAAGTAAAAAAGTATACAACAGAGAGTAAATACAAGGAAGCAAAGATGGACAGATCTCAACACAAAACATAGTATTTAATATAGAGACTTTCTTCAAATGGAAACTTATTGTCATATATTTTGAATCCTCTTTTACATTCTGATGTGCGCGTTACGTTTTTCTTTTCTCTTCTTATTTTATATGTTCTACTAATAAATTTATAATCCCCTGGGTTGTTATGCCCTACATCCAAAATTACTCTGTACTTTGGATATATTATTTTGTGCTCAATTTTCTGTATACATGTTGCATTCCTTTTACTGAATATAGGTTCTTTTAGGTTAAGAGTTTTGTTTGGTTTGGTAGCCTTAGTACTTACCACATTACCTGACCCATAGTAGATGCTCAATAAATGTTTGTTGAATCAGTGAATTTATCAGCATAAATAGTTCCCTATTAAAAAAGGGGGGGGGAATACAAATGACTACAATATACCTTAAAATATTAGGTACTGCTGCCTCTTATGTTTCCTATCATGGAGAATACTTGTTAGTAAATAACCAAAGGCTTATGGTACCATGTGCTTAGATCTAGAAGGGATGTAGGAAGTTATCTAATTTAGCAGTGTCAAACTCAAATAGAAATTGACATGTGTTGTAGCATATTGACATAAAAATAAACGTCAAAATTGTGCATATTTATTGATTGTGTTAAACATTTTGTAATTACATTTTAATTTGATTTGGGACATAGTTTTACTGACTACAAAGCACCAGGGCTCGAGTTTGATACTTCTGATTTCTAGTTCAACCTTGTGATTTTATAGATGGAGAAATTAAGTCAGAAAGACATAAATTGGTTTTTCCAGTGGTACCAAAAGTAGTAAATAGCAGAGCTAGGATTTGAATTCCTGCACCTAACTCTAAATCCATCTCCCTATATATTTCATCAAATAGGGAAAGTATTGAAACAGTATTAGTAGTGCTTACTAAATACATAGTAACTTACATACAATGTGTATGCATGTACTGTATATGTGTGAGAAATCTTGGCTTACTGTTTATTATTAAGAACAACAGTATAAAGACTTTTGGCCTGTGTTCCCATATTATCTGATCTATGAATTTTTTAGGTTAGGGATTCACTAGCGCCATCATCAGGTTTTTGGTGGTAATATAAGTAACTGGATATTGAGTACTTCTGAGAACTGAATAGCCTAGGTCATAGCATTGAGCCCTGAATTTAAGAGATTGTCTCAAGGTTTGTTTATATAGTGCCTAAAATATTAATTGATATCAAGGTCTAATTCTTTTCACAAATTGGAAAGGAGAGAAGAAAGGGTTGCTTGGAATGACTGTTTGGTATGATTATGAGAAGTACTAGAAGTGACCTTAGAAGTAGCATTTGCCCTCTTCACTTTATAGATGAGAAAACTGACATATGCAGAACTTAAAGGGATTGGTTAGAAGTAAGCTAGCAAGTGTTTCTGATGAAATTTTAACTCAAGGCTCGCTCCATCCAGATTCCTAACCAAAATACTGAAATATGCTTCCTCTTTTAGGTAGAAAGAAGGGAAGAAAAGAACAGAGATATTAAATTATTTTTATAACTAACATCCATAAAAAGTTGTAGAGAAGCATTCAAACTTAGATATTCTGACACCAGTCTTTCCAACCAACTAGGTCTGAAATTTCAGTCAGCCATGACTTATCCCTCTCCTCTTAGTTACAAAAACCACTGGCGGTTTTAGATGTATCTCAAACTTCTTCCCCTCTTTCAGCAACATTTCTACTATCTGTCATATTCTCCCCCAATGTTTGTTAGTGCAAAGGGTTTCACAAGAAAGATTACATATGTTTCTTATTTAGCATTGATATTATTAAATGTGAAAGAAAATTTATTTAGATAAAACTTTTTATGATACTGTTTTGAGAGGTCTTATTTTAAGACTTCTGCCATATTTTAGATTTCATGGAAAAAGATTTGGGACACTGAAATAGTTTTGAGGTATTTTAATCCAAAGTTTACTGGTTTTCTGTATTGTCTGGAAAGGGGTAGACAGAAATAAGGTGCTGCACTTGTGATTTTATTGGTGTAGAGAACTTCTGGTAAAAAACAGAACAAAACAAAAAAACAAACAAAAAGAAAACACTTGCCATTGATGAAGATAAGCATACTGCAATGTATCTTGGAGGAGAGATATTTCTGTGGGCACTGAAAGATGAAAGTGTCACACAGTTGGTATGTGCCATGGACAAGGTAAATCCAAGTTTTTCGGACGCTAGGGCCAGCTTCAATCTACTGCATCACTTTTTTGTATTATTATTGTATTTATTTTCAGTGTTCTACAATCACTTCCATATATCTTAGACTTTTTCCCCTCCTTTCCCTTTCTTCCCCATTACCTTTCCACTCCCTCCCTGAGAGAGCATACAATTATATATGGGTTCTACACATACATTCCTACTAAATACGTTTTCACCTTAGTCATGTTGCATAGAAGAATTAAAATGAATAGGAGAAATCATAAAACTAAACAAAACATAATACAAAAGAAAATGGTTTACTTCATATACCACAATTTATTCAGTCATTCCCTAATTGATGGGCATCCCTTTGATTTCCAGTTTTTGGCTACCACAAAGAAAGCTACTGAAAATATTTTTGTACATGTGGGACCCTTTCCCATTTCTATGGTCTCTTGGGGATACAGTCTTAGAAGCATTATTGCTAGGTCAAAGGGTATGCACATTTTTGCAGCCCTTTAGTTGTATCAGCTAACAGCCTCACCAACAATGAATTAGTGGTCAAACTTTCCCACATCTTCTCCAACATTTATCATCTTCCTTTTTGTCATGTTAGCCAATCTGATAGATGTGATGTGTTACCTCAAAGTTGTTTTGATTTGCATGTGTCTAATTAATTGTGATTTAGAGCAACTTTTCATATGACCATAGATAGTTTTAATTTCTTCCTCTGAAAATTGCCTGTTTATATCCTTTGACCATTTATCAATTGGAGAATGACTTGTATTCTTTTATGTTGGACTCAGTTCTCTATATATTTTAGAAGTGAGGCCTTTATCACAGACACTAGTTGCAAAAATCCTTTCACACTTTTCTGCTTCCCTCCTAATCTTTGTTGCATTGAGTCTGGCTGAACAAAAACTTTTCAAATAAATGTAATCAAAATTGTACTTCATAATGTTTTCTATCTCTTATTTAGTTAAAAATTCTTCCTTTCTCCATAAATCACATAAATACACTATTCCTTGCTCCACTAATTTGTTTATAGTAAAAATCTTTATACCTAGATCATGTACCCATTTGGATTTTTTTCTTGTGGATGGTGTCAGGCATTGGTCTATGCCAGTTTCTGCCACACTATTAGCCAGTTTTCCCAGTAATTGTTGTTGAACAGTGAGATTTTATCCCAGTACTGCATCACTTTGCTTCACAGTCATCATAGCAACATCAAATAACAGTAAGGAAATCATATATTGTTCCCTCCCTACTGTGAATGAATAACCAATAAAATAATCTATTTTCAGGAACCATTTGCAAGGACCATCTCCTACTTTTACTTATAATATCCCTCCTATACAATTCATTTATATGAATGACATATTAAATAGACTACTAGACTTAAAGTGAAAAAAAATGAGTTTGAGTTCTGCTTCAGATACATATTGGATCTATGGCCCTTAGCAAATCATTTAACATATATCCAGTCACAGCTTTCTCATTGATAAAAGATAATAATAACTCCTAGCTCACAAGCCTAATTTATAAATGTAAAATGTTTTGAAAATCTTTAAGTGATGTGTGTAGATAGATTGATAGATAGATAGATATAGACATGTCTGTACCTATATCTGTAAAGATATACTTTTGCTACTATTATTCCAAAGTTTTCTATTCTGAACCACTATTTCATTTGTGACATAATTACAATAATCTTCTTGATGCCACTTTTTAGTACTGTGGGAGAAGAAATAGTCATGGAGTCAAAAGAAGGTGTTTACTGGTAAGAAGCCCTTAAAGGATGATCCAAACAGAAGTGCCAACTATTTCTTTTCTAGGATTTTCATTTCAATAAGTCCATCAACCCTTTTGATAGCATATTAAATATATAGATCTTCTGTCCTGGTTCATGGGAAAATGTAATTGTTTTGCAATGATGTTGACTAGTTGAATGATGACTCTACCTTAGTACTTGTGTGAAGTTCAGAGATGTTTGGACAAAGTAGAAAATTCAGTAAGGAAAGATGATGGAGTAGAAGGATGGACCTGTAGAAGCTCTCCTCCCACAGCCCAGAATATACCAGTAAAAAATGACTCTAAACAAATTCTAGAGCAGCAGAAGCCACAAAATGATAAGAGATTTCCAGTCCAAGACAGCCTGGAAGGTTGACAGGGAAGCTCTATCCTACCTGGCTTAGAGCAGAGCACAGCCCAGCCGTGGCCACTTCGCACAGCTCAGACAGGACCTGAGCAAGCTTCAAGGCACAGAATCCCAGGTAGCAGCTACAGTTCATAGATTCTTCAACCTACAAATGACAAAACAGCTTCAAAGATCAATGAGAAAGCTCTTTGCACTGGGTGAGAAGGGAGCAGAGCTGGGCCATGGATGTGGTCCAGGGCAGTAGAAGGCACTGTGGCACAGCATCCATTTTTGGAGCCATTGGCCTGAACACCCTGGGGGAATTGAGCGACTGATCTGTATCTCAGCCCTGAGTGGTGGTCCTGGGGTAAGGAGGAGCACTAGTTGGTGGAGCTGCTGGTGACTGTGGAGAGGGAATTCTACTCATAGATCCTGGGAAGAAAAACTTGTGGGTGCTCCCAGACCAGAGCCCAGACCAGGAGAGGAGTAAATTACTCTCCCTTTATTGTACCACTTGGAGGAACTGAGATTACAGGTCCCTAGAGTATACCCTCCTCTAGAAAAATGACTCAAAAGTCAAGAAACTGGCTGGGAAAATGCCCCCAAAAAGGGGGAAAAAAAAACTATAGAAGATTATTTCTTGGTGATCAGGTATTTTCTTCCATCATTTCAGGTGAGGAAGAATAATATATACCATCAGAGGAAGGCATAAAAGTCAAGGCTTCTGCATCTAAAACCTCCAAAATAAATATGCAACAGTTTCAGGCCATGGAAGAACTCAAAAAGAATTTTTAAAATCAAGTAAGAGAGGTAGAGGAAAATTTGGAAAGAGAAATGAGAGCAATGCAAGAAAATCGTGAACAGCTTGCTAAAGGAGATAAAAAAAATGCTGAGGAAAATTACACATTTAAAAATAGACTAACTCAAATAGGAAAAGATATCCAAAAAGGCAATGAGGAGAAAAATGCTTTAAAAAGCAGAATTAGCTGAAAGGAAAAGTGGGTTCCAAAGCTCACTGAAGGAAATAGTTATTTAAAAATTTGAATAGAGCAGATGGAAGCTTATGACTTTATGAGAAACCAAGAAATTACCAAACAAAACAAAAAGAATGAAAAAAAGAAGAAAATGTGAACTATCTCATTAGAAAAAAACAACTGAACTGGAAAATAGATGCATGAGAGACAATTTAAAGATTATGGGACTACCTGAAAGCCATGATCAAAAAAAGAGCATAAACATCAACTTTCAAGAAATTATCAAAGAAATCTGCCCTGATATTCTAGAACCATAGGGTAAAATAAATATTGAAAGAATCTACCTGTCACCTCCTGAAAAGAATCTGAAAAAAAAAAAAAAAAAAACTCCTAGGAATATTGTAGCCAAATTGCAGAGTTCCCAGGGCAAGGAGAAAACATTGCAAGCAGTCAGAAAGAAATAATTCAAGTATTTTGGAAATGCAATCAGGTTAACACAAGATCTAGCAGCTTCTACATCAAGGGATCAAAGGGCTTGGAATTTGATATTTCAGAAGTTAGAGGAAATAGGATCAAAACCAAGAATAACCTACCCTGCAAAACTGAGTAAAATACCTCAAGGGGAAAAAATGGTCATTCAATGAAACGGAGGACTTTCAAGTATTTCTTGATGAAAAGACCAGAGCTGAACAGATAATTTGACTTTCAAACACAAGAATCAAGAGAAGCATGCAAAGGTAAACAGGAAAGAGAAATCATAAAGGACTTACTAAAGTTGAACTGTTTACATTCCTAGGTGGAATGATAATATTTGTAACTCTTGAAACTATTCTCAGTATTTGAGTAGTCAGCTGGATTACACACACACACACACACACACACACACACTCACACACATACACACACGCATACACACACGCATACACACATAGACAGAGGCCACAGGGTGTCTTGAATAGGAAGGGATGATATCTAAAAAAAATGAAATTAAGGGGTGAAAGAGGAATATATTGGTAGGAGAAAGGGAGAAATGGAATGGGATAAATTATCTCTCATAGAAGAGGCAAGATAAAGCTTTTTTAATGGAAGGGAAAAGGTGGGTGGTGAGAAACAAAAAGTGAAGCTTACTCTATTAAGGAGGGAACAACATACACCTCCTCTGAATTAACCACTTTATAAGAAAGAAAGAAAGAAAGAAAGAAAGAAAGAAAGAAAGAAAGAAAGAAAGAAAGAAAGAAAGAAAGAAAGAAAGAAAGAAAGAAAGAAAGAAAGAAAGAAAGAAAGAAAGAGAGAAAGAAAGAAAGAGAAAGAAAGAAAGAAAAAGAAAGAGGAAGGAAGGAAGGAAGGAAGGAAGGAAGGAAGGAAGGAAGGAAGGAAGGAAGGAAGGAAGGAAGGAAAAAGAAAGAAGGAAAGAAAGAGAGAAAGAAAAATATAAAAAGGGGGAAAATACTATCCTGAGTAACTTCCTTTTTTCCCTCTATAAAATCATCACATTTCCTTAAGCAATGTTTTATTTAGGAGATGACATCTATTATTGTTCCTGAGTTATTTCAAATAAAAACAAAATTCTAGTATTGACTGGAAACACATTTTCTTCATTTCCGAGTTTGGAAATGCTTAAGATAAAGGCTCCTGCTTCATTTCCAGTGTATTACTGCAAACAAAAAAATTGCTTTTAAAGCTTAGAAGAAAAGTGTGTCTCCCTAAAATTTCAGTCACTTTTTAGGCTCAAGAGTTTCAGATAACCACCTGCACCTTTGGATAATTATTTGACTATTTTAAAGGCTAAAGCTTTTAACGTTCCCCATCATTCATTTTCCACTGCATTGTATGTAATAGAAAAAAATAAAAGCAAATCAGAGGTAATAGGAGGCTTTGCTGAGGTGTTAATCCACACACAGGCAAGACTGGGAAGATCTAATTATCCAACAATGCATTTGAAATTTAATAAGATCTTCATTTCTGCTCCTGTTTTTGAAGTACTTGTGCTTTATCTCTTTAACCCCTTCTTAATACAAATTTATTAAAGAAGTTAGAGTGGGGCATGTAGATAGTGAATAAAATTAAATCATCATAATGATCACAGAGACATATTTTATTTCTTTCCTTTGTGAATATGCAGCTCTAGTAAGTACAATCTTAAGAGGCTGTCTTTTATAAGAGTCCATAGAATCATATATTTAAGAGCTGACAGAGACCTCAAGGGAGTACTTATTCACTTATTCATTCATCTATCTTACATTTTTTGAATAGCCGTATTGAAAAACACTATGCTAGATGATTTGAGGAAATACAGAGATAATCAAGATAACTAAATCCCAGACTTTAAGGAACTTAAAACATAGTAGGAGAAAGGAGTATATATATACTCCTTTCTCCTATATATATGTGTGTGTGTGTGTGTGTGTGTGTGGTGTGTGTGTGTGTAAATAAAACACAAATTAAAAAAAATATCAACACTAATTCAGTTTTGCCAAACTCACCATTGTATGAACCATACCACTAATTGTATGTAAAGATTCCTGCCACTCACATACTGACTTAGAACAAAACATGTTGTCATTTGCTTATTCGATTTTATTTCATTTATTCTATTCTAATCTATTCTATTTGTATTTATATTTCTCAATTACAGCATAATCTGATTGTTGCGAGGTTCACACATGATATTCCATGTTACTTTATAATTCTTAAATATTAGCTATTAATAATTATTATTAATAAAAATAATATATACAATATAATAATGTACTCAAGCCTTGGGGCTTCAAACACCAGTGGAGTACACCATTTCTACCAACTCCCCTCCTGTCTCTCCCTTCATATGTAGATGCAAACCTCCTACACTAGGGGTCCCCAAACCATTGTGTTCCACACTGGCTATATTTTGAAATTTTAATTCTTACTGAGTAATCACTCCAATTAAACTCACTCCATTTTCAATCCCTGTTTCTTTCTTTAAATCTTTATCTACCACTGAGTCTGTATATCTCTGTGTCTCTGTCTGACTTTCTGTCCATTTGATTTTCACGGTACTTCTCTTTCACTTCTCTGTTTCTTCCAGTCACTTTGCTGCTCTTTCTCTCTCTCTCTCTCTCCCTCTCTCTCCCTCTCTCTCTCTCTCTCTCTCTCTCTCTCTCTCTCTCTCTCTCTCTCTCTCTCTCTCTGCCTTTCTCAGACACCCATTGTACCTTCTACAGCATAAATCATAAATAGTGCCTGTCTCTCAGTATTACAACCACCATGACACCAAATCATCTTGATGTTTAACAGACTCAAAACAAAGACCAAGTGGCTGGGGCTTTGCCCTACAAAACATTACCTTAGGGTTTATTTTGTCTAACCAGCCCATTGATTTTGTTCCAAGTATTAAACTTCCTCATTATCACTTTGATCACTCTCTGGTCCATTCTACCTCCACACCATCTATCTTACCCAGTCATGAGTACCTTCCTCTACTGTCCCAGTTCTAGATTTCCAGCTTTTCATGTTTTGTCTTTCCCTATTAGAAGGTAAACTTCTTGAGAGAAAGTGCTATTATTTTCTTATGTGCTATTTTCCTTTCATTTCTCTACTTTTTATATTTTAAACAACTTAGTAAATGGTTATTTGGCTTAGTCATCTGCCTGCTACTAGATCTGTGTCTGTATGGAATAAAGTCCTTAAATGTTTTAAAATGATGTTAAAACAATTGCATATTGGTACAAGTGATTGAGGGACCTAGCTATTATTCTATTAATTACTGAAACTAGATATAAAACATCTTCAGTTTGAGAAAAAGAATTTCGGTGCAATTTTCTTAGAAAGAGGTAATGTGGAATATTTTTGCCTTAATGGAAAAATCAACTTCATTCAAAGTTTGTTACTATTATGGAAATAATACCTATATATACTGTGTGTTCTGTAGTACAAACAGGTTTTATTATAAGCAATTTATTGATATGCCCTGTTTTGGAATTAATTACTTATGGATCCTCCCAAGTCTTATATTGTAACTGGAGTAAATGTCAATCTCTTATAAGTAAAATCATCTGTATGACAATTGAATTCAAGGGTAGAAAGCAAACCTACAAAGTGTTGTTAAATATTTACATGTATAGAGTTGGATCCTCAAGAGCATCTGATCATCCAAAAGGAAAGTTGAAACTTTTGAAAAAATAACAAGATCAGAAAATCCTGTATGTCAAAAGTATAAAATAATATCATGGGGCTCTTGACTTCTTTTGTTTTTCCTCTGTTTTGACATAACTTTTAAAGCTCCTTCTATTTGGCACCTGCATATTGAACTTGTTTGCCATATTTGTGTCTCCTAGACTATGCTGTCCACCTGCAGATAGTCATGCAACAAGGATTTCTACACTCTCCTCATTCCCTGGATGCAGCTTCAGCCTCATTTTACTCTCCTCCCCACACCCATTCAGGAAGGGACAGTTCCTTTGTTCCTCTCCCAAAAGCATTTGGGTGGATGGTGAAGCAGACCTAAAAGCTAAGGCAGAGAAGCAAGCCGGAGATGTGAGATGTGAGATAAGATGCAGGGCATGACTAGCCAGAAAAAGTGTCAAAGAAGACCATCTGTTGAAGCCCCTCACCTTGGGGGACTTGCCTGTGTGCTTTCTTGCTATATTATGTTCTGGGCCCCACTTTGAACCAATTCTGTTCCTAACCCACCTGATTCCTGATTCCCACCCTATGCCAAAGGTTAGGTCTGCTTCCTCAGAACTGGAAGTCTAAAGCCTTAATTCAAATAGGGAACTCTGTGGGATGGGCAGAGTACATGACTGCTGGGTGTGTCATCATCATGCCCAGGATACCAGCTTATTCCTTATAGTTCTCCCCCTATATTCTCGGAAGGTCCTATATGAAATTTTTAATTTGAGCACTCAAAAGATATTACAGGAAGCCTCTTGGATGTAAGATATCCACTGCAGCCTGATATCAATCCCTACCTCCTCCTGGGGGCTGTGGTTTCCCTTTTCCCTCATGGTGACCTTGTTATTGGTCATTTTACTCCCTCATACTTGATTTATACTTGTTTACCCTCCTAGTTTGCTTTGTGTTTTCTCACCCACGGCCACTTTTAGGATTGCCTCAACCTGCCCTTGATGTCACTATCAAGGCTTGCCTCTCTCTACCGTGGACTCAGTTGGCATTGCATTTTGCACCCCATGCTGATCACCTCCTCCCCAACCTATTCAGGCCCCTGAAGTGGACTCTTCACCCCTGTTCAGCAGGAAGCTGCTACTGAAGAAAATTACCTTTGCCCCTTCCCCCAAAAGAATTCCACCTAATGATTGAGTGGGGAAATGATGTGGATAGAAACAGTGTCCTAAGAGTTAAAATGATATTAATTGGCTTTGTGAAGACCTTGGTGCCCTAAAGTTTCCCCTTACCACAACTTCCCCTTATCCTGGATGAAAAGTATCCCAGTCCCCACCCCTCATCCTGGGGAATGGGATTTCCTTATCTTGTGTCATTCATAGTCCTCACCCTGTGGCTTTATCTTGCAAGACTTCTTTATCTTGCAAGACTTACTCTAGATCTCCAGACCCCATAAGGAAACTGTAAAATCTTCGTATATGAATAAGCCTGGTCCTTTTCCTATATCATTGCCTTTGTTTAGATTCTAGCTAAATCTCAGGCCCTCTGCTTTTCCTTCAGTAAAGCTCCCAATGGCTACAAAAAATAAATAAATAAATAAATGGATGAAATCAAACTGGGAAGAGAAGACCCTCAGGGTTCCTGGGTAAAAGAGAAACAATTACCATATAGTATACCTACAGTTATGCCGGTGGGGACTTGTTCTCCAGTCTATGAGCTCAGGAGTGTATGGGGTTTAAGGCTTGATCTTTGAGCAAGAAATGTAGCCAGTGAACCCAAAGGAAAAAAAGGCAGCTTTTGAAGGTGGAACATGAAGAGGAGGGAGAGGAGGAAGAAAAGGAGAAGGAGGAGGAGGAGGAAAAGGAGGGAAAGGAGGAAAGCTGCTACTCACAGAATAAATAGTAAATTATTTTTAAAAATGTACACCACCTTGCATTTAGACACTTAAATGTTTACTGAGTTGAACTGAATTGACTATTAGCTGAATGGTCAAGCTAAGATGTCATATATCAGAGGGAACTGAGTTGAAGTGATCATACACAATCAGCTGTTATATTCTGTCTCCCTCATCCTTTGACATTTGCTCACTGATTGACATGTACTTAGACTAAGGGGTTCTGTTTCTGAAAAGCAGTGATTTAATAAAACATACTTTAGCTACTAACTTCTTGCAACTAATTTTGTATCAAGAAAATAGTAATAAGAGCTAGAATTTATATAGTGTTTGATATTCTAAATGTTAGTTCAGGGCTTAGGTACTACAAAAGAAATAAATTCTATAAATACTAGGTTAAGTAGAAAGACAACTGTAAGGAGGTGTTTTACATCGTCTCATTGTCAAAACTGACCAATGGCTTTCAGTTCAGAAGTTCTCAAATGTGAACTCCTCTGTTCTGAGGCAAGGTAATAGGTGTTTACTGAAAGTCTACTATGGGCCAGGCAGTGTTCTAAGCTCCTCTTTAGCCTTTTTAGTGGGCAACCTCAGACACCATGCTGTATTATAGTACCCTGAAATCCATCCTTTTCTGTATTTGGTCAGGCCCCACTTTTTTCCAGTCTAATTCACCTAATCTGTTTCTGTAAGGTGATGCAGTAATGTGATCACTCCCAGATCCCAAGGCATCTACACATTAATCAGCTAGTCCTTCCCCAGTGGTCAAGACTCCAGGTAAGCCAACTTTTCCTTCTCAAAGTTAGGAGTCGCTTGGTTTCCCAGGGCGTGGCCAAAAGATGGGAAATCTGATTGAGATGTTTTCTTTTTTTGTTTGATTATGGCCAAGATTACTAGAGACCTCTGGGTCTGATAAAGCTGTCTGCAATCTTTAAGTGCTAATGAAGGACATAATTAGCCACATCTGCAGGCAACCACTTTCCCAGAGAGGCAGACAGCTGAGTACACCTGAGTCCTGCCCCACCCAACAATGATGTAATAGGGAACAGCTGAAAACTCTTAACTCATTCAGATGTCTACCAATGTGCAAAGCCTTAACTTTGCTAGGGAAGGTTAAAAATGATGTACAGTCAAGCCTATCAGAAGAAATACACACTTAGGTCCTTTGGTCATGGGGACAAACCTGTCTCAATATCTTGGTGACTGCTAGTCTAACTGATAAATTGATCATGAGCAGGTATTTGCTTTTGATGAGGGCCAATATGATCCATTTTACTACCATTTTCCATGTTGTTGTTATTAAAATAAGATCTTGCTCCGGAGAAAATATTTGTTGAAATATTAAACACCTCCCTTCTTCACTTCCTTCTTTTCATTTTTATCTATCTCTTGCTATGTAATCTATTATCATAGGTAAGAAAAGAATGGATTTTTTTCCTTCAATAACCATGGAATTTGCAGCATTTATAAGAGCTGCTATTCCCCCCACTCATGTTCAGATGTATGTGCCTTTAAATTTAGAGGTGTCTGAAGTTAAAAATGAGGCAAAAATCTTGGAAGTCAAGTACAGCATTTTCTTCTCTTTTCCATCCTAATGGCTCTTAGCACAGTAACTTGATCATACCAAAAATTCAATAAATATATTTTTTTAATGGATAAATGTATCTGGTCCATTTTCTAAATGGACAAAATCTTCTTCCTTTTGAGCAAGTGAGGTACTTATTTATAAAATGATTGCTTATTTAAAGCAACAATAACATTATTGATTCTTCATCTTGAAGGCAAGTAGATACTGTGCAGAGCCCCAAAGTAGGACCCATGAGGGAATATTAATGAGGGCTAAAGGAAAGAGAGAACTTACATTCACTGTATTATCAGGGCTTTACAAGAAAGATACCAGAGAAGTGACAGGTTCTGATGTCTTGGCGAGGGGGTTGGTTTTGAGTTTGTAGTATGAGACTAATTATATTTCCCTCCATCCTTTCCTGCCCCCTGTTTATTCTATTCCTTCTTTAGACCTTGTCACTCCCCTAAAGTGATTGCTTCTTATTATTCCCTCCTCCCATTTGCTCTCCCTTCTATCTTCCCCCCACCCCACTTATCCCCTTCTCCTCTACTTTCCTGTAGTGTAAGATAGATTTTCATACCAAATTGAGTGTGCATGTTATTCCCTCCTTAAGCCAAGTGTGATGAAGGTAAGCTTCACTTTTTCCCTCTCACCTCCCTCATTTCCCCTCTTTTGAAAAATCTTTAACTTTCCTCTTTGATGAGAAACAATTTGCCCCATTGAATTTCTCCCTTTCTCCTCCCAATATGTTCCTCTCTCACACCTTAATTTTATTTTTTAGATATTGTTCTGTGCCTATTCAACTCACTCTGTGCCCTCTGCTTTTTCCTCCACCTCTCTTACTTGATTTTCAAAATCCTTTTAGAGCTCTTCCTTGACTTGAAACTGTTGCATATTTATTTTGGAAGTTTTGGATGCAGAAGCCTTGACTTTTATGTTTTCCTCTGATGGTATGCATTGTTTTTCCTCATTCAAAAGGATTTAAGAAAATATCTGTTCACCAAGAAAGTAACCTTCTACAGTCTTATTATTTTTCCCTTTTTTGGATATTTTCCCAGTCAGTTACTTGACTTTTGAGTCCTTTGTCAAGAGGAGGGTATACTCTGGGGACCTGTAAGTTCTCAGTTCTTCCAAGGTGGCACAATCAAAGAAGAGGAGTTTATTCCTCTCCTGGCCTGCATTCTGGTCTGTGAGCAACCAAAGGTTTCCTGCCCAGGATCTGCAATTAGAATTCCCTTTCTAGAGCCTCCACCATTTTCCATCATTCCAGCACTCTTCCTCACCCTAGGCCCACCACTCAGGGTTGAAACCCAGAATAGCAGCTCAATTTCCCTAGGGCTTTAGCCAGAGGGCTACAAAAATGGACACTGCTGCTGCTGCTGCTACTTCCTGGAGCCCTGGCTAGGAGAGGACTCTGTGCCCTTCTCACCCAGGTGAAAAAGCTTTCTCCTTGAACTGTGAAGCTGTCTTTGGCATTTATGGCTTGAGGGTTCTGGGACCTGCAGCTGCTGCCCAGAATTCCAACCCTGAGGTCTGTTCTGGTCCTATCCCTGCTGCAGAATGGCCAAGGCTGGGCTGGGTTCCATGGGCTGCGCTCTGCTCTGCACCCTGTGAGATGGACCCTTCCTGTCTGCCTTCCACCTACCTTGGTCTGGAAATCTCTTTCACCCTTTTGTTTTCTGGCTTCTGCTGTTCTAGAATTTGTTTAGTCATTTTTTTACAGGTATTTTATTGGCTGTGGGAGAAGAGCTAGAGTAGGTGCATCTTTCTACTCTGCCATCTTGGCTCTGGCCCTACTATTATTTATTATTATTATAGTTGCATTACATGAACTCTAAGATTCTTTCTACCTCTGAATTCTATCATACTGTGACTTGACTAAGAGTCTATAACTGAAATACTGATGGAAAAATACGTGGTAAGTATTATAAGGGAGAAAGAAGAAATGGTTGCCAACAAACTTCTTGAAGAGAAGGAGGCTGGATCAGATTTTTCTGACCTCATTTTCTCACTCTAGATACAAGATTTTCTTTAAAATTTAATTTAATATTTTACTTTCCTCCATTTACATATAAAAACAATTTTAGGTTGTTTTTTTCTAATTTTTGAGTTCCAATTTTTCTCTCTCCTTCTACTCCTCCCCTAATTGTGAAGCCAAGAAATTTGATAGTTATAGGTATGTATTCATGCAAAATATATTTCCAAGTTAGTGATGTTGCAAAAGGAAAAAAAAAGGTAAAAAAGAACAAGAAAAATCAAGAAAAAATGTGTCAATATGTATTTAGATACTGTCAGTTCTTTTTCTGGAATAGATGGCATTTTTTGTCATAAGTTATTTGGAATTGTCTTGAATCAATGTATTGCTGAGCATAGCTAGGTCATTCTCAGTCGCTCATACAATATTTTTGTTACTGTAGACAATGTTCTCTCAATTCTCCTCATTTCACTCTGAGTCACTTCATGTTAGTCTTTCCAGGTTTTGCTGAGAACATTCTGTCTTTTATTTTTCATGGCACAATAGTATTCCATTCATAAGCATGGACAATTACTTGTTTAGCCATTCCCCAGTTGAGGCATAACCCAATTTCCAATATTTTACCAACACTAAAAGAACTACTCTAAATATTTTTGTATATATAAGTGCTTTTCATTTTTTTTTTATTTTTTGTCTCTGGGATACAGATCTAGTAGCAGTATTACTTGGTCAAAGGGTATGCACTCCATAATTGTTCTCCAAAATTGTTGAATCAGTATATAACTTCACCGGCAGTGCATTAGTGTCTCAATTTTCTCCCATCTCCTTCACCATTTGTCATTTTGCTTTTTTTTTGTCATAGTTAGGTACAGAATTCTTAACTGTGTGTGTGTCATGAGCCCCACTGGTAGTTTGGTGAAACATATGGACTCCTCAGAATTATGGTTTTAAATGAATAAAATACATTACAGAGTAATAAAGAGAAAAACAAGTACAATGAAATACTCATAAAAATACTTTTTGCATGTTTATTGACTCCAGGTTAAGATTGACTGCTTAGATTTCAGATATTTGTTCTTCTCGTTGTTTCTGATTCTATCTCTATTTCTACAGAGTCATTTTAAACATGATTAAATGACCCAAAACATTATATGAAATAGTATATTAAAGATAACATATTATTCTTATAAATATGTTGTAAATAATTCTATTGTTTGCCTTGTCTCCAAACTCATTGAATTGGGGCTCTTTTTGTGGAGATGAACACTTTGTCCTGTTTGAGAGGTGGGGCAGAGTTTATCAAAGAGCAGGAGATAGAAGAGCTCGGAAGTATTTTTCTTATGTTTAATTTCTTTGCTAACTCCTCAAGCCTAACATCTGCTTTAAACTTTGAGTTGATTAGGGAACTTCTGGATTTCTGCTTTAAAAAAAAGTTGGAAGAGGCCAACTACACTTTACTTTGCTGAAGCAAAAGACTGTAGGAAGACATGAAAATAGCTGGCCTGTCATCTCCCTATCCCCAACCAGAGACCCTAGAGACTGTGGCGAGGTCATGTGCAATCTCTCTCAACTGGACTGAGTTAGTTCACTGCCAATGGGAAAACTCCTTCACTTTGAATTCCTGGCATAAATTCTCCTTAGTATACCAGCTCTGATATCTGTTTTTGTTATGATTCTGTTGAATTGGTTGCTTTACTATACTCAATGTGTGTTCAGTGTGGAAGTGATTTTTTGGTAGGAAAAGGGTCAAGCCTTGGAAATGGACTTTGGGGTACTTCTCCCCCAGTAATAACGAGAAAATAATCAAATGCTGGATTGAATGTGATTCCATTCCCTACACTACTAATATTTAAAGTTTAATAGATTTAATTCTCACCTAGAATTGCCTATCTCTGAGGAGAGCAGAGTGACCTCTGGCTCCAACTTTCTTTCCTCCCCTGATAGGAATCAAAGTTTTCCTTAAAGAAAGGTGAAGGAGAAGGTTGGGGATGTCTAGTCTGTCTTGCTTTTAGCCACATGAGGATAGATCTCTCTCTGTCTCTCCAAACACACACACACACACACACACACACACACACACACACACACATACAGTGTGTGTGTGTTCATTTGAAATGTCTTGCAGGGGATTCTTAGCCTAAGTTCCATTAACTCTCTCTCCATCTCTCTGTCTCTCCATATACACATATGTATCTATTATATATGTATGTATCTATGTGTTTCATAAAAATATATTCATAAGTGAATATATATTTTATGTATGCATATGCACATATATACATATAGATGTATATATGTGTGTGTATATATATGTATTCATTTCATTAATATTTTATATTCATTGAATGCCTTCAAATTGTAGGAAAAAAAGACAGAATTATTCACACAAAGAGAAGAGGTTTGTGGCTTAAGTACCTAAAGTCTAGCTAGAAGAAAGGTCCGGACATAGTTAAACCAGGAGTGAGGTGGTTTAATGAACAAATGCTTATTAAGCACTTGCTATGTAGCAGGTACCACACTAAACAATGGTTATACAATGCAAAGAACAAAACAACGCTTACCCACAGAAGTTCGCATTCTTAGAAGCTGAAAGTAATATTCAATAAGAAATGAATACAACATAAGTATAAAGTAAGTAAATACAAATATTTTGATGGTTAAATGCAAAAGCCTTTTTTGAGGGCGAGCACTTGTATTTGGAGGTATTAGGACAAGTTTCATGAAGGAAAAGAGAGAGTCAAGCAGAGATAAGGAGGAAATTCATCCAACCATCTCCATTTCATTGGAAACTAGGACTTTATTCCTGGTTTTCTCAGGGATCACAGTGCTTATGTATTAGCAAAGACTTTCTTGTGTTTAGTACGGTAGCAAAGATTAGGATAAAATAGGATTAGGAAAGATTAAGCTTTATCTGTCTATCTCTATGTGGCTATCCATTTTAAATCTATCTGTCCATACATCTTTCTTTGTACCTATCCATCCACATATCTGTCTACCCAGACATGTGAAGCAGCCAATTAAAAGACATGGGGATAGGACTTAGAATGTAGTGTTTGAAGGACAGAAGGATCATTTGACTAACACAGAGGATGAGATGGGGAATATAAACTGTGAGTAGAATGTGTAGGGCTTTAAAGCTAGAGGAGAGAATGCTAGAGTTGTACTCAGAAACAAACAGACAACCAATCAAAACACCTTAGATAAAATTAATACTTCTGATTCTAGTTTGTGAACATTGGGGAAAATGAGTCTTTGAGTCTTACTTCTCAAATCCATAAAATGGACATAAGAACAGATATAGTATTTAGTACAAGTGATTTTCATGAGGCCTAAATGAAACAATATCCTTAAAGTCATTTCTGAACTTTAAAAATATGCTTCAATGTATATTCAGATCCCATGAGTTCTTTCTCTGGAGGTAGATAGCATTTTTCATTATAGGTCTTTTGGAATTGTCTTGGATCATTTTATAGCTGAGAATAGCTAAGTCATTCACAGTTGATTATCATATGATATTGCTCTTACTATGGGCAATGTTCTGGTTCTGTTTATTCCATTTTGTCAGTTCATATAAAACTTCTCAGGTTTTTCTGAGAGCATTCTGGATATCATTTCTTATATCACAATAGTATTCCACTGCAATCATATACCATAATTTGTCCAACCTTTCTCCAACTGGTGGGTAGCTCTTCAGTTTCAAATTCTTTTTGAACCCCGCCCCCCACACAGACACACACATTGCTATAAAAATATTTTACCTGAAGTGCCTTTTCCTTTTAGTTTGATCTCTTTGTGGTACAGATATCGCAGTGGTATTGTTGGATCAAAAGGTCACAATCTCATAGCCCTTTGTGCCTAGTACCAAATTGCTCTCCGGAATGGTTGAATCAGTTTACTCACTTCACCAATTTTTCCTCATCCCCTCCAGCATTTGTTATGTTTCTTCTCTACCATTTACCTAATCTGGTAAGTGTAATGTGATACCAAAGAGTTGTTTTAATTTGAATTTCTCTAATCAATACCAATATTGAGCATTTCAATGTCATTACTGATAGCTTTGATTTCTTTTTCTGAAACCTGTCGGTTCATATCTTTTGAACATTTGTAAACTGAGGAATGGCTCATTTTTATAAATTTGATTATATTCTCCATTTCCTTGAGAAGCAAATTTGTTATTATTTGTGCAAAATTTTTTAGCTTAACCTAATCAAAATTATTCATTTTACATCCAATAATGCTCTTTGATTTTTATTTGATATTAACTTTCTTTTTCCATCATCCAAAAATCGAATGGTAAAATAGTTCATGTTTCCTTAATTTGCTTATGATATTACTCTTTATGTCTAAATAATGTATCCATTTTAATCTTACTTCAGTAAATGGTATGAGATATTGATCTATACCTAGTTTCTACAAAATTGTTTCCCAGTTGTCCCAGTAATTTTTGTCAAATAGTGATTTCTTTCCAAAACTTAGGTGTTTGGACATTTCATAAACTAAATTACTATGGTCATTAGTTACTGTATATTGCATACCTAATCCAATCCACTGACTCACACTCTATTTCTTAGCCAGTACCATATTATTTTTATGATTATCGCTTGGTAATACAGTTTGAGTTTCAGTGTGACTGAGCTACCACCTTTCACATGTTTTCATAGATTCTTTTGATATTCTTGAATTTTTGTCCTTTCAGATATATTTTATTATTTTTTCTATTTCTACAATTTTTTTCATTATTTGCTTTGTATAGCACTAAGTAAATTAAATTAGGTAGAATTAGGATTTTTATTTACTATGTTGACTTGGCCTACCCACAAGGAGTTATTGTTTCTTCAGTTGTTTAGATTTGATTTTATCTGTTTTGTAATTGTGTTCTTAAAGTTCCTGTATTTGTCTTGGTAGATAGACTCCCAAGTATTTTAAATTATCCACAATTATTTTAAATTTAATTTCTCTTCCTATCTCTTGCTACTTTACTTTGGTAGTAATATATTGAAATGTGCATGACTTATGTGGGTTTATCTTATATCATGTAATTAATTTTTTTAGTTGATTCTCTAGGATTCTTTAAAAATATGATCATATTCTCTGCAGAGTATGAGTTTTTATTTTTTCCCTTGTTGCCCTCTTCTAATTTCTGCCTTTTCTTTTTTCTTCTCTTATTGCTATAGCTTGCATTACTAGAATTATATTCAATAATAGTGGTATTAATGGGCATCTAGATTTTTTTGGAAAGACTTCTAGCTTATCTCCATTAAGGATAATGCTTGCTGTACAAATAGTATTCCAAATAATACATTCCAAATAATTGTTCTTTGAATGCTTAGTAAAATTTCCTTATGAATCTATCTAGTCTTGAGGATTTTTCTTAAGGAGTTCATTGATTACTTGGTTAATCTCTTTTGCTAAGATAAGGCTATGTAAGTGTTCTACTTTATTTTATGTTAATTTGGGCCAGCTATATTTTTATAAATATTCATGCCTTTCCCTTCAATTGGCAGATTTATTTGTACTGGGCAATTTTGGGCAAAATTTTGGGAAAAATTGCTTGCAATAGTTGCTTTAATTTTATCTTTATTTGTGATGGATTCACCATTTTCAATCTTGATTCTGGTCATTTGCTTTTCTTTATTTTTTTTTAACAAACTAAACAAATATCCAACTTTTTTCTCATAAAATCAGCTCCTCATTTTATTTGTTAGCTCCATGTGTTAACTTTTTTTAAAACTTTCATTTTCATTAATCTCTTCTTTGATTTTCAGGATTTCCAATTTGATAATAAATAAGAGATTTTTAATTTTAATATTTTTATTTGCATGCCCAACTCATTGACCTAGGGAGATAAATTTTTCCTTCTGACCTCCTAAGTTGACTTAGACTGGAAAATTTCACCCAACCTTTCCTTGGTTCTGCCATTCCAGAATCTAATTTTGAAGAATTAGACTTGATATTTATTTTAAAGCTGTTTTGAGGGAAATTTGGGAGAGTACTACTGAGAACTTTTCTACAACACCATCTTGACTCCACCCCTCCATGAAATTTCTTCAGGCTCTCAGAGAAGAGGCTACATTCTAGCAAACATAATTTGCTTCCTTTGATAATCCAGATACCCACCATGGGACAAGTGAAAAATTATCTAACTTGTAAGTAAAACCAGCTTTATGTTTTAGGTTCACATACATCTGAGATGTTGTTAGCTTTCTTTCCAAACCAAGAGCCAGAATCCTGATATTTAAATAGAATAACTGAAAATCAGAGCAAAGATAGAACCAGAAAGTGAGGAAAGGCCATACTAAGTAATGCATGAACTTCTTGAGGCAGATAAATCAAGTTCATTCACAAGTTCTTAGTGGTCTTTACATTTTGTCCTCTAACCTTCCTAACCTTCCCGACATTCCCCTCACATGTTAAATCCCCACTTAGGAAATCTAAATGTTTTAAAAAACACAATTGTAAGATTACTGCTTTGAACGTTCAGTTTACTGGGAATTCTTGGTACTGTAATTAATCTTTCAGACCATCAGAAATATATTACAACATAACTCTTTGTTTACCTGTGTAATCTGTTTAAATAAGAGACTTTGAAGGCAATGTTATTAAATGCCATACATAGTAGCAGGCACATAGAAAACGCAATGATTATTTGATGAATAAATGAATATATCTCAATGGTTAGTTAAATTGGACCAACTAATTATTATTATTATTACTTTTGCTATTTTTTTCCTCTTTCAAAATGTCATGACTTATAAGATAGGAATAAGTAAAAAAAGGAATATATTGGGAAATGACTGTGGTGTAAAACAATTTTTTTCACTAAAATGCAGAATGATATTTTTAATAAAACAAAAGAAAATAAAAGGTTGATTGTATAAGAAAATTCAGAGAGCAAAGAATAGTTTACCTCTCAGATATTTGGAGAATGGAATAATTTATGACCAAACAAGAGACCGAGACCATTATAAAATGCAAAATGGCTAATTTTTATTATATTAAATTGAAAAGGTTTCACACAAATAAAGTGAATGCAACCAAGATTAGAGGGGAAACAGAAATCTGGGAAATATTTTTTATAACCAGTTTCTCTGATTAAGGCCTCATTTCTAAAATATATAGAGGAATGAATCAAATTTATAAGAATAGATACTATTCCACAAGTGAAAAATGGTTAAAGAATATAAAAAGGCAATTTTCAGACAAAGAAATTAAAGCCATCTATATTTACGTGAAAAAATGTTCTAAATCACTATTGATTACAGAAATGAAAATTTATTTTTATTTTTTCCTGTATATTTTAATTTTTCTAGCAGACAATTTACATAAAGTCCCCCTTTAATTTGGTGTGGCAATTTACCATGATAAACTACTTAAAAGAGCAGTTTTGGTCAAGAATGGAATGAAATAGCCAATCAAAAAAAACATCACTGCTGATTTTTTTAAACCAACACATTCATCAATTATGTTCAAAATAACAAAAACAAAACATCTGCAAGGATATTTTCTCAGTTTTGACTTGTGGTAGGGTCTTTCCCATCTTCATGCAAATGCTGGAGCTGCATTCTGTCAAGTGTCTGTCATGCCAGAGAATGAAAATACAGCTTCACATGATTCGTAGCCCTTGGATCAAAGACTCTAAAGTCTTGAAATCCCAAACTGTCATGCTCCATCAATGCCAGTGGTCCAAAATTTGCCACAGTCTTGCTTGTCCACTTCACCAATACACACTTGGGTAATACTGTTTTGGTGTAGTGTATCTAGAGCAGTGTTGCGATCCTCAGTCGTGGCTCTCTTGTCCACGTTGTGGAAGCATTCCATGGCACAGATGTTGCGCTGAATGCTTTGTTTTGGAATGTCTAATTTGGAGAATAAGGTCAAGGAGCCACGATCATCATAATTCAACAGCACTGGGCAGCAGTCATGGCCAGCAGCCACCACGCTATTCTCAGAGACAAATGACACACTCAGGAGTGGGAGGAACTCTGTTTTCAGCTGTCAAACCATCATGTTTTTGGAGACATCAGCAAATGATGCAGTACTATCATGGCTGACCCAAGCAAGGTGGTTCCCACTGACAGAGAAACTAACTCTGTGGATCCAACCACCACTTCCAGTACCACCGAATTCTGACATCAGTTGACCAAAAGGCGTCTTGGTACCCCATGGAGTACTGGATGGCTTTTCATCAACTTTTTTAATGTAGGCTGAAAAAACTCTGCATTTGAAGTCACAAGATCCAGCAGCCAGAAAAACATTGTTGGAGTACCAGTTCAAACTAAGGACAGTAGAACGAACTGGCTTTTTTATGTGTTTGCTTAGCCACCAGTCATTTTCAGATTCAAAGCAGCACATGGAAATCAGTCGAGCTCCACTACCTACAGTAAATTTATTCTCTTGGGGAGACCATTTGACAAAGGTGGCTGCACAGTTAATGCTCAGGATCACCAGGGTGGGTTTCCAGATGCCACTTTTCTGACTCCAGACATAAGGATTACGGTCTGTACCACAAGTTACAATTTGATCACTCTTGAGAGCCCAGTCAGTGCTTGTGATGTGTCCGTTCTTGTAAATGTGGACTTCATGATTATCAGGGTAAGGGCAATTTGAGTACAGGTCTCTGTTCCAAGCATGGCAGGTGATTGGATCTAGTAAAAATTGATGTAAAGATATTATTCTTAGTGTTTTCAAAAGGGAAAAAAGCTGGGATGAGGAGGGTGCAGACGGATCCCAGAGCAGAGGATTCGTGTAGGACTCTGCTCAGTCCATGTGAATAAGCTCCTGCCGGGTGCGGGAAGAAGACAGAGGCCAGGAAGGAGTGGCTGACAGAAATGAAAATTAAAAAAAAAAAAAAAAAACAACAAAATTCTGAGCTACCACCTTACAGCTATTATATTGGCTAATATGACAGAAAAGGAAAATAATAAATATTGGGAAAGATGTGGGAAAGTTGGAAGACAAATGTATTTTTGGTGGAGTTGTGAACTGATCCAACCATTCTGGAAAGCAATTTGTAACTATGCCCAAAGGGCATACTGCGTATACCTTTGACCCAGGAATACCAATTCTAGGTCTGTATCTCAAAGAGATCATAAAAAAGGGAAAAGGGCACACATGTACAAACATATTTATGGCAATTCTTTTTTTGTGGTGGCAAACAATTGGAATTTGACGGGATGCCCATCACTTGGAGAATGGTTGAACAAGTTGTGGTATATGAATTTAATGGAATACTATTATTTTATAAGAAAGGATGAGCAGGTAGATTTCACAAAAACCTGCGAAGACTGACATGAACTAATTCCGAGTGAAGTGAGCAGAACCCAGAGGACATTGGACAAAATAACAGCAACACTGTGCAATGACCAACTTTGATAGATTTGATAGATTGCTCTTCTCAACCATACAATGATCCACTTATGGTGGAAAATGCTATCCACATCCAGAGAAAGAACTATGGAGTGGGGATACAGATCAAAGCATACTATTTTCTCTCTCCTTTTTTTCTTTCTCTTTTTTTCCCCTTTTGTTCTATTTCTTCTTTTATAACGACTAACATGGAAATATGTTCAATATTATTGTATATGTATAGTCAACATCAGATTGCAAGCCCTCTTAAAGAAAGAGGAGGTGACAGGAGGAAATTGGAACTCAAAATCTTACAAAAATGAATATTGAGAACTAAAAATAAATTACAGGAAAAAAATAAGAAATAAAGAAATCTAAGAGAATGTAGAAAAAAATCTCTTGGAGTCAAACACATTGTATCAGCTAATTCTTCTCTGCAATCAACATAAAATCTGGAATAATTAATTTCTTTCTGAATCAGAGTGGTGTGTGTGTGTGTGTGTGTGTGAGTGTGTGTATGTGTGTGTGTAGTTTCTCTAACAGTAACTGTTCATTGAGTAGCTATTATATTCAAGATGTTGTTCCAAGCAAGGCAAGCATTAGATATTGATGGTCCTATCCCTCAAGAAGTTCACAAACAATTCAGAACACATTGATGGGGGTAGGGTAGGGAACAGAATCCCAATACACAGAAGTAAATAACCACAGAACCACTGAGAAGTGAACAAGCAAATGAGAATTAAAATGAAATACTATCTAGGTGAACAACACACTTCCTTTGTACTCTATTAACTCCCAGTCCACTTTTTTCCACCTCTCTGTGGACATCTATCTATATACACATAATGCATACATGCATATAGTATGTGTATACAAACATACACATATATGTACAAAATACATACCTACCCACATGTAAAGTATGTGTACATGCATATAAAAGACATGTATATACATCTACATATGTATGTGTATATATAGGTATACATCACTATTATTTCATATATATGGAGAAAAGATATATAGATACCCTAATATAAATTTTAAATATTTTAAGCTCTAAAACCCCCAAAATATTTTATTAAGAGGTAACCAGGGAGAGTGGAAATATGAAAATTTCAGTTTATGACAATTTCTGGATAATTAATAAAAATCAACTAGGATAGTTTATTTCATATTTCAATCATTTTTATAAACAAATTAGTTATATAGTTGATTCATTTGATTGCTTCAAATGAATTGAATTGATCAAGACTTAAATCTAAATCAACCTTATTCTAAGACCAGTCCTCTATCTACTCTGAGACTAATTCTTAGTGTAGCAATATACTGAAAACAAAATTACATCATATGATTTTGTGTTTATACTATGCATATATGTGTATGTATATTAATGGAAAAGATATTTTAAAATATTTCTTTAAAATCAAATAAAGGTGCTTACTATGTTTTATCATGGTTACTTTTTTTATTCATGTCACTGTCCTTCTCTTTCTGAAAGTCACTTTTAGACTTTAAAAAAAAAGCCAAATTGGCATGAGAAAATTAGTACAATATTTGAACTAATATGCCACTAAATTATACAATTAATACTTCATGCAGATACTGATTTAAAAACGATCTTATAGGTCATTTAAATCTTTTTTTTTGTTATTTAGTCATTTTCTGTTATGTCTGACTCTTCATGATCCCATCCAGGGTTTTCTTGGCAAAGTAGTTTGCCATTTCCTTCCACAGCTCACTTAAGAAAACTGAGGGGAACAGGGTTAAGTGACTTATCCAGGGTCACAAAGTGAGGAAGTGTCTGAGGCCAGATTTGAACTGAGGAAGGTGAGTCTGACTCCAAGCCTGGTACTCTATCCGCCAAATCACATAACTGTCCCTCATTTTGTAGATGAAGACCCTGTGGTCCAGAGAAGTTTTGACTAATCTAAAGTAATACAATAATGAATTGTATAGATTCATATATATTTGTTTTTAGGCATTTCATCTGCAAATGTTATCTATCTATCTATTTATCTATCTATCTGTGTATCTGTCTGTCTATCTATCTGATTCATATCTATAATGTCCATATCATATCAATATATGTTCACAATTATGTGTATTTGGATAAATAAATATGTGATTTCTTTGATGAGGGAATTATCTAGGTCTTTAATGCAGGGAGGTCATAGCCCTATCTGCTACCCCACATATATAGATGTACGTGTATATTTAATACATATTCATATGTGTACACATTCATATACATGTAGTCCTCACAGAGATGATTCAGTGAGAATGGTGTGGATCATTGATATCAGACTCAAATAGAAATGGAATCCTACAGCAGCATATTGACTTAGAAAACCACAAATTAACATTAGCTCTATTGTATTGTTCTTTTATTTATTTTGTTAACCTTTTCCCAATTATATTTTAATCTGATTTGGGCCATACTTAGGAGTTTTGAAAGGTGGTGATTTGACACCACAGGTGTGGATAATTCCCTACAACATTTAAAGATAATAATAGGGAAAGTTCATACCCTATTTATAATAAGTCAATAATGTTAATTACACATATGACTTTTTCTGAGAGTTCATATATATATATATGTTCATATATGTCTATGCATGTATATAAGGTCTAAAAGCATTTAGAATAAATACTAATAACAAAGGTAGATTGAGATAAAATGCTGCAGAAAAACAAAAATGATAATAATAAACACTCTCAATTCCCATCAGCGAGCAGAATTCAAAGAAAGAATTTTTCATAGAAATTACAACTCAGAGGGTCCTTATACTTCCTTTCATGACTAACACTGAATGGGATTTCAGACTTATTGATTCATCTGGAAGAAAATTTCCCAAAATAACCCTAAATAATTAAAATATAAAATTCAATCTCCCAAAGACAAATAGGTTGTCTCACATTTTTTCCCCCAAGTCACACAGTATTGAGTCATTTGTGATGTGGTGCCCTGCCAAACAGTGATCCATTAGCCTAAACTAATCACAGTGAAGCAGATGGCAATTTGACAGGGAGAGAGACAAGCTGACAGCTTTTTCTCAAACACCAGGCATATACTGTGTTTCCAGTGCCAAGCTGGATTTGACATTTAATTAAAAAAGTATCTTAACATAGGCCTCATACAAGAAACCCTGGCTGCTGCTACTAAATCAATTTTGTCTTATTTAAACTTGAAAAAACTTGATGCCCAGAAGGCAAAATTCTTTGTTAGAGAAGTATCATGGCTCTACCTCTAGAAATATTGACAGTATTAAAAATTAAGCATTTTGACTAGTTTGGAATATTGGACTTGGTTCAGGGATATAAATATAATGCTGTTTAATAAGAAAATTGAATTACTATAAATACAAACCTACTAGTCCTATAATTAGCTTGCCATTTGGATCGGCCTTGTATTCCTCCAGGTTCAAATCCAAGGAGTGTATAATAATGAAAACTGTGTCAAAAAGATAAATGGAAAATACTAGAGATTTTCACACAACCAGATTTGGAAGGGTTCTTATAAATAATTTAATCTTGCTTCCTATCAAAGCAGGAATCTCCTTTGTAATACTGAGGATTTTTTTTAGAAATTTTCATTGAATGACAAGGAATATGGAATTCTCCGTTACAGGAAATTAGAATAATAGGGTCATAAGTCTAGAGCTGAACGGGACCTGTGAAGTCATCTAGTCCAATCTCTAGCCAAATTCAGTAATCCCCTCTATAATACTGAGGACAAGTGGTGATCTAGTTACTGTTTGAATTTTCTTAATGACAAGGAACTTGAAAGTTCTAATTGTTAGGAAGTTCAGAAATTAGAATCATGGATCTAAGGCTGAATCTCAGAGGTCAGTTAGGCCTATGCCCTCAGTTTATAAATGTCACTGCAGCACAGAGAAGTTACGAGACTTCTCCAAGGTCATATAGAGGAAGGCTTCCATGGGAGGCATTGAACCTAGATTCTCCAACTCCAAAGCCAGAGTTCTTTCTATTGTATCATGTTTCCTTTCTTCGTTATATTCAACTAATGTCTATTTTCCTGTAACCAGAGCAACTCTGATTCCTGGCCACATTGTTTGAATGCCAAATGTTTGTTGCCTAGTTAAAATACTCACTATGGAGAACTCACATAGGGCAAGTGCTCATATGGGGATCAGAAAAGATACAAAGACATTCTCAGGGTCTCTCTAAAGAACTTTGGAATCTATTACATGACATGGGAGACACTGGGTAGGAACACTCAGCATGTTGTGCCTTCATCAGAGAAGGTACGGTGTCTATGAATAAAGTAAAATTGAAAGAGCTCAATAAAAATGTAATATGGGCAAATTTAGAGAACCCACCCCAAAAGTTCACATCGACTATTTGTGCCCAAGTCATGGTAGAGATTTCCTAGTTTGTATTGGTCTGATCAACCACAGCTGTACACACTGAAACTTGACATGAACATATTAATATCATGTTGCTTTTCTTTGAGAATGAAGGAAAACAACCAACCTTTTACCTGTAACTTCTTCTTTCCTCTCTAACCTGAGTCTATTTACTCTTTCACATGCTAGTCCTTCAGGTATTTGGAAGAAAAATATAACTGACACCATACCACAGCTTTATTTTTCTTCTTTCTCTTCAATTTATTCATTCCTAGTTTCTTCAAGTGAACTTCAAACACTGTGATTTCACTACCTTGGTCTCTTCCCTTCAAATGTAATCTAGTTTGTAAATTTTGGAAACCAGAAATGCTAACGGTACTCTAACAGTGATGTGACTGGTGCAGATAATGGTGAGATGATCATCTCACTGAGTACTATACTTCTGATTATTTCCAATTGATGAAAAGTATAAAATGATTTTTGTTTCATTAAAAAATATGTAATTACAGCAAGAAAGAAAAACTATTTATTTGGGTTTATGAAAGGAATTAGAAAAAGTCTAATATATTTTATAAAAGTCAAATCAGCATAGTTTCACATAATAAGAGAAGTTATGTAAGCCCTTACTATATTTTGGGCACTGTGCTGAATGCTTGAAAAACAAAGACAAGCAAAAGAGAAAAAATGAAAAAAACATGGACAAGAATTGATTGAACAGGTTGATCAGGAATAGAAGATTTGTGACCAATACCCCGGGGGAGAATATGTATCAATACCAATCAAATTATGAAGTCAAATATTCACTTGTGAACTTTCTGAGCCACTTGACAAATGGCTTCCAACTTCCATCATTCTACTGAAATTCCTTTCTAGATCATCTCGAAAAATCCAGTTGTTTTTTTTTCCTATTTTCATTCACTTTGAAATTTATTTGATGAATATCTCCTACTTATAAATTCAACTTTATTGGCTTCTGTAATAGTGCATTATCTTACATGGAGGAAATTAATTGCTTAACATATGCCAACTAGGCATTGAGGATACAAATAATGGAAGAAAAAAATAGTTCCATACCTCAAGGAGTTTATGTTGTAATGTCTAACATAGTCTAATGACATCTAATAGTTTAACATGTAAATAACTAGATGCAAACAACACATATGAAGGAGATAATAAATGGATAGATAAATGGAAATAATAAAAGAGCAAAGGCATTATTAGCCTTCTCTGTACCATCTTCTCATATTCACTATATTCAAAACAAGACTCATTTTTCCTCATGACCAATTCATCTATTTTTTCCTTTTTCTGCTGATTGCACAATGCCATCATTATTTCACCTTAACCAGGTGCAATACCCTAGAACCTTTGACCTTTTCCTTTAATTCTGTTGTCCTGTCAGTCATATTATCCTAAAATATCCTTGCAGATGATTCTTGAATTAATGAATGAATGAAAGAGAAATCATTTTAAAGCACTTAATATGCCACACCACTGTGCTAAACAATGGAAATCCAAAAGGAAAAGGATAGAAACCCTGCACACACACTCAGATTCAAAGAGAAATAATGCATAAAAGAAGGTTTAACAACAATTCATGTGTTGAGTTCCCATGGTCTCTAGGGTAGAGAACCAAAACTGATGGCAAGGTATATTTATTAATAAGATAACAAATAATAAAACTTTTATCTATTCCTGACATTTAATTAGTTGTCAAGGCCAAAGACTTTGGTAACAAGAACTTTGATTTGGGGTTCTCATTATCTGTGGCTCTTGAGGAAGTAGAGATGACAACATCTGCAGAGAGTTACCAGATCACAAATCCGTAAGTGTTATTTTGGGTCAGGATAGAAACAAGACAATTGATCTAGGGGGACAATGTTATTTCCTGGGATCTTGCTCTTATTTACTAGAAGGTGGTAATTGGTCCTCAACTGGTGTTGCTGGTGGCAGAAATGGTGTAGGCTTTCACCACAAAGATTGCATTTCTTGATGATAGCTACAAGGGCAGAGATGGATCTCTGTGGGGCATGACTATCCCTGGCTTTCAAGATCAAGGTCCTGGAATGTCTCTACTAGTCTACTAGGACATATGGTTGTATCCACCTGGCAAATAGTGTCTCCTGACTCCCCTTGTCATGCTTTGCAGCTTCAGATAGGATAGCTTGCTTATATCACATTTATAGTAAATAGGCAGTGGCAGTGATAGGGAAGATAGATTTTTTTTTTCTTAGGGGTTCCTCCTCCAGATAAATGCTGACAGAAAAAGACTGGAAGAGGGCTTCTTGGAATAACCTCTTCATTTTCAGTTATATTACCACCACAGTAGACCAAGTCTTTATCTATATGTGGCTAGGTTTTTAAAATGGCTTCCTCTGTACATGATTCCTTTAAGATAAGGGAACAGTAAAATGTGTTGAAAAGGACAGAAAAGGAATATTTTCTGTAAAAGAAGAAACATATATTACCAAACAATGAAATATATGCCTAATAATATAAATGAACATTCTCACACAAAGAAAAAAGAGCAGAAAAATAATTTTGTTTAATGTACACTGATATATGGGAATGAAGAAACACAGTTTTCAGATGGGAATTGGACTGAGGTTGACATGTTTAGGAGAAAGGAGGACTTAGATATCTTTGTCAATGAATATAGTGACACATAGTTTGTTTGGAAACAGTTTAATGTTATGAAAAGGTAAAAATAATATTTATTCCTTAAAAACTCGATAAGTAGTATGAAAACAACTTCAAGGAAGCAGAGACAGATGAATGTATTGAAGTCTTCAGAGCTACAAGGAGGATAGTTATTGCAGGTAATTTACATCTTCATGTCTTATGATTAAAGAGGATAAAACAAAAAAACCTAGAAATCAGACATTTTGAAGGCTTTTAAAAGCACTATCAATTTTATAGAAGAAATTTGGGTAGATTTATTTTTGTTCATTTTTAAAATTATTTTATCAATATTTAATTCCATAGGATTTTGAATTCAAATTTTCTCTGCATCTCTCCCCTCCCCCACCACAAAACAATGTGTAAACTGATATAGACTCGACATATACATTCTTATTGAACATATTTTCACAGTGAGTTGTAAAGAGGAATTAGAACAAATGGAAGAAATCATGAGAAAGAAGAAACAAAAAAAGGAAAAAAATAACAAAAAGATAGCAAAAAATATACTTAGATCTGTACTCTGACTTTATTTCTTGGATAGTTCTTTATTTCTTTATAAAGTTCTTTATTTCTGGATATAGACAGCATTTTCTGTCATGAGTCCTCTGGAGTTGTCTTGAATCTTTGCATTGCTAAAAATGAGGTAAGTATAGCAAAGTAAGTTGTCACATATTGTGGCTGTTACTGTGTATAATGTTCTGATTTGATCACTTCACTCTACATCAGTTCATTCAAGTATTTCCAGGTTTTTCTGACGTCTACCTGCCCATCATTCCTTAGAGCACAATAGTATTCCATTACATTAATATACCACAGCTAATTCAGCCACTCCCCAGTTAATTGGCATCCATTGAATTCCCAATTCTTTGCCAGAAAAAAAAAAGAGCTGCTATAAACATTTTTTAAATGGGAATCCTTTTCCCACTTTTGTGATCTCTTTGTGATACAGTCCTAGAAGTGGTATTGCTGCATTGAAGAGTATGTGTATTTTTAATAGTCTTTTGATCATGATTCCAAATTGCTATCCAGAAGTGTTGAACCAGTTCACAACTCCACCAACAAGGTATTAATGTTCTGATTTTCCCACATCCACTACAGCATTTATAATTTTCCTGTTTTATCATATTAGCTAATTTGATCAGGAGAACATGGTACCTCAGGGTTGCTTTGATTTGTGTTTCTCTGATCAATAGAGATTTAGAGCATTTTTTATATATAACTGTCACTAGCTTTAATTTCCTCATCTGAAACTGCCTGTTTACATTCTTTGATCATTTATCAATTGGGGAATGATGTGGATTTTTATAATTGTTTCCCAGGTTTCTGCTTTCCTTCTAATCTTGTTTTCTTGGTTTTATTTGTATAAAATCTTTTTAATATAAGATAATCAAAATTATCTACTTTGCATTTCATGATGTTCTCAATCTGTTGTTTGGTCATAAATTCTTCCATTCCCCATCAATCTGTCAGTGAAACCATTCCTTACTCTACCATTTTGCTTATAGTATCAGTCATCATATCTAAGTCATGCACCTATTTTGAATTTATTTTGGTATCTTGTTTAAGATGTTGGTCTATGTCTAGTTTCTGCTAAACTATTTTTGAGTTTTCTCAGCAGTTTTTTTCAAATAGTGAGTTCTTATCTCAGAAACTGGAGTCTTCGGGTTCATCAAACAGGCGAATACTATAGTCATTGACTAGGGTCATGTGTCTCTAACCTATTCTGCTGATACATCACTCTATTTTTTATCAAGTACCATGCATTTTTGATGATTACTGATTTGTAACACAATCCCTGGTATGGTTAGGGCACCTTCTCCTACATTTATTTTCATTAATGTGCTTGACATTCTGAAAATTTTACTCTTCCAGATGAATTTTGTACTTGTTTTTTCTAGCTCTATAAAATAGTTTTTGGCAGTTTGATTGGTTAGGCACTATATAACTGAATTAATTTGGGTAGAATGTATTATCTCAGCCTATCAATAAACAACTGATTTTTTTTTCTAATTATTTAGATATCACTTTATTTGCGTGAAAAGTGTTTTGTAATTGTGTTCATTTAGCTCCTGGTTTTGTTTTGTCAGGTAGACTAAAAAATATTTTATAATGTCTACAGTGACTTTAAATGGAATTTCTCTTTCTGTGTCTTGCTGCTGGACTTTGTTAGTAATATATAGAAATGCTCATCATTTATGTGGGTTTATTTTACATTCTGAAACTTTGCTAAAGTTATTTATTTCAAGTAGTTTTTTGCTTGATACTCTAGGATTTTCTAAGCATAATATCACATCATCTGCAGAGTGATAGCTTTATTTCTTCTTTGCCTATTCTGATTCTTTTATTTTATTTTTCTTGCATTACTAAGGCTAACATTTCTAGTATCATATTGAATAAAAGTGATGATGATGGACATCCTTGTTTCATCGCCAATCTTATTGGAAATGCTTATCCCTATTACATATAAAGATTGCTGAACATTTTAGGTAGATGTTACCTATCATTTTAAGGAAGACTCCATTTTTTCCTATGCTATCCAGTGTTTTCTAATAGGAATGGGAGTTGTATTTCCTCAAAAGCTTTTCTGCATCTATTGAGATAATCATATGGTTTCTATAAGTTTTGTTGATGATATGGTCAATTATGCTGATAGTTTTCTTAATATTGAATCAGACCTACATTTCTACTATAAATAATACCTCTCTTTAGTGTATAATCCTTGTGAAATATTATTGTAATTTTTTTGTTAATATGTTATTTAAACATTTTGCACTGATAGTCCTTAGGGAATTTGGTCCATAATTTTCCTTCTCTGTTTTGATTTTTTCCAGGTAGATACCAGTATCATATTTATCATGTCATATCATAAAATGAATTTGGTAGGATTCCTTCACATATTTTCCCAAAGTGTTTTTCTCAAATGTGTTATTGGAATTAACTGTTCTTTAAGTCTGATAGAAATGGCTTGTAAATCCATCTGACCCTGGAGATATTTTTTTTCCTCAGGGAGTTCATTTATGGCTTGTTCAGTTTCTTTTTTCTGAAATGGGCTTATTTAAGTATTTTATTTCCTCTTCTGTTAATCTGGGCAATTTATATTTTTTGTAAATATTCATCCATTTCACTAAAATTGTCAAATTTATTGGCATATAGTTGTGCAAAATAGTTCTTAATTATTGTTTTAATTTCTTCTGCATTGGTGAATTCACCCTTTTCATTTTTGACACAGATAATTTTGTTCACTTTCTTTTTTTTTTCAAAATCAAATTAACCAAAGGGTGATCTAGTTTTCTTAATTTCAATTTTATTCATCTCTCCTTAGGTTTTCAGTATTGCTAATTTGATATTTAATGAGAGATTTTTAATTTGTTCACTTTCAGGCTTTTTTAATTGTATGCCTCATTCATTGACATTCTCTTTGTCTATTTTATTCATATAAGCATTTAAAAATATAAAACTTCACCTAAGAACTGCTTTTGTCACATCCCAGAAATTTTAGTATGTTGTTTCTTTATTGTTAATCCTTGGATGAAATTTTCATTGTTTCTATGATTTGTTATTTGATCCTCTTATTCTTTAAGATTAGCTTTTATTTGAGTTTTCAATTAATTTTTAGTCTATCTTTCCATGCTCCTTTACTGTACATAATTTTGTATTGCATCATGGTCAGGAAAGGATGCATTTAATATTTCTACTATTCTGCATTGGATTGTGAAGTTTTAATGCCCTAGTACATGGTCAATTTTTGGGTAGGTGCCATATACCACTTAGAAAAAGGTACATTTCTTTGTATCACCCTTCAGTTTTCTCCAGAGTTCTATCATATCAAACTTTCCTAAAATTTTATCCACCTCTTTAACATCTTTCTCATTTATTTTGCAGTTAGATTTATGTAATTCAGAGGGGGATGGTGTTGAGTTCCCCCACTACTACAGTTTTGCTGTCTATTTCTTCCAGTAGTTCCCTTATTTTCTTCTCTAAGAATTTGAAAACTATACCACTTGGTGCATATATGTTTAGTAATGATATTACTTCATTGCATATGCTACTTTTTTAGCAGGATGTGTTTTCCTTCTTTATTTCTTTTGATTAAATCTATTTTTGCTTTTACTTTGTCTGAGATCAGGATTGCTAAACCAACTTTTTTTTTTTTTTACTTCAGCTGAAGCACAATATATTTTACTCCATCTTTTTATCTTATCCTTTCTGTATCCCTCTGTTTCAAATGTGTTTCTGGTAAATAGCACATAAGATGATTTTTTTAAATTCATTTTGCTATCCACTCCCACTTTATGGGAGAGTTCATTCCATTCACATTCATAGTTATGATTTCTCTCTTTCTCTCCATCCTCTTCACCCATGCCATTTATATTTTCATTTCTCCTTTCTTCCTTTCCCTCCTCACTACCTCCCTTATTCTGCCCTCCCTTCTACCCCCTCATCCCTTCATCCTTCTACTACCTGTCAGGCCAATTTGATTTCTATAACTTACTGAGTATATAAGCCTCGAGCCAACTCTAACAAAAGTAAGGTTCAATGTTCATCTCCCTCCCCTCTTCATTCTATGCTAATAGATCTCTATGCCTCTTCATGTGATGTAATTTACCCTTTTCTTCCTCCTCCTTCCATCTTTTCCTATTTCAATCTCTTTTCACCACTTAATTAGGTATTTTATCATCACATCAAAGTCATGTGATAATGCTATGCCCTTTGTCTTTGTATATGACTTCTAAATGTCAAAATAAAGATATAATTCTCCAAAGTTATAAGTATCATCTTTCCATGTAGGAATGTTTACAATTTGCCCTTTTTGAATAACCTTTTTTTTCTTACTCTTTACCTTTTTATGCTTCTCTTGAGTCTTGCATTTGAAGATGAAATTTTCCATTTACCTCTGGTCTTTTCATCAGGAAAGTCTAGAAGTTCCTTATTTCATTGAATGTCCATCTCCTTGCCTGGAAGGTTATGCTCAATTTTTCTGGATTGTTGAATGATTATTTATTTAAAGATGCTTGTTTTGATTCCCTAGTCTCTTGAGCTAAAAGATTTTGTACCTCATTTTTCTGCTGGCTCCATTATTTTAGAATTTTCCTGGGCCAATATTATCTGGCTTTTTCAAGGTCAATAAGGGAGGGTGTCATCTTGGTTCCCATTAGGTAGATGTAGTTTTCTTAAGTTAAAGGTGAGTCAGTTGGAATCAGGTACTTCTCAGTTAAGCTACTAAAGGGCAGAAGCAGAGGGCTATAGAATAATCTGATCTAGAAACTTGAGAAGAATTAAAGATGCATCAGCATAGGGAACAAAAAGGCTTCTGTGTGGGACCTATCATAGTAATGAAGCAGTCAGATAATAGGCTTTAGCTGATTAGGATTCTTGATTAGTGGGATAGAGGATAAACTAAACTGACCAAGAGCTCCAGTGATATCTAGCATCCTTAAGTGCCATATATTATCCCCTGCCCCCCAGTTGCACTACTTTGAGGTTTCACTTACTTTTCCACTGGACACACAACCTCCTTTCAGCCTTTGGTGAAATATGTCCCACAGTTAGATTTTAAGTTCCTTCAAGGAAGACTCTATCTCTATCTATCTATCTATCATCTATCTGTCTGTCTGTCTCTCTGTTGGTCTATCCATCCATCCATCTATATCTCTATCTGTATCCCCAGTAGATAGCAAAGTGACTGGTACACAGTAGCCAATAAATGTTCATTGACTTAGATAGTATGAATGTAATGATAGATTGGTATTTATCTCTGATATTTTAAAACTACTTCTGTGAACACATTAGAATATTCAAATTCAGTGACAAAGGAGATTTTTCACATACCTAGGTATGAAACTCCTACATAGGATGGGTTTTGACTATACTCAATGACTGAAACTCTAGAAACCCACTTCCCTTGTATGCTTTAATGTTATTTTAAGTGATTTGCCCAGGATTACATATATAGTTTGCATGAAAAGAAGGACTTAAACACAGGTATTCCTGACTTTGGATCCCTCTTTCTAACCAATATGCAATGCTTCCTCTTTTGATAGATTCCACACAATCACTCACACTCTCAGAAGTCCTGCTTTTAAAGACGGAGCAAGATTTTCTTAGACATAGGAGAAAGATCAACATTAGTGACTTTGGAAATTTTTAGATCAAAGAGAGAAATGCGAATAATTATTCAAAAATGGAAATTTTCTCCATTGGTATTTTGTGAAGAATTTGTCTTTAATTCACTCAAAGAGGGAAAATTCATGTCTTATTATGGAGGGAGGTGAATAGAGAAGTCCACCCAGGTAGAGGAATTTCCTCCACCAATTACTCATTCCTTTCCTTTGGAAGTTGCCTAAAGTGCATAAATATTAAACGTCTTGCTCAGACTCACCATTAATCATGATCTGAGATGAGATTTAAATTCAGATCTTTGTAGCTCCAAACCTGTGTTCTCTCCACCATGGCAATTCAACTCTTTTCACAACCATAACACACATACTCACATATGTATGATGGACATCCTTATATATGAATAGATTTTTGATATACACACATGCGCATATATGTGTGTGTGTAACAGATACATATAGGTATTCATATGGTGAAATGTAACATTATCCTTGGCATATCTTTGTTTAAATTTCTTTTATAGAGGTCCATTTATCTTCTTCTGCACCCTTAATATACTAATTTCTTCTAGACATTTTTTGGGGGGAGCAGATGCATAAAGGATAATTTTACAGCAAGGGCAAAAGTTTTGCAGTATAATGGAAAGACTATTCTTTTGCAAACCACACGGTTACAAATCTACAGTTGGAGAGACTTCTTGGCCATGTAGTTCATTTTACAGATGAGTGAACTAAAGCCTTTGTATTACCCAGGGTTACACAGGTAGTAAATGTCAGTCAGGACTTGAACCAAGGTTCTTTGACTTCAAAATGAGAACTCCTTTCATAATACCATATTACTGCAGTGATTTGATTTCACCTCCTAGCTCTGTGACTGAGGTGGTTGGATTAGCTGACTTCTTAAGGTGATTTTTTTCCCCTAGCTCTGTATCCTAGGATCCTAAAATGTTTCTTCTTTAGGGACCAAAACACAAACAAATAAAAAAACTATTGTGGAAAAGAAAGAGGGAAGATATCCTGAAGAGTTTTTTTTGTATTATTTTCTATAAGACTCTAGTTTGGGGATTACCAACTAGGCTTTCACTGATTTCAAATAGACTCATTTGATGGGTCTATTTTCTTTTAATTTTGTTTTGATTCTACACAAAATTGCATCCCAATGCTGTTACTTTACTCGGCATAGTTTTATCCTCAACAAGGGGTCTAATAGTTAGGACTGTGGTCATCAAAGTAGCAGAACTGCTATACAGCAGGGATTCATAAGTTTTTTTTTCTTTCCTTTTTTTTTTTTAATCATGGCAAGCTGGTTAAGCCTAGAGGCTCTTTAGAATATTGTTTTCAAATGCATGCATGATCAGTTTAGAATTACAGAGGAAATGAATCCTACTGAAATACAGTATTGAAAAAAAAAAACTCCAAGTTTGCAGATACTATAAATATATCCATAGACTCCATGGTTGTTTATGGACCACAGATAGAGATCTAAAGGCAAGAAAAAGTGGAGGTGGGGGTGCTTTCGGAGAAGCCCTGCAATTCTAAATTGGTAGTGTTCCTGACTATTGGCTCTGATCTTACATTGACTCATATTACACGAATTTACCATCCTTGAAATAATCAAAACTGCCAGTGCTACCTCCATCACACTGCAAATTTGCATACAGATTTGGAATTATTCAAAGGATCACAGAATTTTAAAGTGAATGGGACTGATAGGTATCATCTCGTTGAACTTCCTACTTCACTGATGAATAGAATAAGACTAAGACAGGAAAACAGAAGTGATTTGTTCCGTTCTCAGATTCATAAAGCTGTTCAGTGTCAGGAACATGGCTAAAAGTTGCATTTTCTGATTCCTTACCCAGGCTCTTTTTGCTATACCACAGTCCTCTCATAGAGTATATATCAGGAACAAAGATAAAGGAGTACATTCTGTGTCGCAGTTGAACTCTCCCAAAGTTCCCCTAGAAACAACTTTAAAATAACACCTTAAATCAAATTTTGAAGTTGGAGAACCAACAAAAGATCAGAGGGAGACATTTTTTTCTGGCCTAAGAAAATGTAGGAGATCTGTAGGAGTAGTCTACAACATTGGGATAGGAGCAGGACTGGAGTATGGGAGGAATATCAGCAGAGAATTTAAGAGGAAACCAGGATAATAGCAGCAACAGTACCAACTTTAGGGGCTCTCAACTCAGAGACTGGAAAGGAGTCAGACAACTGGTCAGAAAAATATTACAAGGGGCACTTTAATGGCCATGGGGACTGGAGCTGATGGACAACTGTATTGCCCATACGCTGGTATGAGTCACAGTCCCAGGACAGAGAGAAGCACTAGTGTTTGGCCACAAGAGATCAGGATCTAGAGGAGCAGTAGTGGTTTCAGGTACAGGACAAGAGTAGGGCTTACTAGGTAAAGACCAGAGTACAGACCAGAAAAGCAAGGATCACATCTCTCCCAAGGTCAGACCAATCTGGAATCACTGAAAATTCATAGACACTGAGAACTAGCTCTGAAAAAAATCAACTCATTTAGGGTTAGCACAACTTTAAAATAAAGTTTGAAGTGAGGAGATAGACCAGGAAAATCAGGAAAAAATAACAATAACAAAAGAACTTGAACATAAAAAGTTATAGGGAAGACCAAGACAAAAAATTAGAATACAACAATGTGACAACAAATACAAAACCTCAAAGAAAAATGTTGATTGGCTCAAAAGCCAGCAAGAATGTCTAGAGGAGTTAAAATTTATAAATGTGATAGAGTAAAAAGTGGGAAAAGAAATCAGAGTAATGGAAAGAAATTATGAAAATAGAATTAATAGTTTGGTAAAAGAGGCACAAAAATCCTGAAGAAAATGACACCGAAGAAAATAACACTGAAAAACAAAATTTAAAAACCAAAACATGACTTGAACTTCTGGGAACCATGATAGTGAAGGAAAGTATAAATGCTCTTACTCTCCCTTGATGACCTTGAGAAATGCAGAGAATATTGCCCCAGGAAAAATCCTGGAATAGTGGAGCCAGCAGAAGGGGTATAGCAGTCTTTTAGCTCAGAAGACTAGGAATATCATTGGGAAGGGTCCCTCTTGCTGTGGCTGAGCAGGACCATAGGCATCTCAGCAAGGCTAACCTGAGCAGACCAGCAGAGGATCCTGAGCCCCAGGGAGGTGCAGCCAGTAAGTGCCAACACCAAGACCACAGGCATGCCTTAGCACAGCCAGGGGAATTGGGCAGACACCAGTGTAGAAGGGGTTATTGCAGCCCTAGGGGAGGAGGAAATGTCCAGCAGTCAGAATACCCCTCCCTCACATCTGATAGTGTGAGCTTCAGTGTAACCCCTGGACAATTCAGACTTCATTTGGTCTCAACCTTGGCACACCCCAGCCACCTCAGTGCCAGGTAAATTGCAACATTATATACCTTCTAGTTGAAAGAACGAGAGGCTACAGTACACAAAACCAGTAACCAGGACCCTAGTTCTAAGCACAAAAATGTACCCTAGAAACAGAGAGGCACTTTAAAATCCAGGGAAAAGACAATCACCATGAGCAAGAAGCAAATTAGAAAAACAAAGACCATAGGATCTTCTTACAGTGACAGGGAATAACAAAATACAAATGCATAAGAGGACAGCATTGACACTATACACAAATATGACACCTCAAAAGGGAATATAACTGGTCTCAAGCCCAAAAAGCATTTTTTTGGTAGAACTCAAGAAGGATTTTAAAAGTCAAATCAAAGAGATAGAGAAAAAATTGACCAATGATTTTAAAAATACAACCAACTCCTTAAAAAGTAAAACTGACACATGGATAAGGAGATAAAAAACCTAATTGAAAAAAATAATTCTTTTAAAAAGGAAGTGCAAAATTTAACTGAATAAAACAGTTCACTAAACATTAGAATTGGACAAATAGAAACTAATGACTCTATGAGGCATCATGAATCAGTCAAATATAATCTAAAGAATGAAAAAAATAGAAGAAAATGTAAAATATCTCATTGGAAACACAACTGACCTTGAAAACACATCCAGGAGAGCAAATCTAAGAATTTTTGGTCTCCCAGAAACTCATGGTACAAAAAAGGAGCCTAGACAGTCTTCCAAAAAACCTTCCACAGAAACTGCGCTGAGAGCCTAAATATGGAGAACAAAATAATCAAAGAAATAATCCACCAATCACCTCCTGCAAGAGTTTCCAAATTGAAAACACCAAGGAACTTTGTTGCCAAATCACAGAATTATCAGCTCAAGGAGAAAGTACTGCAAGCAGCTAGAAAGAAACAAGTCAAATATGGAGGAATTATAGTGAGGGTCACATAGGACCTTGCATCTTCTACATCAAAAGATCAGATCCCAAAAGTATTAACAATAATTAGTGTGTCTATTCTCTCACAAGGCAAGAAACACAAGACTGAATTTAATCCCAGTGCTTTTGCTCCATGGTAGTTTTTTTCCCCTTCCATAACATACTTTCTCCTTTATTATTGTCTTCTCATTTTACAGATAGGGACACCAAGATTTAGAAAGACAAAGACTTACCAATAATTATTTCAAGTTAATGACAGAATTTACAATAGAACCCACATTTCTAGGTTCCTATATAAAACATATTTTCATCATTTGACATTGTCAACCTTCCAGAATTCCTGAAGGCAAAGAGGAAGATGAACATTAGAAAGAAATAGAATGAAAATATAGAAGTTTGAGTTATTTAGTCCCTGAGGTCTTTCAATGCTAAACCTGTGATCTTATGATCCCTTGAAAAATAAATTAAACTGCTTTGCTTCATTACCCTGCCCCTAGAATCACTACTCATTTTCACACCATTCAGAGACCTATCTCTCTTCCTTATCTCTATTTCAATGCTCTAATATAACTCTTCACCTTCTGAGAAGGGAACCCCTACTTTGGTTTACCAGTACAACTGTTTTTCTTCTTCAAATTATTCATAGCTCTTTTTTGTACAGATCTTTCTAAGTAGAAAGTAATCTGCTTGTAGGCAGGGGCAGGTTTTTTTTTTTTTTTTTTTTTTTTATGTATGTTTGTATCCACACTTAGCATATTACCCTATTTGTAGTAATTGTTTAGCAAACTTGTCTTTCAATAAATTTAATTCTCTCATGCATATCAATCTTGATTCCACAAACCTCCCCCCTCAAATTACTTACTTTTATCCAAATCCATGTATGCCTATCCTTCATTATTATGAAGCTCCTGGTCTATTCTTATACAACATGTTCCCCTGTTTTAGCTATCTTCTTGCTCCCATCAAAGCCAAGAGAGTCATGTACAATGGTTTAGAATTACCATGGAAATTTCATAGAAAGATATGTATTCTTATATAACCCTTATGGCAAAATTATTGTAGCAGCAAGCAAAGAATCTATTTACATATTATGGACTTTTAAAAATGTAAAACTTTTAAATACAAAATTCCATCTGATT